>OY720164.1:9854231-10281731 GCA_963082805.1 Hemicrepidius hirtus
GAAAAGCTATTTAAGGTTGGATGATTTTTCAACAATTTTTTCATGTGTCCAATATAGGTTTAGAAAAAAAATTGTAGGATAAATTTCAAAGTTTTTATATTTCTTAGAAAATATTTATTATGTTTCTAAAAAAAATGGGATTGTAAAAATACCTCCTGCCGTTCCACCGTGACTTTAAAGAAATTTAAATATTACATGCATAGGCAACCACATGACACCATTGCAGATTATTTTCGCAAAGGCCCAAATTAATTATACATTAAGGGTGTATAGGCTGTATTTTAATATTTAATGAAACAATAATCCTGATTTTTAATTTTAGTTACGAGAAATTCCAAAACAGATAATTTAAAGCTCTACAGTTTCCTGCTAGGACATGAAATTCGTTGATGGATAGCGACGCCACTCGGTGTTTTCTGCAAATTAATTTAGGTTTATACAGTTTTCACTTTCAGAAAATAAACTGTTATGTATTTTATTATTTCATGCTAAATAATAAAATGTTTTTTAAAATACAATCTGGAGCTAAACAAAAACACGAATTATATAAATTTGTGATAAGTCTTAAGTGTAATTCATGATTACCTGATTTTAATTTTAAAATATTATATTCGTGTCGTGTGATAAAAGTTTTTCATGATGACAAGGATAAACATTTTCCTGATATTTTCTCCGTATCCTCACGAGATGTCTACGAACATTTTAAAACTTGATTCAATTAACTTTGTTTGTCTATGTAATATATCTAATATACAGGACCGTACTCAAAAGCATCTAATTAAAATGAAAAAGAAAAAGGTATCGCTTGCTTTTCAGATATTAAAAAAAAAATAGAGAAAGGAAAAGCAATTGTCGTTGCAAGTAATTGTTTAAACATGCGTTATTTAATATTTCTGTGTTTATATTTGTAAGCGGTAACCAACAATTTTAACTAATTGCTATTTAGCACGCAATGAACACGAACTTCACAACTTTTTAAGTATGAAAGCTCGTTAAACCGAGCTCGAATAACACGAACATCTGATTAACACTGTGCACTTATCAAAATCTTACTTCGCAAAAATTCTTTGTAGAAAGAGAATTTGCATAATTATTTCAATTTACGTCCTTAAAAAACGTTTTAAAAGTTTATTACTCCTTGTATTTAAAATTTATTGCCTGAGCAATCTTTGATGTTTTTTTAGCAGAATCAGATATAGGTACCTACACCTTACATCAAACAAAGCCGGTTTAGGTAATTGTTAATTAATATTAATTAAAGGGTTTAAGCAAGATTGAAATTAGGGAAAAAGAGTAGTGAGAAAAGAGAATTAAAGTGTTTAGCCTTCGTATTACATTCTGGGAATTTCCTAAGAAATTGGAAGAGGTGAGAAAAATATCCAAAAAAAGGAGGAAAACTATTATAGACTTGCCTTTTTATCTCAAAACTTTCTGAATTTTTTTGAGCAGGTGGGAGGGGATGGGGATAGTTGGGGATGATTTGGCACATATTTTCCAATTATTTAGCCTTCATATAATATTCTGAAAATTTCCTAAGGAAATCTGAAAGAACGGGGAGAATAACTTTAGAGGAGACTAAAATATTGGGACTCTAGGGGATACAAGAAACAATCGACTGGCTTTGGGATAGACCACCCTAGAGTGTCCTTTATGTTTACTCGAAGGAACTGTAGTACAATACTCGTATTGAATAATTTTCTATTATTTTCAGGAGGTTTTCTCTCCTTTATCTATAAAAGAAATTATTTGTACTATGTTGGTTTTCCGTTCGTTTTTTTTATTTTCAACTTTTGAAGAAAACGGCCCCAAATGAAAAAGCATGACTAATAAAAATATAAAGCGAAATAAATTCTAAATCCGGACCTGGCAAAAGGAGGTGCTATCCCACTCCATGATGCCAACCTACCGCCTCCTGCAGCTAATAACGTGCTACCTGCTACACTACCATCCTCCACCTATGACACCGCTCTCCACGTGACGTGTTGATAGGTACTGTCACATTGCGAATCATACGAAAACGGCTTCTGAATGACCATTCATGGCCCTACAAGGCGGCACTGATTGATTAAATACTTCGCTATAATTTCAATGAGAATAGCCAAAAGTTTTGTGAATAAAGGTTTTTTTAAATGTGGACCTGTTCTAATTTTTGTAACTTGAAATATAAATAAACCTGGTAACATTTTGTTAAAAAGTTCCTGAATAAATTCAGATGGTAGCAAATTTTCCTGAAAAGGGTAATTTATAACGTGTAGGGGGAGCAAACAATTACGCTTTGAAGTAGAGATTGAGATCAAGTCGTGTTGATCCTAACGGATATTTGAATAAAAGCTAAGTCTTCACATTTTGACTTTTTTTGCCATCCTATTGATAAATTTTAATGAGGAAATTTTATTGCAGTGTAATCCTAATCTCGAACCTATTCACACCTGCGTAACAACGTTACTCATCTGACATTTTCTTCATTTCAAAGAAAATATTTTGCTGTTAAAAATGTCAGTTTAATTATCTAAACTTAATGTTACGACAAAGGTGGTTAGTGTTTAGCAATTTGCTAACAGTAATTATATCGACACTGAAAAAGTTTTTTTATAGACGTGAATAATTATAATTCTACTAGTGTTTTGATCAGGTTTCAAAATCGCGCTATAAAATTCAAGAATGTCGGCCTAATGTAGTTTTGCAAATTTTTCTCTAAAAGATAATTTATAACCTGTAAGGGGGGAATTTTAATTAACGAGATTCTGATCGAATAAATTGTTGGGCCGATCAAAATATTCAATTAAAGCCACAGTTGTGAACATTTTAAAACATACATCGAAACGGTTAATTAATCCTACACTTACTTCTGCATTTAAAATTAAAAAAATACTCATTCACGAATTAAAAAAAAATATTAATTGGTAAAAATACTTTAAGTATAAAAAATCTAAACCATAAATTATTCAAAAAGTAATTATCAACGTTTAAAGGAAAACGTATACTACTATAATTGGGATGAAGTTAGAAGTTTTTTGACGAGGGTGATTTGCAAAAGCCTGCAGGGTGGTTTGTAATTCGATATCCTGTGTTGCTGCAATACATTTACGAACGCTGGCCATATGTTGCAATAGCATTTTGTTCTTAACTTCTGCTTGGGATGACTTTTGGTTTCCTTCCTAGCACTAATCCATTTATAAACTACACTGTTAAAATAATATCTCTGGTTCTAGACTCGGTAATAATTTGCACCTTAACGAAAAGTAACCAAAACTAGATAATATACGTGTGAGTGATATAATTCTCTACTTGGCGACAATCAACTCCAACTGAGTTGCATTTAAATTAAAATAGCCCTTCAATTAAAATTATTATAATATTCTGTTTCATTCGAATCCAATTTTGTAATTTAATACCACCTCTGAAATTTATGAATTGTTTTATATTCAGTTACCAATTTCATTTCATTACATGTTAAATGCCGGAAATGTCAAACGAACTGCTTGCATTTTTACAACCTTAATTAAGGTTAGCAAAACAAACAATTTTATTAACTTAAAACCTTATCTTTATGGTCGTTGTTTAATACTCTGGAACTAAACGAACATTTTCCTGATCTAAAACTTGTATCTAATTGTCTTCCAATACACAATTCAATTATACAAGCAAGGCATTGCAATTATATCTTTAACGCAATTCAAAGAAATTACTACCAGAACGAATACAGGCTTTAAAAAGTCATCATCGATAAAAAGAAATAAACATACGAGGGAAAAATTTCTACATTAAATAAAAAAAATCCTCCGTCTTTAGAATGAAATCATCCAAGAAATGGTGAATCTAAACCGAGGTTTAAACAAAGTAGGTAGGTACAACAGAATTTAGTCGGTTTAAGTTAAATCAGGCGGGTTGAGCCATTAGCTCCGAAACTACGCTACAATGGTACTTCGTTCCGATTACACATGGAGTAGACAATTTTAGAACCAATTTTGTCTTCCTATCTTCCATATTTTTTTGACTATACATAAACCACAATCACTTATTTGCCTCTCAGGTTGCAAAACGCGAAACAATTAAAGTTATAGGAGGTTTAAAACAGTTTAGATAACTTTATATGCATAATATAGAGTGTGTAATCAATCAACAGTGATTTGGGTAATGAAGAAGTATGATACAACGGAAAAGTTCAAGACAAACCTCGAAGTGGTGGACCAAGGATAACATCCATAAAAGATAGCGTGTAGTAAAACGAGCTTGACTGAAAGGACAAAAAGGTGTAAGTGTGTAGACATTAACAGTGCTAGAAGGATGAAGAAGTCACTGCTGCGTTCAGAAAAGCAAAGATTACGCCGTATATGCTGAAGAATTTTCCTTAGGCATTGGGTCTTTGTTGAAGACCTACGCGATTAGATTTTCTGGTATAATGTAAGTAAGTAAATTGCAGTAACAAAATCAGATTTCTATTTAAGCGAAAAAATTGTCTAGAATAAGAAATGAAAAGTGTCCAATCTTAGTTATCGACGAATAAAGTAGAAACATTGTTTGCCCAATGCAATCCCTGGACTTAAAAAAAACTGTTGCAAAGAAATAATCAAACATTGGTTCTACAAAACGGAAACTTGAATTAAATTGCGTTTTGGATGAAAATATTTCCTGTTAATTTTTTTTTTCTAAAAAGTATTTGGAGAAATTGGCTGAAAAAGTTTTCTTCAATTCGTTACGAAATCTAAGACTTTTTAGTGGAAACAGGCAATTTCCAGTACTTGGTCATTTTTTAAAGAATTTTTTTTATAAATTTTTTACGATACGCAAAATGGTGGACATATAGGTCCTACCTACTAAGTACTACATCATTTCGTTTTGGATTCAATATGTTTATAATAAACCGCTACTGTTCTATCTTTCGGTTTTTAAGGAATACAAGAAAAATTGTAATAGCAATTAAACATTTAACAAAATGCCTTACATTATGTTTACGATTTTATTCATACTATATTACTCGTATATAGCTATTAAGTGTTTAGTTAAAAAAAACTTGAATAATTGATTAGAGAAATAAAATGTTTGTTAATGTGCGACTATTAGTTTTAAATTTCATAAAATTATTCACTTGCCCGCACCTTGATTAAAACTTAATAAACAAATTATTAATTATTCTGTAATAAAAAAAATCCTATACTTTCATTATTTTTTAAATCAATAAATTAATATTACATCCTTAGGAAAGCGGGGAACCCAATACGTGAACTTTATATGAAATATGATTATTTTTGATTTGCAGACAGTGAGGAATTTGATATTTCAATTTAATAATCTCGAGAACGGACAGTTCCTCCTGTTCTCTTTATATATATCTAATTGCACGTAAGATCATTAATTTTGTTAAAGGTGAACCTTATTTGTAGAGCAATCCTCGATCGTTTCCAGCAAACAGTGTAGATAATGAAGGTAGAACAAGAAGCAAGAGAAGGAAAGTCAAAAAGTCAGCCTGCAATGGGCAAAACCAAATATCGCATTGCATTAAGAGAAGAGCATGTGTTGTACCGAGGAGGCCGGAAGTCCAATGTGTTTCTCATATAATGGCCCTAGAAACTGCATCTGGCATTGCCTTTTACGTGCTAAACTCGAAATCGGAATAATTATCCGAAAACAAAGAGATTGTGGCGACTTAAAGTCGCATTAATATGCGCGAGTGCGGCCAACAAAATAACAGTTACACAACCACTTATCAAATCAATTTACACGATTGTCCAATCAACATATTTGGAAACCATTCCCTACATTGTCTTTAGTGCTATCTGTTCCGGCATTTCTGAATTAAATATTAAAGCGAGCGAGATGACCTGAACCGAAAGTTTTAGACTTAAAAAAATTGTATCATGATTTTGGGATCGGTTCTAGAAGAGTGGAAGCGAACAGGTTAACGTGTTGGCACCATTATAACCACAATAAACAGCTTCAAATTATTAAAGAAAGACATCTTTAATATTAATAAACCTCCGTATTTAACGATGATGACCCAGTCGTACCGTAAATATTCTAATATTTCGCGTGTACGGTCGCAAATTAAAACTTTTACCGTGAAGATATGCCTATAAAACTATAATTGAATGCGAATAGAAGTACTAGAAGATCTAACGTATTGCAGATAAAAAAAACTGATTTTCATGAATCGACGATTACCGGATCGTTGGATTGTCGATCTAATGGGGACTTGTCCATTAGAAGGCGACTGACCCAGCTTGAACTTTACAGTATTTTTATGGGAATTGTATGTTTTAAAGTTTCTAGACAAAAACGCGAATAAATTTAAAATACGCTTTATATCGAATAGTGAAGATAATTTTTATGTCGTGTTGCGTGTTTAATTTACATGCGCGCTGGACACGTCTCGTGGTTAGTTTTAATTTTATGCGATTGCATTTGCTGTGACTACGAAATATTAACAGAAAAAAAATACAAGTGAAACGCCGCTCGTTAACATACTTTTCAATTATCCGCTTATTTTTATTAAAAACTACAACGACTCGAATAACACACCGGCGCACAGTGGTTCCAAATCGTCAAATCGTGGACATAGAAATCAAATTCAAGTTTTTGGTTTGAAATATTTTTTTTCTTATAGAGCATCACTGTCTGAACAACATTTTTAAATAAACTTTTTTTATATTATGACGGTAAGTGTGTCAATTTTTTTTTATCAATAATCAAAAAAATCAAAGTCATTTTTTTGAGTTCTAATATTTTTTTCATGATAGAAGATGGTTATACCTACATTATTTCCCAATAGCATTTTTTTGTATTTTGAAGTTAAGATGGCGAAAGAAGTTATTATCGAACCTTGAAAAAACATTTTTTGCGATTTTTTCGAAAGGTTTTAAATTGCCAGGGCTGACACTGTAACTGTATGTAGAAGAAGGTGTTTTACAGAACATAGGCGAAAAAGTATCCGGATATCCTTGCGTCCGTGGTAGTAATAGCTCGAGGATCAATTTTTATCGATGAAAATAAAAATCAAAGTTTTTTTTTTGAGTTCTAATATTTTTTTCATGATAGAACATGGTTATACCTACATTATTTCCCAATACCATTTTTTTGTATTTCGAAGTTAAGATGGCCAAAGAAATTATTATCGGACATTAAAAAACATTTCTTGCGATTTTTTGAGATTTTTTGAGATTTTTTCGAAAGGTTTTAAATTGCCAGGGCTGACACTCTAACTGTATGTAGAAGAAGGTGTTTTACATAACATAGGCGAAAAAGTATCCGGATATCCTTGCGTCCGTGGTAGTAATAGCTCGAGGATCAATTTTTATCGAAGAAAATAAAAATCAAAGTCATTTGTTTGAGTTCTCATATTTTTTTCATGATAGAAGACGGTTATACCTACATTATTTCCCAATACCAGTTTTTTGTATTTTGAAGTTAAGATGGCGAAATAAATTATTATCGGACATTAAAAAAACATTTCTTGCGATTTTTTGAGATTAACAAAAATGTCCGATAATAATTTATTTCGCCATCTTAACTTCAAAATACAAAAAACTGGTATTGGGAAATAATGTAGGTATAACCATGTTGTATCATGAAAAAAATATGAGAACTCAAACAAATGACTTTGATTCACTTTGATTTTTATTTTCATCGATAAAAATTGATCCTCGAGCTATTACTACCACGGACGCAAGGATATCCGAATACTTTTTCGCCTGTGTTCTGTAAAACACCTTCTTCTACATACAGTTACAGTGTCAGCCCTGGCAATTTAAAACCTTTCGAAAAAATCGCAAAAAATGTTTTTTCAAGGTTCGATAATAACTTCTTTCGCCATCTTAACTTCAAAATACAAAAAATGCTATTGGGAAATAGTGTAGGTATAACCATCTTCTATCATGAAAAAAATATTAGAACTCAAAAAAATGACTTTGATTTTTTTGATTATTGATAAAAAAAAAATTGACCCACTTACCGTCATAATATAAAAAAAGTTTATTTAAAAATGTTGTTCAGACAGTGATGCTCTAAGTATAAGAAAAAAAATATTTCAAACCAAAAACTTGAATTTGATTTCTATGTCCACGATTTGACGATTTGGAACCACTGTGCGGCGGCTGTTTTTAGATCCTCTAATTTGGAACATGGAGGTACGACATGCGACCAAGTTGAATTGCACAAAAAAAAACTTTTCTTCAATTATTCAAAAATTCACCCTCCTTTTTAAAATTCTACATTAACCACATGCATTCTATTTTAATGTTACAGCAATTAACCGTTCTTGTAGACTGTATATACTACTTTCAGCTAATTCTAATTTTTAGACGTATCCATCTGGTTGTTCATAATTTATTAGCAGTTTGTAACTTGTAACTACAAGCATTAAGAATGTGAAACTGAGACAAGCAAACTTCTTTTAAATTCTCGTACATTTTATTGGAACATCACTATTATTAATTTTATGTAGATAATATTCAGGTTTTACTCGAATGACTAAATTCCATGTGGATGCATGGGAACTAAATGACTAGAACGACTATTAGTTATAAAATGTACAGTTTCTTAAAACATTGATTTCGAAGTGAAAGACAAATTGTACGCAAATATTTATCTCGTTGCTAATAAATTTAAGTTTGACTAGAAGTAACTGAGGTACTTTCAGTAATTTTCTGTTGATAACCATGCTGATGCAATAGCATGCATGGTTCCTTATTTTAAAAATTACCATGAGAATGGTAAAGGTAGTATAGTGTCTTGTGATCATGAATCAAACTGTTACCATGATAACTTTCCCCAAAAATTAAATACCTAGCCAAATAATAAAAGGATCAAAACATTGATCCTGATTGCAGAAATATTCCACAATGTACCACTGATTCTTCGTCCTTGGCGATTTTTCTTAACGACTTCACTTACAATTTCAACTCCTCACGACAATTCTGTTTATCGCTCTGTTTTCGTAAAATATTACTCAAAAAGGTGTTCCCCCGCAGAAATCGGTAGAATATTCGCCCACCACTACCTTTTTGCATCCCCTGACTTGTCCAGTCCATGTCCATACTTGCATGAATCGCGTTTGTTAGCTATTTATAAAAAAATTGTAATTCCTTGCTTTGTTAATTTTTTCTGCATTTGTGCTTCCCCTCTACCGCTTTTCTCTATATTCCACTGCTGGAGGAGCCTTTTCTAAATCAGTCCCTTGGTGAAGATTAAACGGGAAAGAAACACCGGAAGGGAAGGAGACCAACAAAATATTATATTTTCTAATGGAATTTATTTCACGCATTATGACCATAAGACCTCATATACTTTTTGGCACCGACAAACATTTGTTAATAGATTCGGTTATCACTTGGGATTGGTAACAACAATCAAGGCACTTCACCTTAGAAAGTACCCCTAGTCGACTCCTTTACTCCTCGAAAGAGTAATCGCGTACTTTCAAATATCCTACGATATTCCCAATGGAGGTTTTCGTTCCCGTTTGGGGGCTAACAAAATCTGTATATTCGTAATTTATAAAAACAAAATGACTCGTTGTGTTCGATTTGGTGATTATTTACGTTTATATTGCGTGGTAAATTATAAATGGTCACGAGAAAATTGAAGGAAGGGGGAAAGGACGTATCATATAATCAGGATAACGATCCCGTTCACAATACTATTGGTTCATTAGTTCGCATTCATCATGAGCATTCATTCATTAATCCACTTTCTACACTCTACTTATTTCCCAGCCTATTTTGAATTTATAATCTGGATACGTGCTTAACAGCAGTAAATCTTAAAGGGGTGATGTCGGGAGACCTAAGCGGCTACATTAGCCTTCCAAGCCATTTCCCTCTAAATTTTAGTAAATATTCCTACTTGAGATATTTTGATCTGGAAAAACATCCTGTTTGAAATAAATTCCTGGTTTATTTTGAAGCAAGATAAACAATAGTTTATATTCCTTTTTAATTATTATATCAAGGATTTTTTTCTAACACACCCTGTACATAAGCAAGAATAATATTGCAAAATTATAGAATAAATAATAAGTGCAGTGCACAGTTGCCACGGAATTTAAAACATGAGATCACACCATTTCCTGTGCTTCCACGTTCATTTCCTTACTCCATTACGTCAATAACTTGCCTGAAGTTAAATGGCAAGTCAGTTAACCTTTCAACCTCTGCTTTTTTTAAATTATTTATTACGTTCGCTTCGAACGAATATGTAAAAATTAAATTATGGATTTACAATTTTTTTAGATTTACAAGATATTTCATAATTTTATTTAGAATTGCAAATCAAACCTGATTTAATCAGTTTATAATTTTCACGGGAATTTCCGTCTTTTTTTGATCGAAAGTCATTAATTTACAATGATATATAGGACACCCTGTATATTTACTTTATAAAACATATCCTCTTGCAGAACAAATTTTCGACAAATTTCTTATTAGGGGCATTATGCACCCTGAAAATGTGAAAAATGGAGTTATTACGCAAAGTGCTGATGATATCATGAATAATCTGCCACTTTATAAAATGACTTCTTGATATATCGTCCTTTTGATCCTTCGCGTATCCTCCAAGTGTGTCTAAAATATTACGCGTTACGTTCACATTTTACTTAAACGAACATCCTATAAAACTATAGCGGAACAAGAATTATATTTTCGGTTTAGAAAATTATCCTTTTATATTTTCACCGCAACAAATTTTTTTTAATGTAAATATTAATGGGAGCTTGCCAGAATTAAACTAATGGAGCAAGACTTATATTTTCTAGTTTTTAGTCAGTCTTTGACCGCTCTGCAATGTAGGGCGTATGCAAATTGTAAAGGATATGACCGTGCTAACCGTTATGTATTTCTAATACTTAGATAAAAATTGTATGGTCACACGAATTTGGACAATAATAAAAGGTATTTATTACTGCTTATAAATTTACACCCACCAGAAATCTGAGTACCTATGACCAGTTTTAAATTCATGCTCGCATGAAAAATTATTTTAGATAAGATTTATGAAATCTGGAAATTATGAGACCTCACAACGAAACAATGAAACATTCGAACTTCTTTAAAATTATTGTCCTGTTATTTTTTTATATTAACAAAAGGATCTGTAAATTATAAAAACGTTTCAATTAATTCTTCCCTATTGTACTAAATAATTTTCTAATTTAAATAAAATCCAAGGTTTCATTTCACCGAAAAACATGGACCTTCAATTTCCTTTTTGAAGTGAAAGCCAATATTACTTGAAACCTTCAAATTTAATTAAAATCCATACCCTGTTGTCCTCAGTACAAAATAATCAGTAAGGTGGGAGGTGTGGAAATTTAAACTGTAATGTGAGATAATAATAAAACTAACGCAATGGTTAACAGGGTATTGTTTCACGGTTTAAAAGTTTGGTGACCTTAACTACCCACCAAAAACCAAAACAGTTTGTCTTAATTTTCTCCCGGAAATCAATATTTAATTATTAATGTGTCTACAACATTTTATTTATTAAAAAAATTTAAAAAAATGGAATTAAAAATCACTAAAAAAATGGGAACATTATTGTTGCAAGGGGGGGGTAAAACTGTTAATTAATACTTTTATCTGCCTTCAGCAGATATTGTTCAAGTCCAATGTTATAACGTGATGCAAACCCTACTAGGGCAAAAAATAATAATAACCCAAAGGAAAATTGGTGATTTAGTCAGTGAGTACCGGTGCGTACCGCATATTTTTAACACTGCAAATAACTTCCGGTACCTTCTTAACGTTTTTTAAAAACTACCGGTACTGAGTACCGGTGAGTACCGGCTCGACTAAACCCCTGCTCCTGAAATGAAGAAGAGCCAGTCATACTACAGTCAGACAAAACACACAGACGTTGGAATAAGGACCTGTTGGGTTAGAGACCAGAAGTAAATGTAGGATAGAATCTAGAGCGCCGCGTGAAAAACCCGGAAGGACTAGGATGGATGCATAACCACCAAAGCTTTAACACCACTGTGAGAACCCTTACGAAATTTTTCAGTTAAAAAGGAACTTTCTATTTTTTCTCAAAAAAATTCAAAAATGTCTATTTCCAAAGTTTGAAATCAGAATTTCTTTCTGTAACATCCCCTATTTTCTATTTTTTTTTAAATTTCTTTTTTCCGAATTTTGAAATCAAAAGTTTTCTTCTAAGTTGAGAAACCAGAGGCGAATCATTTGGTCATCGTCGTTTCTCAACAAGATCACCTTAACCGTACACTCCTCTTCTGTCTTGTTGTTAATAGTTTTTTTTCTTCCCAATCACTTTGTAGCAATATTCCATGGTTGGTTAGCTCTAATATTAAAATATCATATGGGAACGTAGTTTTCTCAGTATCCGAAAGCTTTAGACAGGTGTAGGTTGGACCGCTAGATCCTGCGTGCGGTAATAATTCGCATTTTCTAGTAAGTTTCGAATATTTCTAGCTCTAGCCTATGTGTAATGAATCTGTTTACGAGTGAATATAAATATAAACCAGCGCTGTTATTGAACTGAAATGAGTGCATTCCTGTTATTACAGTCGCAGGACAGCGTACTTTCTGATTACACACGTTACAGAAATAACCACGTGGTTCTTCGGCACGTGGAGGTTTATTTTAAAGCGGCTCTGTAAGCTGGATCCAGTACGGATCCCTATCAGGCGGGAACTAAATTGACCCCTGCAGAGTTAAAAGAATTCATTGTCTAAGAATAAAATAGAAAAAAATATATTTAAATAAAATAAAATTTTATGGGAGTACGCACCCCAACAGAAACCTCCATTTTTAGTACTACACATTAAAAATATAATTTTTTTAAAATAATAAGTAAATACTCCAAATACATAATATCAATACGCAACCCGGTACCTACAGTATAGTCGACACGGGCATGTAAGGAGGGCACACAAGAATTGTGACCCATGTAATTTCTATGTCTATATCCCAATACTTTCGTACTCCATGTTTCTATCGGCACATCCTATTCTAGCATCAATTTCCTTATTATTCCATTCCTTCTAAAGGTTCATTAATTTTTAGTTCTATGCAGATTCTATTCCAGATTTTTAAAGTCTATACTTATCCATTCTTTAAATTTCTTCTCCTTTTTTTTAATTTTCTTAACGTTGTTTTTTTTAAAGCGAACTTAATATCCTAAAGTCAGTAGGATAATGCTTTAAGTATTATATAAATCAAAAAAATATTATATACAGCAGGAGTACAATAACCTGTTCCCGATCATTTTATATAAAGATACGCTTGAACTTTAATACTTTATCAAGAAAACAAACAAGGATCGTGTCTTCAGGATCAATTTTATTACAGCTATAAAATCGCAGTTATAGTAAAATTTTGAGTAATAGGAAGCTCGAGAGGTCAAATTTTTATATCCATACGGGACAGTTGCGTCCATCGGTCATATTAAAACAGTTTTATGGCAGTAAAAGCACACAGAAATATAAAATTTCCCCGCCTACTATGTAATCCATATCCTCATGAAACCCAAATTATAAATAAAAATGAAAATATGCCTCAGCAATGGCTTCTGTCCAACATTTCTACATTTTTGAACGTGTTCGGTGAACATTTTGTGTCCCTTTTCTTAACGTCGTGAAAAACGGAACGAGTCGTGACGTAGTTGAAGTTTCTTCGGTTACGTTTTGGGTTCTTAACAGAAAGGGAACGAAAATGTGTTTCGCAACGCATCTGTAAGAAGCCAGTACGTAATTTATCTAAGGAGGCTGTTGTGGTGTGTGTGTATTTTTATATTTATGCGTGAGTGTGCGTACTTTTACGCAATACGCACCGATGTCTCGCCTACACATCGCATGGTCCAGTTAAGAATCTTAAAACTGAAAATAAATTGTTTGTCTGGAGATAATCCACAGTTCCTAGACGCTTACAAAAACGTGCAGCTGGCTTTTCTTTGTTGTAATTATAATTATTTCTAAGCAAATATCAAACGGACAACGAAGTCATAAAACTATGACAGGATCGTTCATTATATTGCACGAATGTAGGCGGATTGTATGTGATGATGATATGAATATTGTAAAAGAATTTTGTGGGAAGAGTAACCGAAGCCTCAAGCACAATGCAACACCAAAAGTAAATTTATGATCGGCGCTTCCACCATTTTAATATTTTAATTGACCTACGCCAATGTATGAAAATGGTAGCCGGAATAATATCAGGAATGTGTTTCGACCATTACTAATCGGCGTTGAAGGCAAAACCTGAATTATGAAGTTGAAATGTATTGCATAATGAGAAATATATCAAATTCATTCACGCGCCTCTAATTTAATATACATACAGTGAGTGAAATTGCTCACCTACCGGTCCTGATCGCCGTTTTTCATTCCATTGCGCAATTGATGTATGGTTAGTGTTACTACTTTATTTTTTGTTAGAATAAACTCATTAAAAACGAAAAAGAGTTATACAGGATGAAAAATAGGCGGTTTAACAGACTGGAATGTGTTGAATATACGGTAACGGAAAACGTGCTTAGAAACTATTGCCAAAAAATTTTACACATCTAGGAGGCATTGCTCGCCATATAATTTCATTTTTTCTAGAGATAGGAGGGTCAGAGGGGTAATAAGGAAAATAATGAATCATTCTTGCGAAGAAAGGGGAAAAGGAAAGAAAAAATAACGTTACCTACAATAAAATACTTTCCTTAAATAAAAACTTTTATACAAGTTCAATCAATTTTAGTGCAGGGGACGATTTGCTCATACGACGCTCTTAAATTGTCTACTGTCTCGCTGATGCAACGATGTAGCGACAGTCTGACTATAGTCAGTCAAGTTACATTTAAGGATTACCATACACTGAAAAAAAAGTTAACGATTCGCTTTAAAACTACAAAAAAATTCACTTTACGGCATCGGTGTATAGGTACAGGGGTATCTTGGTTAACTTAACTTAACAAGAAGTTGATAAACCACCCCTGAAACATTTAATTTTCATATCTTGAAATAATCCTAAATATGTAAAACTCCTTCTTTCATTGTATTATTTTTTTATACAATTTAAGGAATTCTCTATTAATTTAAGGGGTACTTACATTCCAAACTAGATTCCACTGAAATCGTGCCTCTTAAGCGAGCTATTTAAAATGGACCGGTATTTCCGTTTTTTGGATCTTTCTTCGTCCTCGTGACTGGGTAAATTTTTAAGCACAATATTTGATCTCACCAAAAATCACTAAAGCAGCACAATCACAATAATTGAAGACTACGTTTTAATCTGACCCGGGACACGTGCAAACTGGCAAACAGAAACAACTGGATTACGTATTCCACCAGATAAGGTAGCTTAGGTATGAATAAGCAATACCAACCTCAATGTGTAATTATTAAAAATTATTGTTATATAGGTACTTTTATACAGTATGCTGCTTAAAAAGTAGGCATTTGTATGGACAAACATAAATTTTTGGAACGGTGCAGATAAAAGTAGATAAATGAGAGAACAACACGGAGAAGAAGAAGACGATAGCTAGAAGATGAGAAACTTGAGTAGCATGCCAGTTTTTTTTGTTTTTGACACAGTTTTCAAATTTCTCAACTAATTTGCGGTTGAAACAGTCTCTTGAGATTTTTTCCTACCATTAACCGTTTTCGTGTAAATCACACTTCAAGGATGAAAAATGCGAATAAAAAAATAACTCTGCAAATCCGTTTTTTGAATAATGACCGCCTTTAGCCTCAAAATTTTGTTCGAAGAATAGAAGCATGTCTTGAAGCTAATGGCGGTCATTTTGAACATTATTTGTAAAATAATAATAATAATAAACATTCCGAAATACCTACATGAAAAAAAATTTCAACACCCTGTATCTCGATAACGAAGCATTTGCGGACCCATGATAATAGGAACTTTTCCTCTTATTTTCATGAAAAGAGCATGCCCTTAACTGGATGCCATTTCTTTTTGGGACACCCTGTATAGAAGCAATATTTTTAAATTACCCTAACAATATAGTCCAGCAAACGTATGGAATGTTTCAGTAATTTTCAGTATACTTATCCGTTGTTTTTCTATAAAAAAATAATAAATTTTCCTATAAAAAGTAGAGGTTAGTGGCACTTGCAAATGTTATGACACCAACACTCAATTATTAAGTGTTGGTTCGAAATAACACTTTAAATTTGTATACTACAGGGAAAAAAAAACATATCGAAATCGTTTTCGTGATTTCCGAACCCTTAATTGAATTTATTGAGAACGTTAAAGATATTTCTTTATTGTATACCAACATTCAATATCGCCAGAAGCCAAAGAAGTTCTTATGGCCAATTTGAAATTTGAATGTGGTCGAAATTTGATATAAAAAAGTAATATTCCAGCATTGAATAACACAATGTAGAAGAATAATTATACCCATAAACATTGAAACCGCTGAAATATGATTCTGAGGTCAGAAAAAAAATCTTGAATAAACTAAGAGTAACATTTTTTTTAAATATCTTAATCAATAAATAACAGTTTGCATTTACAACATTAACTAATAATTATTATTATCTACAGAAAAATGGTTTTAATGTAGTATTGAGATTTTACTGTCGTCCATTTACGACTTGATATCGTAACAATGTTCAATACAATCTATTAAATCCAACCACGTATAAAAGAAACAAAAGGCTTTAAATGGTTGATATAACTCCATTGTAAAATCAGTGAGGTGGTCAGGGTTGATAAGTTTTACGATCGTATTTATAGCACAATCTCACTTAAATCTACACAATTGCAACAGAATACAAAACTATAAAAGTGGGAATGAGAGCAATAAGGAACTAAGGAACACTATTAGTACATATCAAAGAAATAAATCCAAAGCTGTAGAAAAAATTAAAACCAATTAAGTATTAACAACTTCATTTTCTGCTTGAAATCATAAATTCTATACAAAAAGAAGAATTCAAGCAATTGAGTTGTGGGGATCATAAAAAATTCTTATCAGTTCTAAGAGATTAGGGAGGGGGTCCATAACAAGCGCTGTTAATAAAACCCAAAAAGAAACGGCACCCAGTTAAGGGCATGTTCCTTTCATGAAAATAAGAGGAAAAGTTCCTATTATCATGGGTCCGCAAATGCTTCGTTACCGAGATACAGGGTGTTGAAAGTTTTAAAAAATATTGATCTTTTTTTTATTTATCCGGAAATGAATAGGAATTAAATTTTAAAAAGTAAGCAATACGTATGTATGTACATTTGAGATAAGTGGACCATATTAGTCAGTTTTTTCCTTCTCCAGTGGCGTAACTACAGGTGGGTATGTGGATATTTCTGGAGGAAAAAATGGTACGCCACTGTCTATTTAGTTTTTGACACAATTTTCAAATTTCTCAACTAATTTACGATTGAAACAATCTCTTGAGATTTTTTCTTACCATTAACCGTTTTCGTGTAAATCACACTTCAAAGATGAAAAATGCGAATAAAAAAATAACTCTGCAAATCCGTTTTTTGAATAATGACCGCCTTTAGCCTCAAAATTTTGTTCGAAGAATAGAAGCTTGTCTTGAAGCTAATGGCGGTCATTTTGAACATTATTTGTGAAATAATAATAATAATCATTTCGGAATATATGCAAAAAATTTTCAACATCCTGTATCTCGATAACGAAGCATTTGCGAACCCATGTTACTAGGAACTTTTCCTCTTATTTCCATGAAAGGAACATGCCATTAACTGGATGCCGTTTATTTTTGGGACACCCTGTATTTCATGGTCAACCCTTATCGAAAAATTTTTAGATCATATTGTACTTATTATTTGGACGACCGTTTGCGAAAATATTTGTATGCGTGTTAACCTAAAATAAATCAAAAACCCCAAAGTGTCCCAGTCTAGTATGAAATGATTACAAAGAAACTACTACATGATCCACATAATTTTCAGAGAGAGGTCAGACACATGTGCATAAAAATAACGTTAATTCTAGTTTTCTAAAGGTTGCAGACGATTTCAGCTGTAGGAAATTCCACATTTACATACGAAGCATCTACAATTATAAATTCTTTTACTCAACTGTTAGAAATTTCCTTTGAACATTTACATTTGCCTGGAAAGAATTTTTATATCTTTCAATACGTTTATGTTATTAAAGAAATAAATCTTCCTTTTGATAAAGATAAAAAACTATTTCGCAAAATGTTTTAAATATTTTTACTCTAAAAACTTTAAAAGTGAAATTAAAAAATGATGATCAGGTGTGACATTTATCAAGAAAAAAGGAGGTACTGTGGATTAGAAAAAGATAAAATTGATATAAAACTTTGAATGATGAACTTATCAAACTAGTAAAAATTATGAAAACATTTTTAAAATATCACTTCAAGTATATTTCAACACATAAATTGAGATGTAATAAAAAAAAGTGTGCAAAATTGATATGTTTATGGTTTTGCGAATATTGTATTCGAACACCAAAATAAAAGATATAATAGACATTTGGCATTTAATAACCAAAAAGTAGTTGAAAATGACAAGGTTGAAAGAAGGAAATATAAAAATCTTATTTATTAAAATGACATTGGTTACCTTCAAATTAACGGTTAAACAACAAGTGCACTAAATCTCAAATTAAAAACATGTTTTTTAGATTTGGAATGTCCGCTTGAAAAATTCTCGCTGCGACAAAGAGACTTTATTCAACTAAGCTTCTTCCCAAACGCTTCAGTTTGGCTGTCTCTTTCGGGTAAGTAAAGGAAGCGTAGATAAAAGAAGAAAAAAAAAAGGACAAAATTATTTACTTCGGTGGATTTAGTTATTTAGGAGACAAAGTGAACCGTGTGACGAAATTTTACATATATCGGCCCACTGGTACGTACTGTATTAGATTGAACATTATTATCTAAATTCTGATTAGAAACAGGTTTCATGTTTTCGACTTTCGGTACTGACAGGAATAATTACATAAATTAATCACGGTTCATTTTTATGTTCCTTTGTTAAATGTAACAAAGACGCTCATGTGGGTTCATGAGAGAACATAATAAATGGTGCAGGGTATTCGCTTTAGCACACAAAAAAAGAGCATTTTGATTGCAAAATTGTGTACCTATCATTACGCGTGAAATCGTGACAGCAATGTAGCATTAAACTTGTCTGAATATATTAAAGTACCTCTTGTTAAAAATTTTATCTATTATTCAATCTAAATTATCCATCGAAAATTTAATATGAATATTTAAATTTTATATGCATTAAATCTAACTTTTTCTAACTACCTTTATTAGAATTTTATTACGGTTCTAAAAGTCAGATATTTTTATGGGCTACGTATGTACAAGTAAACATATTTGGTAAGAGGTAATTTGTATGGAAATTTGGAAACGAATTCAAATTATTCGTACATTTGCTGCTGATTTTAAGACGACGATAATCATTAGTTGTGCCCGACGTATAATACATATGATAGACACACCTATCCTTAATATAGTTTTTTTTTCAGATTTAATTATAAAACCCAACAGAACGCCGCATAAAAATAAGATCTAACTACCACTTAATAACATGATAAAAACAGCACTGTAATGAACGGAAAGTTTTAGATAAATTACGCTTTCTAATCTTTCACTACTGTTTAACAAATAAAAAAATAAATCATCCCTTACTTTTTAAATATTTTAGTAGTACTAGTAAGTAACTACTTCCCCCTATCTCGCCCCCATTATTATTACAGATTAACAGATCAATTATTTCGTTAAAATAAAAATGAGCTGTTACAACCTGTTGGAAAATAAATGAAGAAATACAATGTGTGGAGGAATAATCCAAATGGATGACCCCAGCTTTTGATCTATAGCTCAACTTCATTACTTTTAGTTTTTATACACTTCAATACCGCTAATGAACTACTAATTTGAATGTTTTGTTTATGAATGTATGTAACGACTAGTTTGGCATTTTTTTCGTATATGGTATTGCTAATTTCTAATCAATATATTTTATTATCACAAGAAACAATATTTTATTATCAGAAGAATAATGTTTAAAAAAATTTACAGTTAAACAGAATTGTGTATGGATACAAAAAATCAAGAAAGAATAAGTGCTGAGGGTGGCAAAAAAGAGACATAGGAATAGAAAAATGTAGTAGGAAAGTAAACGGGAATAGAAAATAAGAAAGCGAGTGGTGCGATTAGTACTAAATATTAATGGGAATGGTGAAGGGAGAAAAATGAAGAAATGGAGTAGAAGAAGATCCAAGGTAAAAATATTTAACTAAATAAAACAGTAGTAAAGGGGGTGGGACCGGCTGGTTAAATTTGATGAGAATCCACTTAGTAATCAAGAAATCCCGGGTTCGATTTCCGGTCCCGTCATAGATGTTTGTCTTTCGTCTTAGATTAAAAAGGAAAAGACAGAAGAGAAAAAGAAGAAAAGGGGTATTCTAAGGGGGTCCATTAAATCGCTGTTTGACATCGTTGTTCTGCAGCTTGTATAAAATGCGCCTTCAGCAATCAAGTAGTCGCGAGAACACAGTAGAGTTTCCAAAACGGCAGCGATCATTAAATTCAGTATTTCAGAGCAATTTACTTCACGTATACTTTAGGATATTTTTTTGAGGTAATTTCATGATTTTCTTTAAACGTTTCTAAAAGGGACGTAATATTTAAATTAAGTGCTTCCAAATTTAGGTATCAAGAGCAATTGGTGGTAAAGGAGCAAGATAGTCTTAAATCCAGAAACTTTGGATGAAAACGGGGGTGGGAGATTTGGTAGATTGGAGCGAAAAATTTAAAAAAAGACGAAAACTGGCGTTAGTAATGAAATACGATTCGCTATATAATTCTATGTAGGGTTGTTGGGCTTTAAAAAATTAAGGGTAGGTAAGAATGCGCCGCAGACATTCAAAATTAGAAATTCGTGCTGCAAGAAGAAGAGTTTTCCTTGGTTCTAAAGAAAAGGTGTTAGAACACAGGAGGTTTTGGAATAAGCCGAAGAGAGAAGAGAAGGAGAAGAATGTTTTTTTTCTACTCTTTTCTTTACAAAAGTATATTTTAAGTTACCATATACTGGAATAATAAATTCAAGTACCTACCATGCTCAAAAAGTAAGTTCCCGCCCATTATTGAAGATTCTTTGGTAGGTACCGAACTCCTCTACAATTTTTTAACAACATATAATATTCGGGGTTTATTGCAAAGAAAAAGTATTTCCTGGCCGCTAATGATGCGGACTTTAATTTATTTCAATAGTAGTCTCATAAACATTATACTTAGATGTGAATGAAGGAACTAATTAGCACCATTCATTCTACTATAATCTAGCAAAGTCAAATAATATCTCTTTCTTGGGAGTTCACGCTAATTTTTTTTATATTAAATCTTAGTATACGTACGTATTTCTACCTGATTGTTGTAATGAAATAACAATAACAAAAAAAAAAGCTATAAAAATAAATGGTTATTGTTAATTTATGATCTATTTTGGACCTTGAAATTTTATTCTATTGCGCATCGTGTACAGGTGCAAACATGAATATTTTTATTATTTTTCTTTTTTAAACATACGATCAAGTCCAATTTAATACCGGCATGTGGCTATTTGCTTGCTTATTCGGCTCATAAATCAGATAAGAAAAAAATAATTGGTCTAACAGTACAGTACTGGCGGTCTTCATACCACATACGGGTACAGGTTATATTAGTTGAATTGCTCGAGGTACGGATTAAAATTAGTACGCCATTTAAAATGATAGAGCGAGTTCTCTTCGACTTGTAATTTCGGAGCATATTAAAGGAAGTACTTTAGTTTTAGAAGATATTAATGTGCGATCCCAAACTACACTCCTGTTATGATGAAATGACTTATTGGTCTCATTCCCACATGTACGAGATTATTAATCGAATATGTTCGAGTACACTTCCTGTTGTTTAATGGAATACCTTCATATTAAATGTGACTTTAAGTATAACTCAATCACGTTTTCGACAGTGCACGCAGAAAAACTCAATTTTTCATTAAAGTTAATTAAATATTAATACATAAATGTAAATGAAGTTACTTTTACAAAAAAAAAATATTTTTCATATAGGTCGCGTCTTTTGCAACCGTTTAGCCTACACAAAAAAAAACCGGCAGACGCTTTTAGTAGAAGATCTAAGGTACACTTTGATATGTAAATGCGAATCGGAATTAGGTAATATAGTTATACAGTAAACATGCAATCTAGTATGCAATTGTAATTAAATAACACGTTTCTTATGTCTAGCCATGAAGGATAAACAGATTAAAATTTTTAAGGCCCATATTAAACTATAACCAATAGTGCAAGAGGGAATTTTAAAACCATTAAACAGTCAATCAAAATTTAACTAAACGTGTTATTTTGTAGAGGATTTGCATATTTTTATGTTAGATCTTACTTGGCTTGATGATTTCGGACACGAACATCTCATTTTCCATAGTGAGTGTTTGTAATACCCCCATATTCTTTGATTATTTTGTTCACGTAAGAGGCAAGAAGAATAAAAATAAAACCGACTTAGCTTCAGGCTAGGCACCACAAATGGAATATGTATGTACTTTTGGTTTTATTAAGTTTGTGCCGGGTCGGAGTAGGAAGAGAAACTATTACAAACCAAGTATATTATTAAAATAGGCGAAGTAGTAAATTTACGATTTGTTAAATAAAATTTGTTTCACAAAATGCTTTCTTTATTTTCACTTTCATTTTAATTAATAATGCATACTCTGACTGTTCGTTAATATAAATCAACATTAAGAGCGCGACAGTTTGTTAATAAAAAATTAATTTAATTCCATACCAGGCAGATTCTAAGATAAATAAACATTAGTTACAGCCGTTCTTCCTTAAAAACATATTTTGACAATTTTATTAATAATTATAAGAATTTCAACTTTCATGTTACGAAACGAAGGGAAAACGTAGGAATCGAAAATTTGTATTAAATTCAGGAAATCAATACAAATTCCTTTTAAGACCTGATTAAAAATAATGAGAATCATTTAACCATAATTTACCTAAAAGATCCTGGAATATAATTTAACATCAAGAACAAAGCAGGGAGATTTTTTTGTACCAAACTAGTTTAAAATACAGGACAGTATTAAAAAGTGAAACTAGTTTATGAATGAAGTTTTTATGGTTAAAATTCCATAGATTTTAGAACTATGTTGTATTACCGTCTGTCTATAAAAGAAATTGGAAAAGAACTTGAAGGCGGTTAGGTACCTACGCACAATAGTAAAATTCTCGCGCTTCCAAGGAAAAGCTATCCCTTAGCTGATTTGGTATTAACCACGCTTTGCACTTCAGGGATACAGCTTAATTCTTTCAGTTACCCTTAGCGTTAAGAGGAAAAGAAATACTTTTCAAGATTTTTGTTACTGAAATATGAATTTAAACAAATATAAAAATAATAACAAAAAAGCTCCAAAAAACACAGATTGTAACCGGCAATAATAAAATATAATATTGTGTGGTCATAAGAAGCAAAATTTACTTCTCAAGAAAATCCCCTATCTTCTTGGAATTATCCGTACAGTGCCATATACTAAACGCGTATTTTAGAAGCAGTAAATACAGTTGGCCAATATTGCACAGCTAATTTTTTTAAAAAAACATTACTTACATATTTAAAATTGCATTTAATACTCCTAGTTGTATAAGTGCAGTAACAACAAAAATGTTTTGGTGAAACTGTAACGCCATTTGAAACGTATATTGACACAGCACTTACGACATAAGAAATAAAAGTATCCAAGTTACATGATACACTAGATGCTCACTCTACTATGAGGATCATCTATATTCTAGTGTAAATAACACAGGAGTAGTAAATTAGTTACAATAATAGGAAAAGCTGAGATCAGTTAAAGGTTCAATTCATATTCCGTCAGCCAATCAGAACCGTCCTTTTTTAAAAATTGAACCAATCAGAAGGCTATTTTACTGACAATATTTTTATGACAACTAAAAAGCAGTAGTCTTCCAGTGACAATTTGACACACCCTAAACTGACCAATCCGGTTGCGTTTTAGCGCCTTGACAAGCCAATCAGCGCACTCCAAATTTGTATATTCTCGGATATTTAGGACTAGTACAAAATTTCAGCGATAATTTTTCTGTCAAAAAAAAACTGCTTCAAAACCGAGGTGTGAGATTTCACAGTATTCTTGGGCGTTTTACATTCTACAGCTTCGTTTATCTCTTCAAGTGTACTCTAGCCAAACCATTTTGCTTCCATTTTACCGTAAATGTCACAAACCATACACAAAATACGTAGAAAGAAACATTAAATTTCATACAATTCTTGGGCGTTTTACCTTCTACAGCTTCCTTTATCTCTTCAAGTGTACTCTGTTGAACCCGTTTTGCTTCCATTTTACCGAAAACATCACAAAGTATGCACAACATACGTAGGTAGAAAGAAAAATTAAATTTGACTTTTGTCTGGTTTGTATATAAAACCATGGTTACGAAGAAAATTATTATTAATCTGATTTGAAACTATAAAAATTTAAATTTGGTTCGTCAAATTGTCCTCCGAATACTACTCGTAACTACGAAATAATCCTGCAATTTTTGGACAGTACGTATTCGTACTTGATGCAGGATAATTCGCTATTCGTCCTTCGGACTCATAGCGAATTATCGCGCATCAAGTACTCTTACATACTGTCCAAAAATTGTCGGATATTTCGTAGTTACTAGTAGTATTATATATGACAATATTTATGTCAGATAAACGTCAAACAAATGTCAAAAAAATTATTATTATTTTAAAAATTGTTGTTTCATTGAATTGTCCGAATACAACTCTTACTCTTTTTTTTCTTCAATATTTGTCATTCATTCATTTCTCGTTGCTGCTGTTTTTGGAAAATAATTCGCGTACCGATCTCGTAATTATTTTCATCACAGCAGAAACTCGTATTCAGAATGACAAAATATTGTCGGCAAAACGCAGAGCACTCGTTGTATTATACAATTACGACAATTCAATTCTAATTCTGTCAGCCAATCGGAAGCGTCCTTTTTTAAAAATTGCACCAATCAGATGGCTATTTATTGATAATATTTTTATGACAACTAAAAAGCAGTAGAGTCTTCCAGCGACAATATTTATGTCAGATAAACGTCAAACAAATGTCAAAAAAATTATTAATATTTAAAACTTCAGGTTTCATTGAATTGTCATCCGAATACAACTCTTACTAGTGTTTTTCTTCAATATTTGTCATTCATTCATTACTCGTTGCTGCTGTTTTTCTGTAGAGCCTAGAATCAGTGAAAAATACATTTCGAACCGAGAGACGAGAGACGAACCAGACTATTTACCAGTAATTTCGCAGTTAATAATTAAAACCAAATTAGGTGCAAACGATCTGTAGCTACTTGTGCTAAAAACAATTCATTTCCCATGAAAGAAAAATTACCACCAACGTAGAAAAACATTGCTGTTAAACGATTACCAAAAGCAAGCATGTTAATTATAGAATTTGCCAACATTATTATTCTCCTTCGTGGCAAAACCGCACAATCCCCCTGCAGTTTTGCGAATTGCTGCTGAGAGGACTGTCGTTGTCTGCATGTTCAATTGGTAACCAGGTAGCTGGAAGATGCGAGGCCAACCAGTCTTTGTAAACTACCGAATGTGAGATTTATGGACACCTCCACCAGCATACCAACTATTTCAACCCTTCCGTTACAAAACCCTGCTTGCTCCGTGCCAGCTTTGACCCAATTATTGATGTAATTAATTAATTAGCTTAGGTTAGGGGTTGTTTCAATATTTAATTCACAACGGCCTGTCAAGATACACGTTCGCGATAAACCAACAGGAAAAGGGGAATTATACGCGCTCCCTGGTGAAAATTTAAAACGAATTTTAAATTTAAATGTTACCGTTTTACTCTTGATTTAGCTTTGAAGTAAATAACGTAAGTCACATACAACTGTGATTTTGCATGAAATTATTTATTAATGTAACCGCTCAAACCCCTATACATAAATAATTTTTACATAACTTTAAATACAGGAGATTTCTAATATTTATTTATCTTATCCTACAGAATAGACAAACTTTAGTCTAAATAAAATTTCTTTGACAAACGAAACCTTAAAAAGAAGTGAAAGAATTTAAATTAAAACATTCAAGCATGAAGAATTGGCAACCACTTGGGTGGGGTGGGGGGTGGAAATTGCATAAAATACTACTGCGAAAATGTAATTATTTTCCTTCCCAAACACATCCTGGAAGAACTTGGATCCATGCAAGACAGAACCTTGCACGTTTATTCTTATAAGTGGAAAAATAATTTGTATAGTTTCAGATGAACAATTTATATCAAACACTCTGTGCCTAATACACAAAAAAACTTAAGTGAAGGCTTCACTGATTTTACATAAATCCAAATGTATTGATTTAATAAATCCACCAAACATGTGAATGCCTGAATTAAGATAGTGCCAGATTCGACTTCGATGTAGTTCGAGTGTGAAAGATAAGTTTCAGAGGTTGGTTGTATTTGCTACAACGAATAAGCAATTGATAAATAATGCATTTAGGAATAGGAAACACTTTTTATCATAATTTCCATCTTCCAAGGTTTTCACTAAAAATTCCGTTGTTATTTAGAAATGTTTTAATTTTAAAATTTTAATTAAATTTTCAGGAGCTTATCTTTGCAGACTGGGACTTTTTTAAAAATTTTGCACTGAAGCTTCAGACCAGATTTTTTTTATAGTTGGCTGTATAATAGAAGTACACGAGGGGCATAATTTGACTGCAGTACAAGTGTAACAGAAAGTAGAAATTTTCAGTTTCCACGAGATTTCCGAACAATTTCAAAAACTTAACCAAACCAGACTTTGTTCATATTTGATTGTATGATAGAGGAAAATATAGCAGCACAGTTTAAGATCCGCTCGTGTAGGCTTTCTTGAACTATAGCCCTAGGGCTAGGAGACGTCCTACCTAGAATCAGCCGCGATAGTGAAATTACTACACATTATAAACCAAAAAACATTTCATCTATTAGAGTTTTTTTTTGTTTGGGTAAAAACTAAAACTCTGTGCTTCTAACAAGTGGAACAACACAAATTATCACTAAATAGGTTCGGAATGTCAACAAAAGTTCCTAAAATAGTTATTAAAGAATGAAAGAATAAAATTTTCGAAGAAAAATGTTTTAACAAAAAGAAAGAAATAATTCATCCCCTTTTCAAAATAACATCAACTAGAACTACATATTTCACCAAAACTAAGCAATTCTACTGAACCGAAACTTTCGCAAAACAACTCTCAGCTAAGTAATCAAACGAAGTGCATGATGGGAAGGAACGTTTTCCGCTGGCTTAACTTAGAGAATTTTGGAAATCGATCAATGACGAGTATTTACTCTAGCTCATTCACACTCGTTCCGCATTTACTTACAAATTTATTTCAGTATTACGACATTTAGATGCAGTATTTCCGTCATTGCGCGTTGCAGATGCGGGATATAGAGAGGTGGTTGCTCCTCGGCACGTGCACGCGTGGGTGCTGTTATCTCGTGGAGAAGATCGATCATCCCTCCTTTTCTAGGACGCCTCTACCAAAAGACGTCCTCGCGCCACGGCGCCAAACTACGACGAGATGATACGTCAGCGGACAAACGGCGAGAAAGCTTCACGAGTAGCACTTCAGAAGGATTGCCTCTTAGACATTACACTGTATCTCATTTCTTGACATAAACGTACGTAGTGGCGTTTCTAAGGGTTAAAGAGGATGTGCGGGAACTTGAGGCAAAAGAACAATATCATGAATTTTTTATTGAATTAAGGAACGTACGGGATGTAGCTCACGGTTTGTTTGCGATTAAATAGAACATGCAAACGGCCACGTACTCGTACGTGCGGAATTTAATTGAATAAAAAGTTATTCGCAATATTCATATATGAAAAGGGGAAGGGTAGGATGTAAAAGGGATCAGGAGGAAACAAATAATAAGGGGACCTTCAAATATGAAAAAAATTTCTTCAATTTATTTTTTGAAAACCCTGTCTTAAATTTGATCTCTATAAATAAATACACGGCTATTTGTAGTTATACAGGGTGTTCAATAAATTTCGTCAAGTCACCAGCCAAGCAGTCACCCAATTAATATTCCTGAAACATGACCTCCCCCCCAACATTATCTTAAAGCATTAATCTAAATTAACTTTGGTAACAAAATATACAAAATAATCAATTTTTCGATATTATCATCGAAAGAAAAGTTAACAAAAAATTAACTATTATGTCAAAGATAAAAGACAGCCATCCATTGTGATTAAGCAACGTCCAAATGTCAATCAATGAAATTAAAATTGTACATATCAACCTTTTCCTTTATTTGTAATTTTTTGGAAGTAAAAATAAACGAAACGACCCAATTTAGTATTTTTGACGTTGCCTGTATAAATAAAGGTTGGTTTATAAATGGCAAAGTGCTGGTAAATATAAATTGCAAAAAGCTAAAGTTGTAAAGCATAAAAGGAGTACTTAATCTTCAATCAAGCCAACAAAGATGTTAGACAAACTAATACATAACATTAAATGTTTTAGAAGTGAACATAAAACACAGTAAGGAAAATAAACCCATAAATTTCCTGAAAATGCAAATTTGCCGTTGAAAAATTGCGAGCAGCAATGCGAATGACACACAAAAACAGACATGATAAGAGAAAACTTCAAAGTGCAGAGAGGGGTTATATGCTGAAATTGAGGTTACGCTTAAAGCAAAAAGACGTACGAAGAAAAGTTTTTTACACAAGTCTCTCTCTCTGAAATGCGTTTCAGGGGCTTCGCTGCTTCTGCAAGTTTTTTTATGTTCCTGTTTACTGGAAACTTTAGAATTTATATTTTTTAATAGAAACCTATATGAAATATAATAAAAGTGTTATAAAAACTGTCTATAAATGGTTATAAACCAAACCACTCCTTGTTGTAGGTAATTTCCAAAGCGGGGTAATAACATTCCCCTGTTAATAGCACTGAGACGTTCTTAAACGCATGTACACCATCATTCAAGCACCTAACGTATTCACCCTCACATTTCTCATATTATAATTTATTCACTTAAAGAGGGCCACACACTTAATCCTCCTTTGTAGAGAAAACAAAGTTAAACATCCATAAACATCAACTTTTCACGAGTGTCAAGTCAAAAACAAACAGTTTTCACCTGATCGTCCAAACACTTCTTAATAATACTAAAAATTTAAACTGATTTAGGGTAAGGGTTTGCACAAGTCTAACAAGTGCACGTCTATGGAACCCTAAACAGGCACCTCCAAGAAGTAAGAGGGGTCCGCCCTAACAGCATGATGGACAGTCTAATTGCGGAGTACGGACCCATATCTAATGTCGGCGCTTCGTAGTTTGATATTAGCCCTCTAGCAAGATTGTCAGTCAAAATCTCTTAAACACATCAGTGCATACGAAGAGAGGTACTCTATAAAACATGTTGGTTGCTCTTGATTTGAAATCAATGTTAAGTATAATTTTTTTTATGAACTTCCTCGGCTTGTTCGGAAAAAAAATTGTTGCTTCAGAAAAACAAACTTTTGAGTTTTATTTGAATATTTCTGGGACTGTGCATTAAGATGCAGTCCTGCTGAAGATGAGAACTAGTTTAAGCTTCCAAACATTTTTTTATTTAACCGTATAGCTTTTGCCTAAACCTAAACTCAATTTCACTTGCATCGAACCATTGCAACTTGACCTATTTTTCCTTTAAAAACCTTTACATTAAATCAGAAGAAAACAATCAAGGGAGGGGGACATGTGGAAAGTTTCATGCATGTTTTTTTAGAATTACTACATATTTTTTTATACGTCCTCTTGTGCACTTTTGAATATTTTAAAATTCTTGTTTTCTTTTCTAAAATATGTTGTATTTTTTTTCAACTTTGTTCTTAATTAGAAGCTGATTTATATACTTTTAATAAAATAAAACTAACAAGGCATCTTTAATCCTTAAAGTAAATTGCTGAATGTTTTGGTTTAATTATAAGCTAATCTATAAACTTTTAGAGTAATTACCTGCCAGTTTAAACTCTATTGCATATTTTGAATTTTCTTCTGTGTTTTTTCCAGAGCATTTACTTTTCCTGATATATATTCGTATTTATATTTGATTAATTAAAAGGTATGTCCATACCTTTAAATGCCACTTACTGTAGTATAATTTAAACCGTTAAACTCAATTAATCAGATTTTAATCCTGTATTTTATCGTTCTACGTAAAAAATTAAATATTTATCTATACGTTTACGTTTACATACATAACATTAATTACTAACCTACCTGTATGCACAGGATATTGACATGTCGAGTTCAAAATTAGAAATAAAACTATTTATAGAATTAATTCTACAACCAATGCAAATTATTGTCCAATTTAAGGCTATTGGGAATTTTAACTCCGTTTAAAGCTTCACGGTGGCGCTAGAACCATTTCAAATATGCCCGATCCTAATTTTATATTCCTCTTCATACGACTAACCATATTAAGAAGTTCATAATTAAAAACTTGTTCAGTAAAATCCAATTAACAATAATTCCCAATTCAAAAGCACATTCTAATAAAAAAAATAGTGGAAGCTCGATCAAACTTTATGTTTTATAAACAAGCATATAGATTTTGCCTACACGACTTGAAAATCTAATTTGAAATGTCGCAATAAATCGAATTTAAAACAATAAATAATGATCGTTATCGATATTTGGAATCCAGTATCTGTGCATGGAAACCGGGTATGTGATGTATTGCGGGTGTATGGCGGTGTTTACACCGTAAAGAAGAGCGGCTTGAAGTCACAGCCAAGGTGATCCAGTGTGGTTACTGCCCAATTTATGATCGTCTAATGGTACGTACAATCCACGGGAACCAGTCGCCATTATAGCTTCAATAATGCAACATGAAACGCTTGCCATAAAATTTAACAATCGCACATGCCGAATAGATGAGACGAAAATTCTTCCAAGATGTATGCACACGATACGATGGGAAATGGAGTGTAGGTAATTCTTTTAAAAGGTCTAAATCGTAAATATTTCCGAGAATTTGGATAAAATTTAAGACTATTTATACGATCTCAAGAACCAGTAGTATTATATCAATCCCCAATAATTTAATCAGACATTCCATAAAATAAAAAGAGTACCTAAAATATAATTTTATAGACAAAATTTGATTTGATTAATTCCTTCCCTTACTATTTCTTATTTAATTCGTTGTATCCTACATTCGCTCCGAAGAGATAAACATAACTGGGTTTAAGACAGGCGACCTGGGGGGCAGAACATGGGAACGGTATCACCGATCTATTCGTTTTCAAAGTCGTTACTTTCCATTCAGTACTGTTTACGTCCACGAACTATTCCGACCAAAGAAAAAAAATTATCAGATTTAAATCAGAGGATCAAGCTGGACACAAAATGGGAGAGGGAGAAACAAACTGATCGATCGTTGAGGTGACCGATCAAGGGTTCCTCTTACAGTTACTTACATGCTTATACCTATCTGCAAGATATTTTTAGGAAAAGGAAGAAAAGTAATAAATTAGAGGACCTAGGTGGCTAGGACGTAAGAAATCTACAACCGTTGTCGCGTTTTTTGATTTCCGATTTATTTCCCAAATAATTTGTTATGTGTAACTTTGTATACCTGATGGTAACATGAACCGAAACGTTACCTAAAAAAATTACCAAAAAAAAAATAATAATAGGTTAAACAACCTGAAGATAGCTAGTTATAAATGCGAAACCTGTTTTGATCAGATTTTTTAACACCAATAAATAAAGAAGAGGAAAGGGATATAATACAAGTTGGGATCCCAATGTTAAAAGACATAACCAGAGTTTAACAGACAATCCGCAGTAGACAAAGCGTCAAAAGCCAATGATTATGTGGTCAATATACGCCGAAATACCACATTCCAATGAATTTAATGAACAAGTCTTTTAAAAAGTAGAGAGCATAGAATTACATGGGCTATAAAGTATTCATTACATATCGTCGGTTATATTATATAAAGCAGCGGCACTCAACAGGTTTAAAATTAATTACATGGAAGCTATACAACAGGACCGGCTTTGTAAAATAAAATCTAGTTACGAATCAAAGGATTTTTTTCCTTTATAGTTAAATGAGGGAGGGGTATGATCACTGCCTGATTGCTAAGTATATTGACTGTCCATTTCAATTCAATAAAATTTTTATAAAAAAATTCCTAAATATTGGTATCTACATACCTACTGTAATTACTTCAAGACACCAATTTGTTTCTCTCTTAATTCAATCAAAAATTGCAGAAAGACATCCCAGAGGAGATAGATACATATTGTACACATGAGCAGAAGTGGAACTATTTCTGCTGCGTCTGCAAGCGTTTTGTTTGATTTTATAATTCTCATAATTTTACTACATAAGTTTTAACACCATCGTGTAAGCTTAAAAAATGCAAGAAAAAGTCAATGGCTATTATACAATCGTGCCAAAATATTCCATTTCAACGTAACACGTATCTAATATCAATTGCACAAATATTTATTAATACACAAATACCTGCGATTTTAGGTAATAAATCAAGCAAATAATAATCAACATTAATGAATATTATTAATTAATTAATAAATGTTAATTAACAATTACTATGAAGCATAAAAATATTTGCGTCAATTCTTACGTCCTTTGTATATAGAAAGAAGAAGCCCTCCAGGTTTATGTTGTAATTTATTTTCTCATAATTACCTAGAAACGACTAAAAGTTTGCGAAACGTAATAGTAAACTTAAAGCTCAAAACTTCACGAAACTACAGGGACAAAAAGTACTTAAAAGAAGCGCAGATGCTACATTTAAGACCATTAGGTTCGTAAAAAACGGATAAAGAAAATAATGAGCAATTTTATGGTTTTGTACATGCACGTATAGGTTCCTTTTCTACAACTAACACTCTTCTTTACTATTTATATATTTTATGCATAACAGTGGTACTTTAACCATGTCGTACAGATATAAGATGAGCCGGGAACGGAATTGAACCGTACCGGCATCACCCTGCTCAGAGTCACTTGATTGATTTTCTAAAACACTTTGAAATTTTTTTTAATTAAATAAGAAAATATTTTCAGAAAATTCAAAAGTTGAAAATTAATAAAAGAAAACTTTTGAGTGTCTCTGGTAAAAAGTAGGATCTAAACCAACTTGCATTATAGAACAGGTATCCAAATTTACCTGACTAAGAAATATAGGAGTATTTATGACTACACATACATATACGGTCACCTTGAGATGTAAACAATAATTAGGCATTGAAAATAATGTAGCATGTACTGGTCCTACCACTCCCAGATAGAATATTTCGACTGGTTTCGTTAAGAAAGATCAGATATTTATTCCGAGAATAAATAGTGGCATCGATGATTTAAAATGCACGAAAATTAACGTCATTTATATTGTCTGTTTTTATCGTAAAGTACTTTTAAGAATGATATTGGGTTACATTTTAATGAGTTCATTTGCATTGATGCCTACAAAGTGGTAGACTTTGTACACGTAAAAAATAAAAATACATTTACAGGTGATAAGCTTTCTTTTCTTGTTTAACATAATTTGGGTTACGTCTTTTTTTTAAATTATCCCATCGCTTATGAATAATCGAATATTAATAAATACCAATCGTTATTCAATAATTTAACCTTTTGCACTTAAAAAAATTACACCAACATCGTTCTACAAAATTTAATTTCATTGTTTTGACTAACTTTAAGTCGTTAAATTTTTAAGTGTGAAATAAAAGGTACCTATACACTTCTCGTGTTAATTATAGCAATGGTTAAAATTAAAATTTTCAATCAGACCGTAAACAAATTAAAAATTTGTATTAGAACAAACAATTTTTTGCTCAAGGTTCTTCTTCGAACATCTTGAATTACCGGCTACTTTACATAATTGTTAAATTTGATTTGAGATTATATTTTAGTACTTCTCAACATAAAAAGAATGCAAAAAATGTCAGGACAGGCATTTAAATATTTGAGATGAATGAACTGATGAATGAAATAACAAGACAGCAGGTTTTGTTTTTCCCAAAGGAAATTACGGATTTTATTGTACCTTGATTGTTTGTATAAATTTATAAATTTATTATTTGTCATGTTTAAAAGAAAATAAATAGTTCTGTGATAAAAATAAACATTAAAATGCTATTAAGAACTTTATATCTAATCTAAATATTACTGTACTATAGACCGCGGTCATAAAAAAATTCCTTCTTATCCCTGGGTTTTAGCATGAAGGTAAATTGTTAATAAATACTCTACTTTTCAACGATGAAATATAATTTAGACTGCTCTAATATATATACAAGGTGGCTAATAAAGATCGGGATCAAAGCTAAAACGGTTTCAGATATTTTCACTACTTTTTTAGTCGCATTCACTTCACGACCGCTTTTACTCTACGGCCGCATTTCCGTGACATAAACGCGAAGTAAATGCGGCTGTTGCGGTTGTTTCAAAATTCAGTGTAAGGGTAACCATAGAAGAGTAGTTGGGGCGATGCTGGGAGAAATGCTCGAGAAAGAAACGTGGGAAGATAATAATAATAATAATAAGAAGTAGCCACAAAATCTAAAAAGACAATATCAGCAGTAAAACGTAGGAAGAAATGAACGCCATACAGACATAAAGTTTCCTGAAACTAGAGGACTTTTTTTAGTTTAATGAAAAAAAATATTTTCTAGACTTTTTGAATGATAGACGCAAGAGAAAAATTCTGAGAATTAAAAATGTCGTTTAGAAAAGACAAACAATGCTGTACGCAGACTCTAGTTCAAATTGTTTCAATTTTTAGTCGAAAGAAAATTAAAAACGGCAGGTCAGCGGTAGTTCGAGTCTCGCGCGGTGCATACTTTATTTCAGAAGTTAAATCTGTCTCGTCCTTGCGTGTTTGTGGATTTGTCTAAAATCGATCTAAAATGTTCTTATTTCTAACTTTCAACATTTTTTTATTTACAGTTAAATAATGACTAATTTTTAGCCGGCCAACTCACCTGACTTAATATTTTATGCCTTTGTGAACACACTGATCGATTATTTATAGAATTGTCTAGAAAAATAACAACTGTATGATGACTAATTGTGTATACAGACACCTTAGTAAAGGAATATCCTAAAATGAAATATTTATTGTTAAAATTTATTTTTTTAGGCTATGATAAAAACAGCTGTTTTACGTATTTACCGTAAAGTGTCAATATGTAGTAAGCATTTGTCGATTACTCCTTCACGGCCGCATTTGCTCACGACCGCGTTTACTTCACGGCCGCGTTTACTTCACGACCGCTGTAGGTACTGGTTTGTTTAAATTGCAAACGGATTTTTTTAATTTATAACCTTTTAAGGCGACTATGATAAAAACAGCTGATGCGGCTATGACGTTTCAGGATGGTCATGTGACCAAATGTCATTGGAATATTCAAATAAAAAATTAAATTTGTTAATAAAATTTGTGATATTCGCCTAAAAAATGATATTTGCACCTCTGCCAAAAAGTGCTGTTTCGTCCTTGCCTGTTTTCTAGTCTCGGCGTTGCCTCGACCAGAATACTCAGGCGCAAATGAAAAGATTCACTTTTTGTCCATGATACAAAAATAACTATTATTAGTTGTTTGTTTTTTGTAAGTATTATGGTAATGTGATATTAAACTAAAACATAATGTAGTCGTCTTAAGCGAATGTAATAATAAGTTATAAGAAAAACAAATTGAAAGAAATAACAATAAACAAACAAAGTTATATTTATCTGTTATTAAATTAAATTGTTTCGGCTGATTTTCCTATTACTGTTAAGGGTATTGTTTTAGAAGAAAATACGCAGAAAAAAAATACTGTCCTTTCTCTAAAATATTAATATTTACAGCTCTCAGATTCAGTTTTAAACATCTACGCTCAGGGACAAGATGTTTTTTGGCATTTCATTTCAAAAACATACTGAATGAAGAAGGTAAATAAACGAATTTGATAGCATTTTTATTATTTTTAGAATGTCGCTGTCAAATCCAAGGGTCCGGAAGTTAGAAAAGCGCGACAGGATGGTGGAAATGAAAAAATCATTACCACTGAAAAGAAGAGCAACTCCCTTATTCTTAACCACACCATTTTACTGATCTACGTATTTTTTTTATACCTATGATTAAAAAAATAAAATATTAAATTTTAAATATTATAAATATAGCGTGGGAGACGGAAACTGGATCAAGTTTTTTACCCAATCACAATTATTTTTAGACGATGAAGATTAGTGCCAACAGGTATCTAATTAAAAAATAAAATAAACACGTATTTTTATGTGTTGTCAATTTCACAATAACATAATAGTTAATTATTGTTCTACTCCAAAAACCTAAAGTCCAAAAGAGGATTCACATCAGAAGTCTTTGACTCCATTAATGGAGGTCGTAACTTTATAAAATCAAATATACCTATAAAAAAACTCGTACATAAACCGGCAAACCCACACAAAATTTCGCGGATTAAATGAATTTGCACAAGTATGGCAGCTTTGAAAGTAAATTAAAACTACATAGACAGCCATTAGAGTCCCATTAACCGGTCCTAGATCAAATTTCTGACTTGTTTAAGTTTCTACAGAGGATAATTTGAATAATATTCTAATAGCAATTATGATTTATTTGCGTAATTTCGAAAATTAATAGAGATACGCTGTAATTTAGCCTAAGCGGTTTCAGCATCCAATTCTACACCGTCTAGTGAAATAAAAACGTGCAAAGACAGACAGACGCGATTAATTGAGCTGGAACTGAAGAGTTAATTTATCCGTAAACATCTTAAAACAGTCAGTTTGACAATGATGGCTTATTTACCGTGTCACAACCGCAAAAAACTTGATGGTCACTCTGTGAGTGATCGAGTCATGCTTTAAACTTGCCCGATAATACAGATTATGCCCTTGAACCTGCAATTAGTTCTAGTGATTTTAAAACGAAACAACCAAGTGTTTTTTCTCTCTCTTCTAACCAAACGAAAGGATAAGATGAAAAGTGAAAGGCGTACAGAGACCGGACAACGTCCAGAATTATTACAACACGAAGTTTGAAATTATTTGTGCGTGGTTCTCAGCATGGTACCATTGTGGCACCATGGAAGGTTTGGATACACATGCCGAATTGACGGCTCTATCGAACGCATATTACTATAGTCAAATGTTGTTAAACATGACAAGAGTAATTTTAATAAGTCTTGACAGTAATTTATTTAATTTTCTTAGATCTGCTTAAGGCTTAAAAAATCAGAATCTTCCTAAAAAAATATAAAAATAATTTCATTTTTAATTTTCCCTCAAGCTAAGCAATAAGTATTAGCCCTTAAGCTTTAAAAAATTAAACTGCCGCATATTTTATAAGTGAGTGATTAACTCGGTCATGATCTAATTTTGCACTTCTTCTACGCACAGTGAGCAAAGTTGCAAAGAGAAGAATTCAAAAGCACATTTAAAACATCTTGAAAGTACAACATTAAGACATTCACAACAATATTCTTACCTTTGACGATATCAGCGTCAAAGTTGGTGATGATTCCTGTAACAAAAAAAATTACGTTAATTTTAAGAGGAGCGAACTTCTTTGATGGAGTCAAACAGAATTGGTAAGTAATTTAATATAAACAAGACAAGTAAAAAATCAATCAGTCTAGTAATCACCTCGTTAATTTTTGCCTTGAAAACTAATTAAGAGATCAATTAATCAAGTGATTAAGAAAGAATAACTAATGATAGGAAGCTTTCTTTATGTTAAAAGGCGTTATAAAGTGTTAACTATTTTAAGAATATCAAATTTCCATTTAAAGGTAGGATTTCCTGTCCGGGTGGACTTAATGTCCTTGTGGTATTAATTTATTTAAAAAGAAATTCATATCAAACTATTATAAAAATTTGTAAAACAGGTGTTTATAAATTAAATTGTTCACATTGTAATTCAGCCTATATAGGTCAAACAATTATTAGAATTGACATCGAATATTACATTTTTACAAATTGAACTCTTACATACACTGGAAGTTTTAGAATAGAAGGTGAGTTAGATGGAATTACTAAACAAATCGTAATTTTATAAAGTTGCAACCAATGATACCAGTCTGTTAAAAGAATCTAGGAAAAAAAATCTTAGGAAAAAGTCATCCGAAAAAATCCTGGAAAAAAAATCCCAAGAAAAGAATCCTATAAAAAAATCCTGTGGAAAAAATCCTAGAAAAAAAATTCCAGGAAAAAAATCCTATGAAAAAAAATCCTGTGGAAAAAATCCTCGGAAAAAATCCTGGAAAATAATCCAGGAATAAAATCCTATGAAAAAAAATCCTGTGGAAAAAATCGTCGGAAAAAATCCTGTGGAAAAAAATCCTGAGAAAAAGAATCCGGTGGAAAAAATTATCGGGAAAAATCGTCGAAAAAAGAACTGCGGAGAAAATGTGTTAGAAGACCAGCGATTACCCAAATCGAAACAAATGATTGGTACCGAAAATTTTTGGGATTAAAATCTGGCAACCATGCTGGCCATGACTAATAGCTCTTTTAAGAGTAGCTGATAAAACTTGAAAACAAAAAAAAAACAAAAAAAAAACAAAAAATTAGAAAAATTCCTCAATGGATTTAAACAAACACCAATATTTACACAGCACCGGTTCGCATCCTTTTCAGAGTAAACCAGAACTACGTAGGGGTTAAAAATTGTTACGATAGTTTTCTCCACAATAATAAACCTAATACTATTTTTTAATTTTAATTTTACCTTTGATTATTAAGAAAAAAAATATTAATTCATTTGACTAATAAAATATTAGGCGTATTAAGAAGATTAATTTGATTAAAAGTTAAATTTAAACATACAATGAGAAACACCCAAAACTTGTTCTACAAGAAACCTAAACCGAGAACAAGCAATTAATTCAGACGAAAGTAAATGCAAGCAAGCTCTAAAAGCATAAAAACAAAGCCCTTCGTCTGCACTGACCTTGGCAACATTTTCGGACATACGAAACCGGGCGCATAAAAATCGCCACGAGAAAAAAGGAGTACGACCAAAAAGAATCACCGCATTGTTAAGCGTCTGGACCATATATAGGTCGACTGGTTATATAAGCCAGCTTTTTAAGTTTTTTAGCTTTTCTTGGTTGGCCACATGTCTGGCTGCAAAATGGCAGCTGCTACACGCTAGCACGTGCTTTGGAATATAGGTGAGCAAGTTTAAAACACCTTCGTGACTGCCCTACAGAAAATACTTAATTATACGTGGCTGCAACCCCTTGTTCTTCCATCACTACTCAGAATTCAAATTTACATATTACCTGTTAAATAAAATAATAATAACTCAAGACTCCAATCTCGATTCGGTTTTATAAGATGAAAGCATCTCCTCCCTCTCTCTTGCTGCACAAATTTAAGAGAGATTCGCGTTCGAAATTACACTACTGATGATAAGATTGAAATTATAATTGTTGATGTTCAAGTTTATATAATATTAAATTAAACTCGAGAATTTAATGAATTTTCCTCAAAATTGTTGTCCTTTCCCTAAATTTAACTGCCTCTTAAAAGCTTAAATGGTAGTGAGCGTTAATAGCTTAATAAAGGGTTGATTCGTTCCCTTTAGGGACAACATTATCAACGTTATGATATTACTAAACCACGACCCTTAACAATTTTCAGTCGCCCTGGAAACCTCCTGAAATTTCTTGATATTACTCATTTTTTTAAAGAGAATCTAAAAGCTCAATTTGTTCATTCTTGAGAACTATTGTCTATGTGTTTGTAACTTTCAAAAGCTTCCAAAATGTTTAATTTCTGTTTGTTATCACATAAATATAAACATTTAATTTTATTATTAGATGTCAATGCGTCGCATACAGGCCCCCAATCTAAGGGGCCCCAAAATTAAATTTGAAAAGGCTGCAAACCGTTTTAGTTTCGTTTTAAAAACGACAAAAAAAAATATTCTTCTGCTTCTCGCCATGGTACCTACTGGATGTATTACAATATAATATTTAAAAAATTGAAACCGAATCTCGGGATCCTGCCCCTGGATTCAGATTTCAACAAAAATTTCCTCCATTATCAGAAATTCGTCTTTTTGTGGTTTTGGTACCTACCACCTAATCTGAATTTTAGGAAAAGAACGGAACGAGGGTTGGTGAAGCAGCCTTTTAACGTGTTCATGTTCCCTACAAATACATCAGAAGGAACAATTGAGTAAATTCTTTTGTACTAAGCTAAAGTAAAATCTTAAACTCAGTACAGTACATAGAGAGAGTAATAAGTTCTTAGAAATTTCTATTCATTCCAAAAGCATTAGTTCTCCGTTGCAAGACCGCATTCTTTAGAAGTTTTCGAACGGATCCTTTGTCCTGTCCTGTTGTGAATGCTGATTGCTACCGCAGGGGCCTGTCTACAATTGCAATTTTTCGGGCTTAACCATACTTCATACCTCTAAAATACACCCACGTGTATAGTTACGACCTTAAACTTAAAACGTTTATATAGCAAAAACAAGAAATGTTTTTTTTAATATTTTACACCTACGTCTAAGAGTGCAAGATGCCATGAAAAATATAAATTATTTTTAGTTATTGTCCGGGTATAAATTTGAGATTGTTGTTTCAGCATTGACCACTCGAAGTAGTTAGAGCTCTCTGGTTAACGATCTTTAATGCCTTATAAATCATTTAAATCGTGGATTCACTAAACAACATTAAATTTATCTTAGTAACGCCAAACCCAATGGGATATTATTACACACCGTGGTAGAAGCAAAAAATTTATATTGAATCTAGATTCTAATTTATTTATTTACAATTACCACGCTGCCCACGTTTAACATAATTTAGTGCGATTTTTCTAGCGTTCACTTATTATACCTATTATCCTTGACGTTTAAAATACATAATAATTCTACCGGTTGTGTAATTTTTAACTATTGTGGACTTTCTAATTATAAAAGTTTGGGTAATTGTTTGAATTCAAAACCTAACCTTCGTTTACTTAATTTTTGGATGATTTTCACACCTGTTCTGTACATTGTAAAAAATAGCAATAAATATTCATTGTGTACCTACACGTTTTCTGATATTGCTACAAGTAAATCCTGGGTCAACCACGTGCATGTTTAATAAACTTATAGGAATCATTAGTAATATCTTAATTACTACTTTATGATATAAATTATCAATGATTTTTAAAATAACTAAGTAGAACACAAATTTACTGTTAAATCATGACGAGGTGGTGATGACTCAAATGCCCTTTTTCTTGATTTAAAAGTAAGTTACATATTCTTAACATTGTAATGCGTAAAAAGAGGCATCTGTTATGTCTTCATTCACCTGCCATTTATCTTACGATACCTTTAAGTGTGTCAGCTTGAATCTGCATAATTCTGATTCTTTGTTCTAGTTCCGACAAAACTAATTTGCGAAAACTAAACTGAAAATAGTGAGAGGAGGACTATTAACTCTCATGTATGTCCTATTATACTGAATTCCTGTTCAAACATTATGTGTGCAAAAATGTCGATTTAAGACGATTGGAAGTAGCACCGTGGACTCTTTTACAGTGACTCGTGCCGTGCACACATGAATGAATTTCTAAATGTACATGGATGGTCGTTACTTCTGTCTGTAATCGTAACTGCAACTTAATTATTTGTTGTTCTGTCTGTGATATATAAAAGGAATCACAAACAAAGCAAACCCAAAACATTGGAGAGCCACCACGATTCAGAATTTCACGTGAAAGTATGTGAAAAAAAAAACTAAACAAGGTGCCGATTTACAACTGGCGCCAAAAATCTGCTAGGATCATTAATATTTTTTTTAAATAAAACTCTAACATAATTTAAACTTTACTTGGTTTTCTTCGGGACCAAAAACCTTAAATGTCCTTACGACTTATATACGTGTAATACAAACCGCCGTATCCAAACGTTCCTGCGTCTAAATATATTTGCCCCCAGTAAAAAGAACCCTGGAAAAAACCCTAGGAAAAAAACCCGGAAAATAGACCCCCGGAAAAATCCCAGAAAAATAATTATAGATGGCTAAAAGATCTGTGGCAGTAGCTTACTGGGACTATATTATGGCTAATACTATTTAAAAAAAATTCAAAATTCCGTTCACCTACACCAAGTTCCTGAATATTTTGAGACCGCATATACCGGGCGGATACAACCCAGAACTACTTACAGCAACACCCTATATACTAACTCAAAATTTCAACTTCGAAAACAAACGCAGTTCAAAGAAATGCTTTAGTGTCTGCTTTTACGATGTAACCGACTTTCGTAAAAATTCCAGGGGCGTGCAACCTTTTTTTCCATAAAGTAAAATAAATAATTAATAGTTTTTAAAAATCAATTTCCCTACATATTTGATACAAATTTCATGATTAGAAAATTATTACCTAACCATAAATCCGCTATTAAATTAGGGTAGTATACGTAATTTTTAAAATAAAGCTTGTGTTTATTATACGACTGTTAAAATATCCTTAAATAGATTCCCTGATTATTATTCTATTACATTTTTTTCTCATAACAATAAAAGTATTCGAGATTTTATTGCAAGCCCATTATTGTCATTATTTATATTTATATGACTGTACACCCTTGTCTAACGAACCTGACCACTAAACCAGACGACTTTTTATCGCCCTTGCTGTGCTCGGTACAGGTAAACAACACAGGTATTGCATCCCTCTCTGCATAACTCACATCGAACTAATACAGCGCGATCACATTTAGTTGATAGATCTCCGGAGATAAATCTCAACAATAATTTATTCTTACTTTGAATGGTTTTTCCCCACTGTGCAGAAATTGTTTGAAATGGCTTTTCCCCAGTATGGTTTTCAAAGTATAATGATTCAAACATTAACATAGGTGTTGTTAAATAGATCTCTAAAATGTTAATATTACCAAAGAGGCAACTTTATGTAATTGGCCTATAGAGTACATCCACATTATGATGGCAGGCCCCGAACAAAAGGCATTTCCCTCGACCCATATCAGAGATATGCCACTTGGAAATTGCGTTAAAAGTCATCCAGCCAGGTATTCTGTACCGACGGATATAATTACACGGCCGCCATTCTCAGAACATTGCTTAAATAATATTAATCCCGAACCGCAAGGAATCTTGGATGTATAAATCATTATTTTATACCAAATAGAGGCAAACTTGTTCGGCACACTTAAAATACACGCATGTCTTCTTGATAATCCGTACAAAAAATCTAAGCTCGTGGTACCTAAACCGAAAAATGTTTAAGGATGACTAACTTTTAACCATAATTGTTTTTATAAGAAAAATTACATGGAACAGATGCAAGATTAATTATTTTTTGTGCCTCACTTTACCACTGATTTAAAAATTATAGGTACGTCAAAAATAATATTAATACCACCAATTTTTAATTTTAGTAACAATCCCTGGGTCTGTTTTTTCACGAAAATCTTTTCGAGGTAATTCTGACCTGATTCTTTTAATAATTTCCCTTGGATAGCCAGAAACTTCGCCAGACTAAACCCCCATACTTTCTATCAGTTTTCAGGAGTAAATTAAAATAATTATGTTATAGAAAATGGTATAACGTTTGAAAATAATTCGAAACCTTGCTTAATAGATTTATCAACAATAAATTGAAAAAAAATGATTGGCAGGTATGACAGGTATCAGAAAACACATACAAACGCAATGATTTTCAATTTTAAGACTATCAATGCCAAGAAGTAATACTCAATCAATAAATTGTGATGAAGAGCTGTCAAGTTAACTTTAACACAGAAAAACTAAACCTCTGGGTAGTTCAGTTTGCAGATTTACCTTCAACAAAAATGTCAAATCATATTGGACGATCTTGATAAATTTAGACAACCAAAACACATGGCTGACGTCTTGATGTAAAAACAAATGACTGTGTAAAAGTTACTATTTTATGAACGTAAAAAAATAATTAAGAAAGGAAATGGAATATTTAAAGGAAACAACAAAAAGAAGTAGCAACTTTGTATGTGTGATATTTGAAAGCGTCAATCCTATAATCGAACTGACATTTTACTTAAATTTGAATAATTTATTTTTGCTAAATATAGCGCGATAAGTTATAAATATAATCTCAACAGCAACGAAGGTCCTGTCAGTATCACATCCTTCTGTCAATTTTGTCACAATAGAAACGCTTTGGTTTAAATAATAAACAGCAGAAGGAATATATTATTATTAGGGGATGAAATCATAGATTTACGAAATAGGTATTTGCTAGGATAATTTTCCTGCACATATTTATCATTTATCAAATATTATAGAACGAAATTACAGTCTTCAAGGTGACTTTAAGATCAATTTAACGATAACATATTAACTATTTATTTAGATCGTATCTTTTTACAGCAACATTTTGTTGAGCTTATAAAATCGAGTATGCTTTAAATTTCAATTGAGCTTTTGATTATTATAGTCTTGAACAAGATGATATTTAAACATTTTTTTAGAAAATTGAAAAATGAAAATATTGGAAGAACCCCTACAGCTTTAATTCGCTATTGTGGGATGCCGATTAAGAAATATTTGTTTTAAGGGAATAATTTATTAATTATTACAAAAAAACTGGTCCAATGACTATGTTTAAATTATCTATACTTATACAGCTTGGTATTAACTGCATTTTTTGGTTTTTGATGAATACCAGAATTTCACTGTGCCGCCCTCTACGAGGTTTTGAAAATCGGAAATTAAAGCTCCTATAGCTCCTTTATTATTCAAAATATGAAAGAAGTTTAAATGCAAAACTTATTTAGTATATAGTTCTGCATTTGCCTAAATTTATATCACGTATACAGGGTATTTGGTTTCCACAGTACAATAAGCAACTTTGTTATTTTAAATGGAACACCCTGTATATTATTATATAATTGAATACAAAATTTAATTGTCTATCACATAGTATAAGGTAGTCATATAGCTAAAACGAACGGTTGCCGAGAATTTCGTGCATTTTTAACTGCGTTTAGTAAATTTTCAAGATTTAGGCTGGACTCCGACAGAAACGGATCGTGCGTCGTCGCTACGCATTCAAGTGATTTCCAATGATGCCTCGCGAACTATTGTTGAATACCAAAAATGAAATGTCCAGGGGAGGTGGGCACCTCCACTTTTTTATTTATGAGTAGATGTGATTTCTTTCTTAAATAAAATGTGTTTGGATTTTTGAAAATTTATTATTTAATCACACTGAAAGGTATTTCAGGGAAAACCTCATAAGGCGCTTGGAGAAAAAATAAATTCGTTTCTTTGGAGGAGCTAGCAAGGAGACGAACCAGTTATTGACTCTTTATTTAGGGCAAAAATTTTTAATTTACATTGAAAAAAATGTGTGTTTTCCAATATTGTCGATGATCGTATTTTATGCAGTTACCATAGATTATTGATGGGCTGCGAAAACGTTGATAGAAGAAGAATCATGAACTGGTGTTACAGTGTAAATCGGGCATTATTTGACTTGAGATCGTAGAAATATGTGCTATAAGCTTACTGATTTTATGTCGGTGGTTTCTAATAAATAATCCGTGTATATCTTATTTACACATGAATAACGAAGCAGCATCTGAAACGTCGTAAATCACAAAACTGCAGAACAACAATCTGAAAATCATAAATATGAATTCCACACCGCCGATGCTTCTTCTTCTTCTTCTTCGGTAATGCTGGAGACGAATTTCATCCGAGATATACAATTTCGGAAACTGAAATAAATACCACAGGATAACATAAACTAAAATTCTACCCATATAACTTATGGGCTAGTAAAAAATTTACAACTTTATGGCCATATTCGTAAAGTTAATAAGGTTTATTGTCGCTCGTTTATGTAACTTTGTTGATCAATTATCATCTAAGACCACCGGGTTTGCAGGGTTTAATACCTGCTACGTTCATCCCAAATTGCTTTCAAGTTACATTCCCAGGATTCAAGGACAATTCAGACGTTAGAAGGTGAAAAGCATGGTCGGGTAAGGCAGAATCATACACCATAAAGTAAATCTGGTACAGACGAAACAAAAAGTCTCAAGGGCAAATTTTAGGTATATTTTTTTGTATCCTACATACACTTAATTTTGAAACAGCAGGTGTTGTAAAGATTTTCGGAATTTGCGCCCCGGTTTGAAATTTTATTTGCCGACAGGACATTTATTATCTTTAAATCTTTATAATTTTAGTGTACAAGTCTGCTTGATGAAAAATAATATTAACAAACGAAGAATGAATATGTGGCCGCCTTTGTCGTAATTTCTGGGAATATGAACGCGATAATGAACGATCTCAGGTAAAAATATGCATGTACAACATCTAATAATGAGTAAGTAAAGGTAATTTAATGAGTGTAAGGATTTAAATTAATTTACACAAGGACTTTTAATTAAACACCAGGTTGATTTATTATTCATGTATTCATAACGAAATATTTCCTTGAATTATAACCAAAATGCTACGAAATATGAAAATTTTAATATTTTTTTTCGACTTGTTATGGTTAAGGACGCTGACTAAACTTGGTTATTAAATGTAATTGCACAATGTTACAGCAGACAATTAATTAAAATATGAGAAAATAGTGTATGTAATTAAATCAAAACCGCTTCATTTACAAATTCAGGTATGACTACCTACCTCCTACTGTAACTAGGTTGAGCAATTGGGAAATTTTATTACTACCTATACACCGATCCTAATTTACTTTCTTTTTTAATTAGTTCACATACTACAGCATTTCGTTTATTCTTTTTTTCTTCTTTTTGTTAGTGTACGTGCTTTCATTATACACCAACAATACACACAAATTACGAAGCATTCGTGAACAGTCGCATGATAATGGACAATTATAATTGCAAAATCTTCACTCTAATAAATCGACAAAGCGCAGCGGGGAATCTACAAATCTAGAGACGAAAAAAGTTATATTCTTTCTAAAAGAATATTATAGATGCCTTCGACCACACTAGGTGCTATTAGACCGAAGCGTAATTAAAATCCAATTACATATCCACATGCAAACAATTTCGTCACACAAATGGTAGTAATCAAGGTGCAGTACATTTTTAAGCAATTAAAGACAATAAAACTAGGTTTACACGTTGATTTTTCTATCCCAAATAATCCATTAAACATTAACAGAAAAAAAAGCGTTGAACTTTCTATCCTTTTGAGCATGTCAGTCAATTTTTTGTTTTAAAATCCACATGAGCATAAGTACTTAGGTATGTTTCATAATAAAACATTACGGAACTTTTAATTAATAAAAATAAAATAATATTCAAACAGTACTTGTTTTATAAATGCTTCTGGGTAATTGAATTTAAAAAAGAAACGTATACAGAAATGTTTGGGGAAAACCGTACCTTAGAGAAAATCCAGGAAAAATTACTTTCGTAGTGGCCTACCTTGGCATTTAAAGTCCATTCAATAGTAATTCAAAATATATAGCAATCTGAATGCAATAAAGTAAAATATTTCAAAAACTAATTATCTCTTTTATTTTCCAAGATATTTTACGCCTTCACATTAAAATTCGAACGCAGTGGCAACTCGTTACCAGGGGCTAGTATTGGGTAATTTATTTTTTAAATATATCTGGATCTATATCTATAGATCCCTAGTTAACGGATCTTACCTAACACTCCCTAGGGCTACGATACATGGGCTAGGTGGGTGATTGACTGTTACTGATCACAATAAGTAAAATAATTTTCAGAAAGAGTCGATGACTAAAACGTGCTTGGTAGGAGAAGAAAAATTAAAGGGGAAAAATATCAAACTTGGGTAGAAGGCCAAAAACAGATTATTCGTTGGAAGTAGGCAGAAGTCAAATTAAATTAGGAAGGGGGGGTAGAGAGATAGAAACGGAAAAACTCGAATTTTCGTGAGAGCGAAATAATCTGATTATAAAAAAGGCCAAAATAAACTGTTCTTAGGGGGGGTGGGGTGTAATTAAAAGCGAAACCAAACAATTCGTTTTTATACAAATTATTTTGCATTTTCATTTCAAACTTTCAATTGCGTTTAAAAAAATTCTTATTTTCCCAAAATACAGTTTCTGTGTTTTCCAACATTTTATAGAATTGCAAGAGTAACATTTCTAGCCTCTGGAGAAGGTTACAGTAACTATTTGTTTTATAGAGGGCGGTGGAAAACGTCTCCACCAACCTTCTTGAAATCGGTAATGCATTTTCTGCATGTCTACTGCTGGTGGCGTGTTCGTGTAAAAATGGGATCTGAATTCTCTTAGCTTCTTTGTAGAGTTGTTTCTCTGTTATCTCCTTATACTTTCCGGAGTTATTATGCCTTAACTTTTTTGTCACACATAACCCAATATCTGATCTAACCTACGACGCGACGTTATCAGAATCACTGCAAATAATTTGAAAACCAATTGTATTCATAACTAACAGTCAAGGAAGAATGATAAATAATCCTTAAATATAGTATATAGTTCAAGGAGGTGTAGTATTTTCATATCAAACATAAATTAGAGATTTACATGATATACAAACAAACCCCTACCACTTTTGTGCTAATTTTTCACCAAAATAAATGACTTTCTTTAGCATTGTGAGTAACGAACAAAGGCATTAGAGCTCGTACGATATTGACGCCCTCAGTTTAAACGTGAAATTTCTGCTCTTAATAATCAGTTTCGTGTTATATTGATTATTCAGTTCTCTATTATATAAAGGTATAATATGAATAATAATGCGAAAGCAGTTACTACACATTGCATAAATCCAATTTGTATTAGAACTTTGAGTATAATAGCGTCAGATATTGCATTGTATTTGATTATTCAGTATGTATACTGATATATTAAATGAGTTTAACCAACTCTATCGAGAAGGTGAGCAGAGAGTGTTATGATTATGTCAAAGCTCACATTAGGGAAGCAAGCAACGTACTACACGAAATGCTTCATTTGAAAATTAATTACGCACAGGGAGATATCAACATGACAGTGTATGAAATATTTTAAATAAAAAGTAAATATAGAGAAAAAAACTAAATTGTGAAAAATAAATAAATAATTTTTAACAACACACACAGTGTATAAAATTTCCTTTCAGTTTCTTTCTTTTTTTTCAGTTTTCAGTTTTTCACCCCCATTTTCCGACATATATTTTCCCTATAAAAAAAACTTACATTTCACTTAGCATCTCAACAAAAAAACTCACGTGCGACAGATCGAACGATGATCCTTGAGACATCACGTTGCATAACATTTTTTTCTAAACGTGCAATGACATGTGCCTTCCTTGTAACCTCTAGGCTTTAAAAATTATTAACACAACGCCAAAATAAATTAACTGCATCGATTAAATTTACTCATCACGTAGTAAGATGCATTGCTTGTCAAAGCTCCGAGGCACCAACTCAAAAGCTCTACGTAGAACGACAGCTCAATTATTTAGCGATCTGTCAAATTTCCTGTCTGATAATGACTTTACAACAATAACATTCGATATTATTGCAATGTTGTGAGCTTTGAACGACGAGATTTCTTCAATGATAAAGTTCGCTTAGTGATAGTTGACTGATTTATTTATTGTACATTAATTAATTAATTTATTTAAATAATTTTTCTTAGAAGGTGTTTAGGTTTGATCTGTTACATTTTTTTTTAAATTAAAGTAAAAATATATTCTAATAAGAAAATGAAACGTGTACAAAATTTTCTAAATCTTCTATGTATAATAAATAATTTAGAGTTTCCAGGATTTAATGAAAAAATTATTGTTTGGAAAATATTAAAGATGTAGTCTTAAAATTTAAGGGTTAAAAAAAATAAAATATAAACTTTCAGTAATAGGACTGTATCAGGAGAATGTGATTGATAGTGATATGTGGGCCTAAAGCGACAGCTATAATGTAATCGATCTGCTTGAGGCTTTCTAACATCTACTTTGGTCCGACTTTGGCATGACTTTTCGTTTTAATTATGGATCACTTTCATTTTCCTTGAACTTACTGCCATTGTAAGAATTTTCATTGAAAATTGAAATAAAAGCCAAATTTATTTATGATATTCAAACCATCTTGCGTTTAAATTCATGAAAGTTTATCGAAAACTTGAAGTGAAATTTTGATTTACTCTGCTTATGTATGTTTTAAGAAAATGAGAGCGTGAGAATTACATCAAGCCTTAAGGTTCTATGCAATAGTAATTAATAACATTCTTTTTTATTTTTGGTATGAAACACTTCTTGAAGTGTTGCAATAATAATACTACATGACGTTTGTTGAAAACTGTTAATGTAGAAAAAAAGATGCATCAAAAATTTACCAAATCTGACACTCATCTGCACTTAAATCCGGCATTCTGTAAAGTAAGCATGACTTTTCATAATATTTCATAAACGAGTAGTGCATCAGGTAAAATGTGCAGTGGAAAGAGAACAGGCGGTTTAAAAAATAAATCCAAATTTTTCTATTGTTGACTAAGGCAGGTATTTGTGTGTGAATAATCCTATTGTGAGCATTTCAGCTGGAATAACTTAGAAACGTTTATCGCTCTCCCACGCTAATATTTGTATAACATTATCTCTATCTCTCACCCCTGTACAAAATGTTTCTGCATGTGAAGGTTATATTTATTTTCAGCCCGATTTTTATATCTTTAGATTTTGATTCTAGAGTTATATACAGAATGTTTCAAACTCAAAATTTCATATAAAAATGTGGAGGTGCCCACCTCTCCTGGACTTTCCCATACTAAAAATAATCATTTCGTTTTGTGCCCAGGCAGCATTGGAAATCACTTGAATGCGTAGCAAAAAACACCAGACTATACGGGTTCGATACGTACAGAAGAGAGACAGGCATCTAATTTACTAACGCAGCGGAAGTTCGCGATTTTCTCATCAACCGTACATTTTAGCTATATGACTACCTTATACTATGTGATAGACAATTCAATTGTGCATTCAATTATATAATAATATACAGGGTGTTTCATTTAAAATAACAAAGTTGCTTATTGTACTGTGAAAACCAAGCACCCTGTATACGTGATATAAATTTAGGAGAATGCAGAGTTATATACTGAATAAGTTTTATATTTAAACTTCTTTCATATTTTGATTAATAAAGGAGCTATAGGAGCATCAATTTCCGATATATCGCTTTCAGGAGTCTGGAGTGTAGCCTATGGGAGCGCCAAAACCTAAAGAAAAAATATAAAACCTAAGTGTGCGAGACCGACCGCCATAAAAAAGCCTACTAATTGGTTAGGTTACCCAAACCCTGAAGATGGAGTTTACCGAGAATGGAATTCGAAACTTCTGACAAAGTAACCAACAATTTCTACGACACTTACTGTATAGGTACATCACCAACGGCGTCGTCGCCTCCCCTGTTATTAGTTTCGATCTAAAATTAAATTTCTCCTGTTTTCTATAAAATTCTTATAATTATTTAACATAAACGTTGCATTGATTTTTTTTTTAAATTCAAGGTTGTTTTTTGCAGTTAAACCACAAATATAAGAAGTTTTTTTTTCGGTTGTAATTTGGGTTTTGCATTGTTATTTACACGCAACATATCTTCTAAAGAAAAATGTTGCGAGAGAGATAACCTGACACGATGAAAAATTGCTGCACATTTGGTGTTTGGATGTTTAGGAACTTTTGTTCTAACAAAAATCATTCTTATAGAACGCACTAAACTGTGAAACGTGCCTTAGTAAAAACCGCCCTAAAGGCAGTAACGTTGAAATCCCAAACGAGATATGTAATTAAAGTTTTAGAATAGAAATAATAATTGCTTATACATAGTGTATACTTTTTTACTAACAAAACATTCAAAATGTCGTATAATCTATCATGTTGAAACTTTTACTTGAAGCCAGAGATTAGATGCCCATTAAAAGCATGCTTTGACAAAATTGAAAGTAAATTTATTAATATGTAATAACAAAGTGGTACTACTTTCTAATAAGAGTATTTTTATTTACTATTTGATTTCCTGAGAAGAAAGCACGCATCTAGTGGGCTATGTTATGAGAAACGATTGTCGAACTCTTTTTCCTTTTAGTGAATATTCCTATAATACATGTGGGTAAGGATTTCCTAGAACTATTTAATGACTGGAAACTAGACCTAAAACTAAGGATCATAAACTTTGACGAGTCGTTCATAAAATCTACCGAAATAATAAAACGAAAAATATTACTGCAGCTGCAGCCGCGTTTGAACCGAAGATAATGAGCCTAAACAACATCTTTTGGTTTCAAATAATCACTTTCTACTTCTAGGACAGGAAACAATCTGATTTTATAGCAGGTAAGATATACACTTGCAATTTCGTACATCGAATAAGGAAAACATTAAAATATACGTCAATGTTACCAAAATAAATTTGAATTAAATTACAAAACAGAAATATTTTAAAATATTTAGAAACGAAATCTTATACAAGAGCATAATAAATAAATTTCTTTAAAAATTTAGATACTGTACTGTATATGGTAATAATAACATTTTAAATTTAAATTACTGACATTTATTAAAAAATTTACCTTTTGCTTATAAGTTAATATTAATAACAATCCACCTTTTCACTTTTTCATACGCATAACAGTAATATGTCACGGCTACAATTAGTTAACTAAAATCAAAATTACTTTGTTAATGCTTCAAATGAGACATATCCAATTTATTATTTAAATAAAAAAAACTACAGGAGAAGAAGCAAACGTATTAATTAAATTTATGATATTATATACTTTAATCAGGAAGCACGCTTGGTTAAATCTGATTTCTAGATATAGTTATGCTATGTTTCAGTTCGATATTTAATTTTTCGATTGAACTCCCTTTTATATAATAAATTGAATCGTAAACATATTCCAAGCAGTGGATATGTCGCACCCGAAACTTAAAATATTTGGAAGCCCTACACAAAACGATTAAATATAAAAATATTCCACCAGGGCACGCAAACCGGTCAATACGCCCAATTTACTCGAAAATGCCATTAAATCAAAACTGTACGCCACTGCTTCTTAAACCATGTAGTAAGCTTAAGAACAAATATTTCGTGTAGATTAGAAATGAACGAGAAAACACTTTCGTCTTTTGCAATAGGTATGGGAACGCCCTAATTTTTTGCTTCTTTGCACCCTCTAAAAGGTCCAAAAGTATCTACCCTTAAAGTCAAGGTCATGTTTTATATCCTCCGATAGTTTTCGTTTTAACCAAATTTTTTGCTTAACTTTTATTATTTATTTGCTAACACATGTGGCCGAAGCAACTACTTCTTAGAAAATTAATTTGAGCATGGCTTTTTGAAAAGCACTTCCGGCGGTCACTTCTTTTCATTTTTGTCGGCTACATCTAAATATAATCTTACATGACACTGTCTAGTTTACGGTTTGTAACGCAAGAATAAGCATGAGGCATATTTCGGGTGTACTACAAAGTGTAACTTTTTTTTTAATTTTTATAGAGTACTAACTAGCAAGATTTAGATGTTTCCTTTAAGTACGTTGGCAGTGGCGGATGTTAAATTTAAATAAACCGTTGTAAAATGAAATTCAAGAAATAAAATTGATTCTATTTTTGTATAAAAGTCAACAAAAATAAATGTTTACCTATTATTTTTCCTGCCCACATAAAGATAAAAGGTGCTTAAGAACTTCATTTTCAGTCCTTCAGTCTTTCAAGGATATATTTTTTTAAGCACCCCCTACTGTACGTTATTATATGAAGCGTATTTTCCAGTCTTTGTGAGCACTTTGCTCTTAATGTTTCTTCTGAACTCCGAAGAAGCTGTTTGAGCATCCGTAGTAATACTAAATCCTTAAAATTTACAAAACGCAGCTAAACTTCGCGAAATTCTCATCAACCATACACTTTAGCTATATGACTACCTTATACTATGTGATAGACAATTAAATTTTGCATTCAATTATATAATAATATACAGGGTGTTTCATTTAAAATAACAAAGTTACTTATTGTACTGTGATAAGCAAACACCCTGTATATGTAATATAAATTTAGGAGAATACAAATCTATGTACTGAAGAACTTTTGTATTTAAACATTTTTCATATTTTGACTAATAAAGGAACTATAGGAGCATCAATTTCCGATTTTCAAAACCTCATAGAGGGCGCCACAGTGAAATTCTAGCATTAATCAAAAAACGAAAACCTACCTAACACCAAGTTGCATAAGTGCAGAAAGCTTTTCAAAAACTTTAGCAGCAGAAGCGCGGTGTATGGAAGCAACCCTATAAATAATTAATTTTCAATAAAAACTTTTTTATTTTGACACGTAACGCCTCTGGAAATAGAACAGTGTCCAGATATTATTAAAACGTTTCTAATAATGTAATAATCCAACCGAAACGTTGACGTAAATTTAGTTAAGTGCAAACTGAGGTTAGTTCCACTTTGAATCGCTAAATCACAAAACAAAAAAAAAGGGGGGGATATTAAAACGCTTGTTCTCAATTATTATTGTTGAAGCCCGAGGCGAAAACCTATAAATATGATGTTTCGAGGAATAAATCTGTGAAACAGCAAGAAGATGACTGCGAGATGTCTAAGTACACATGTGTCTAAGGTTTCGAATAACACAGCAGTTAGAAAAGCAATAACATCCTAAGCCGAAAAAGGCCAAAAGCAATTTACGAATGCGGTCACTCAATACCAGAAAAGGTCCGTATAACGAGGTCTTAAAGTCAAGATGGCTATGGTTTCCGCCAAAACAAAATTTATGTTCATCTGTTTTTCTGTCAATGTCCACCGTAATGGACTTATGCATATCATTATTCGAACAGAAATTCTAACGAATATGACTTTTATGTTGCTCTGCGTTAAGAGTTTAATTGAATAATCCGGTCTCATGAAATCATAATCGTATTTGAACACCGGGCCAAAGTATTAGCTAAAATATTCTTTATGTTAAATTATCACAAGCATATGCTCGATGGTGTGGCGCAATAAACAAGCACACATGTATCTAAATGGGCATTTGGAATTTAACAAACAAGTTTGGTACCTAATTTACTGCATATATTGTCAGCCTCATTATATTACTTATACTTGCGCTATTAAATTTATAATCAGCTTTAACAAGAAAACAATATCATTAAAAACAAAAACAGAAACATTTAACGCAGAAATATGAAGGCCCCCTAAGATATTTAATAAAAACGGACATTAAACTTTGAGCTAACCGGTCAGACTTTGTATACCATGAGGAAGTAAATAATTATCATACTAAATATTTTGCACCTTTGACATTAAGCTCTGGTTATGCGTTACACATTTCATTTTAAAAAAAGAAAAACTAGCATAAATTAAAAACAGTTTTTATAACACTACTAGGTCGTATGTGTTAGTAAAAATATGTGGCACTCGAGAAATTTATCCTTAAGGCTATTCAAACATGTTCCTGTTATCTATTATCGAGTGCAGTCATTTACTCCAAATTTATTTAGAATGATTCGAAAATTATTAAAATTATTTCCTGCTCCATGCAAGATCTTTTATTTGCCTAAAATTAACTTTCGTAGGATTTTATTTCTGCTTGTGTTATAAAACTCTTATCTTTTCTTTTATGTTGTTTTTTCCTGTCCTAATCCGCGATATATGAAAAGAATTTAAGAACTATACTATAATAATAGATACGTATACATAATTCGCAAAGATTTGAAAACTAGTTTTTAAAATTACGTGTTGTAAAGATTTTTTATAATTTATAGCGACAAGTGGTTATTTCTAAAACCTCCCAATCTATAAATTCATCAAAGTTCTAAAATGTCCTTTCTTCTTTAAAAAAATCATAAATAGCTGATGTCACCTTGTAATAATCTTCATTATATTATAGATCTACAGTTAATCTTTTAAGCTGTAGGTAACTCTGTTAAATTATTTAGAAATTTGTTACACATAGATTAGACATGATTCATTTTAGACAGAAGATAAAAATAAAGTTTAATGAAGGTCGTTAATTGGTGTAGTTTTAGTTTTCGTATAGCATTGAAAAAAATTTAAAAAAAATTGACGACACCAGGATTCGAACCTGAGTTCTCTTGGTTGCTAGCTGTATCGTCAATCCACAAAGGATCATGGCTCCAGTTATTAACCTCAACATTTATAATTATTTAATTTGTTTCCATGGTAATATTAAAAAAAGAACTAACAAGTTTTGAAAGGAAAATCCACATACCTCTTTCTATCAGGGCTAATCAAGGTAGTACAGGATCAAGGTTGGTACAGGATAACGAAACTAAAAAAAATGATCAATCCTGAAATACAGGATGTTCCAAAAAGAAACGGCATCCAATTAAGGGCATGTTCCTTTCATGAAAATAAGAGGAAAAATTTCTATTAACATGGGTCCGTAAATGCTTCGTTATCGAGATACAGGGTGTTGGAATTTTTTTTCATACATATATATTCCGAAATGATTATTATTATTATTATTTTACAAATAATGTTCAAAATGACCGCCATTAGCTTCAAGAAAAGCTTCTATTCTTCGAACAAAATTTTGAGGCTAAAGGCGGTCATTATTCAAAAAACGGATTTGCAGAGTTACCTATTTTTTTATTCGCATTTTTCATCTTTGAAGTGTGATTTACACGAAAACGGTTAATGGTAGGAAAAAATCTCACGAGACTGTTTCAACCGTAAATTAGTTGAGAAATTTGAAAATTGTGTCAAAAATAAAAAAGCAGTGGCGTACCATTTTTTCCTCCAGAAATATCCACGTAGGTACTCCCTAAAAAAGTAATATTACAATGACGTACTTGTAAAAAACTAAACAAAATAATAATACTGCAAATTAGCAATTAGAACAAAGTAAAATAAAAATAATCCGTTTGTTTCCTGAAATATCAACCCAGTTTCCCTTGAGTAAATATTAGGACATTAACTTTTGTTCGTGACTTTAGTAGGTACATAATGTAATTTAGATGACGTTATGACCAGCTTATGCATAATAATGACAAGTGTTACCAAAGAATTGTAATTAATAAAACCAGTTTTATGTCGTTCAATTTCTTTCTAAATATCTAACAAGAAATCTTTTAATATTTTAATAGATGATCTAGTTAAGTGAATGATGAGTGGTATCTAAAATGAATTGACACAAACATAGTCGGTTATATCAATGCAAAGATCAATTCCAGATTTATTTTATTTTACTGAAAGATACGTATTTTATTATTGTTGTTGTTAAAAAAATACGAGTGGTTTATTAAAACCGTTACCCCATTTATTTTTGAAAAATCGATTGTCTAATCCCTTATTTCTTTAACAGAAACGTTTTCTTCACGTTATTGTGAATAATGTGAATTATTCAAAATAGATATGTTAGTGACAATAAAAGCAAGATATTAGAAAGCGCAGTTAGAATAGATTTATAAAGTGCGTTGGTCACCTGTAGAGTTCGTAGGTTGAAGACAAATGGAAACAAGAACAAAATAAGTCCTAAAAAATTTTGGTACATAATGTTAAACAGCAAATAAAAATGAACTGAAGGTAGTATGACCTACATGGCCAATCTGGAAACGAAAAAAAAATTGGTTGTCACTTTGTTTTAATAAACGAAAATATTGTTTTAATTTTTCTTAATTATTTTTTTGTAATGTGGCATTAAGACACTATGCTAAACAATTGTTAGATTCAATCCCTAGTAATCAGTTGAAGAAACAAGAAAATAATATTGTCGTCCGATGGGCGATGGGTTAATTGTTGCTCAAACATTCGACGAGTGAAGGCTCCAACCCTGCGCAATGAAACCTCCGCAGATGCACGTCGTTTATTTTGTCATAGAAACCTCTGCCATATCTTACAAAAGTTGATTCTGTTAGTACCTAAGGTTAGTACTTGATTTTGACAAAAATCAAAATGAACTTTTATAAGAATTTTTTTGAGTATGATGAATGGAGACCCCAACCCTCCACTTTGAAATTCCCATAAAGAATTTAGTGACAAGACTTAGAAATCGCCGTTTTTTTTTTTTTTTAGATCTTAACAGTGACCTTAGAATGGGTGTAGTTCAAGTAAAAAAATCGCAGGCGTTCTAAGTATAAGTGAGTGCTGCAACGAGTCGCGACTTGCTTCTTCAAAATTAAAAGTGTATCAAAAGTATATAATAAAATTTATTCCAAGGTTATTAATTAACTGGTGTGTTGTTACCATGAAAAACCTTGCAAAATTATTATTCATTGAGGTTTGCAATTATTATCAAATTTATTATCACCAAAAAGCAAATACTATCAAAGTCAAGGAAATGTGCTCGTAATACCAGTCTTCTAAATGTGGTTTAATTTTGTGGTCATTGAAAAATGGGAAACGACTAATCTGTTTTGTAGCTTCTACTTAAAAAAAATAATTAATGTGTACTTGGATTTCAAAACCGATTAGTAAGTCAATATTTCATATACAGTGAAAGATTCGACAAGTCGTGATGTATGTATTCCGTCCTGAAGCTATATCGTAATAATACCATACCTACTACTACTTCTGTCGAATAAAATCTTAGATTACATGGTAATTTAACATTTTATGCTTCTTCTTGAAAAGTAACAAAAGGTTCAATAAATCCCGATTATTAATTGCTCGCCAGAAAAATTATTCACTATTTTTTTTCTGAATTGCAAACGAAGAATAATTTATCAATATTTTGTCACTTTATATGGAAAAACTCTGTAACCGGTTGTAAAGGTAATTGGTAAGTATAAAATAAAAAAAAAAGTCCCATGCATGAAATATAACTTTAATACGCCTTGTGTCCATTTCATAATGAAGCAGAAGAAAAAGTTCATTAAAAAAACTCATAAAACGAGCACCGCAATGGTAATAAAATAAACTAGTAGATCTATTACATTTAAGTAGAAATATTAATACCGTTGCTAGAGAATTTACCAATTTAGATAAAGGTCAAACTTGGTAATTAAAATAAAACGTCTGGGCTATAAAAATGGTACCTAGTTATTAAAATCACAAAACGGATGTACGTTTTGTGTTTTTCTTTCATTACCACACCTTTTTTTTATTCTCTGGACCGGTGTATGTGTAGACGATCAAGAGGACGTGTAGAAAAATTAATCTAGGAGTACAGGTGGTAATGTGACACAAGTATCAAATTGTACCTAAGCGAATTCAAGTAGTAGTTAAAAATCGGCTCTGAAATATTCAAGCCTTGTGGCGCTGCTTAATTAAAGCGTTAATGAGATGAGAACGTCATGTGCTTGGAGTAATTACTAAACTTGTTTGCATACCTATAAATGAGATGTCCTTTAATTTAAAAAATTATACAAATAAACTATTTCTAAAATTGGGAAACAACCAGAATTTAACTCATTTATATGCATTGATAAATTCCATTAAAGAAACGAATACGATTCTAAGAATTTTTTTAAAGATAAATAATTAGTTTTAATTTTGAATCACGAAGTTGCCGAAGAGTTAAATCGATTACAGTAGGAGTTCAATGATTTTTATCCGACCTTATCTATGATCAGAAATCGATCGAACTGTCTTGGTATTAACGTTCTTGCTTTTAAAGTGGTTTAGTAGAAAGTGTGCAAGGTCCCTATAGAGCTACCGTGGTAATAATGTTTAAAAACTTGTATCAAGTACGTATGGTGGTATCATTACCAAATTGAATGCAAATAAGGTGTTGTAAGACCCACACAAATACAATGGACAAACAAACAAAATGTCAAACGTTTTTTAAAGCACTATTTTAATTCCGTGCAATGTTGTTGTATTTCCAAATTACACGCTAGCACTTATTCAAATTTTATTTCTTTATTTATGAGCAGGTGTAATTTTTATACGTAAATATTTTAAATTACGGTTTTTATTGAGCAAAAAAGTATGAGTTATTGGTTAACTTACATGTTGTTCATTTATAATTTTTTTGCGCGTATGTGCCATTTACCTCCAGCCAAATCAAGTTTTATTTATGTAATGACATACGAATAATTTCAATAATCTCAATAAAGTTAATTAAAAATAACCGCGCTCATTAGTGAATTCCTTAATTAGTATGCTGGGGTACCTACTTGTAGATAGATATAAATTTTTCTTCTAGGAATGTATTGTGTAATAGAAGACATGTGTTTGAACAAACACCGAAGATACCGAAGTAGAACAATTTGTTTAAGTCTCAAACATGCACCGTTGAATTTTAATGATCAACTCTAATTTCTACCTTCCTATTAAACTTACAAACCAGTTATGTAAAAGTCAAAATAGGCTTTTATTAATAAATTTTTATTTTTAATTCTTCTACTCACGGAAACCTAGGAAAGTCTTATCTAAATTGGCCCCAACAAAAATATTCCAATACAATATCAAAAACGTATCAAGAAAAATTCCTTCAGTACGATTCATACTCCGGTTTCATAAGAAAAATCTCATTGAAAAAATGTCATGCAAAAATTATAATCGTCCCGAGGAAAGACCCATAAGTACGAAGTAAAATTTAAAAAAAAATGTAGAAACAACATTTCTAAAGTCCTTACTCCTTAAAAGAATTGTCAAAATAAACTTACAAAACCATTCCACAAATACAAATCTTTGGAAGAAACAATCTGAGAATATCACTAGGGTGGAAGAAAAATGGCTTATTATTCCACTGATTAATTTTTTCCTAAACCTATTAGATATAGAAGGGGTTGGAAACACGCCTAACTATTGCACCCCATAAAACACACCTATTTAGGGAGACGACCGCGATGTTCGTAAAAGGGACAATGCACACTGAAGTAAATTAGAAGTAATTGAAGTACAGACTCAACCTTTATGCTCATCAACTTATAAAAGATTTATTTATCATTAATTATTCCTAATGTTTATTCAAATGACAATTCAATTGACATTCCGTCAGCCAATCAGAAGCATCCTTTTTTAAAAATTTAACCAATCAGAAGGCTATTTAACAGACAATATTTTTATAATGAAAAGCAGTAGAGTCTTCCAGTGATTATATCACACATATACTATAAACCAATAAGACCTAAGATTTTTTAAAAATGGTCCAATCACGACGGTGTTTCTCTTGATCCACCAGAGTAAGACATAGGGGTGGGGGCCACACCTAAATATGTTTTAATTCGAATTTAGAATTAATCTGAATATATTTAGATATTCTTCTTATTTTTAAGTCTTCATATGTATTTCTTACACCAGTCGTCCTGAAGGTACATAATATGAGAAAATTAACGGACGGGCGTACCCACGCCCACACACACACCCACCCATTTACAAACACACCACTAATTTTTCTTTTATATTCTTTAAACCCTAAGAAGATAATTTTCTTTTTGAAAACGTCTTGCACTTCGAAACGTTTACTAAAAAACAAATTTTTTCCTGAACCTACTAGAAAGGTCAAAATATTATATTATACGGAAGAATGTATACAAATGATTACCGGAGCAACCTAACAAGAATTACTCATGTTCTTGAGAATAAAGGACAGGTATACACGCCTTGCAATTTATAATAATCCCACAATCTTTAACAAAAACAACATTTACATGTGGACTAATAATAAGTTATAAAAGAATTATTTCGTGTGACGTGTGAGCGTTATTACATATTCCAAAGAAAATGATGGAAAAAAGGGAACAGTCTTATGATCGATAGTTATAAAATTTCAAATAATTACTATATTCGTGACTTACTTCAAGATATAAGTTTACATTAAAATGATTAGGCCCACAGTCAGGCAAAGGCATGATTATGCCTTACTTGCCTCACTCCCTCGATCATGCACGCGGCTAACTCACTGTGAAGTTTTTAGACTTATACAAAGATACAAAAATTCGATAAATAATTTTAGTTAGTCACGCTAAACTGTCATGCATAGAATTTTTGAAGTAGTAGCTGGTCTTAAATAAAATGCACAATAAACATGTTAATGTTAAAATTATTCTAAATTGTTGACCTAACAACCCATGCTATATTCTGTTACCAGCCAGAAAATTACTCTTCTCGAACTATTTCACATTATTATTTGGTTTTCACGTGAACATAAATTTCGAGCTTTGTATGTCCTGAAATTTTTGGCTTCAAAATTCCATAAATACTTCGATTTACTAAGGGAGCCAAAAGTAGAACAAGTTAACCCAGAATTTAAATCTTTTCGCATTATCCAATACGAATGGATCAATAAAGTAAATAACACCAAAGCAATGGAATCACGCTAAACAATCTTGGGGGTGAATAAAATTCCCAAGCCACCTATTTATATAAGGTTTGACCTCAACAGTTTCTAATGAGGAAATGATAAGGTCAAATATTGTGTGGAATAAATTGGGTTATTGTGTTAGGAAGTGCGACTTTCTTCTGAAACCGTATTGAGGAAATTTTGTACGACTTTTAGCAATTATGTACAGAAAATAAAGTTTGTTATAGATTTAATCGCTGTTCAACTTCCTTATTTTAATACGCAAGCGGATTTGGACATGTCTATGAAAAAACTCATTTTATACAGCACTTTTCGATTCTCATATGTATGCAGTGATTGTGAAATTCATTTAAATGCATGACGTAACTATTCAATAGCAATTGACGGGACGCTGTAATTAATTACATTGTTACATTAATAAAATTTTCAGTACCTATCCTAGTCTTCTTTCAAACTGATTTATACAGAAAAAAAATTACCTTATCTATTGCTCTCTATACATTCTGTAAAATGAACTCAAAAATACTTTGAGTTGTACCTATAGATAACAAATAAGTCAATATTTATTATTTTTGGAAAAATAAAATAAATTCCAAAAAAGTGGAGATGCGCACCACTGGGCTTTCGCATACTAAAAATAAACATTTCGTTTTTGGTATTCAACAGTAGTTCGTGAGGCAGCATTGGAAATCACTTGAATGCGTAGCGAGAAACACCAGACTATACGGGTTCAATACGTACAGAAGAGAGACAGGCATCTAATTTACTAACGCAGCGGAAGTTCGCGATTTTCTCATCAACCGTACATTTTAGCTAGATGACTATCTTATACTATCTGATAGACAATTCAATTTTGCATTCAATTATATAATAATATACAGGGTGTTTCATTTAAAATAACAAAGTTGCTTATTGTACTGTGAAAAGCAAACACTCTGTATACGTGATATACATTTAGGAGACTGCAGAGCTATATACTCAACTTTTATATTTAAACTTTTTTCATATTTTGATTAATAAAGGAGCTATAGGAGCAACAATTTTTGATTTTCAAAACCTCGTAGAGGGCGCCACAGTGAAATTCTAGCATTCATCAAAAAAAGAAAATGTAGCTGACACCGAGCTTCATAAGTATAGAAAATTTAAACAAAATCGTGTAGCCTGTTTTTCTGTAATAATTTTTCAAAAATTTCAAAATATTTAGAATAGCGCCGCGACCGTTTTTGGATTTACTAAAATTTTTCTTCATGGTATAGTACCGCCAAAGGAATCAGCTAAAGTTAATCGGTTGAAAATGTCATAATAAAAAAATTGTAGCTTTACCGTTTTTCTAGTTACCGTTCGGTACAGATAAAAGGGACGGACTGAGGACACAAGGAAAAATGATATGACAATTTGATACCAACGCAGGTCATGAACTATCACGAATTATAAACTTGCAATTAATTCATTTAACTTGTAGTCGCCAAAAAAAAAAATTTACATATTACACTGTTGACATTTTGGCTTCCAGGTTAGGTTAGGTCAAGTTACATTACCGCTATAAAATTATCTTTTTCAGCCTAGAAGATTTGTTATCTAACTGTTGAAGAAGAAAATATATAGAGCCGTAACCAACAATACCGGATACCTATAATATGTAACGTCGGCACCGTGTACACAGACCTTGGCAAGTATTTTCCCATTATACAGGCTGTTACATAAAAACCACAGCAACCCATAATTATGGGCTCCAAAATTTAAAATAAAGAAGTTATGGTTTGGAGCGTTTTTTAGGTAAGAGCCTGTATGTGCTGTTTTCTTCCTGTACTCCTTCAATATCCCTCTCATATCACTGATTTTCATCTATTTTGTCTATTATTCTCATTTATTGTTTGGTACAAATGTCTCGTCTTATAAATATTATGTCACCCACTTCTAAAACAGGCTGTATACCTATATTTATTATTATTGTTATTTCTATTTCATATTACCTCCTTTAGTATATGATCTTGATTAAATAAAGTATATACTTATGTAGAAATGAATAGAAATCTAATCGATTTTTTTTATTATTGTGCGTGTTATGACCCCCCGTCTAAAAAGCATCTGCTCGTCCCTACTTCCGGAAATATTATCTCGAATAAAGTTATGGTCCGAAACATTAGCGTGGATCTAACATAAAATAAACTAATACAGTCGCAATTTTTACATCATTAATTTAATAGAGTAAATAAAATAAAGCAACTAGCTATGAAATTGGTTCTATAAATCGTCCAGCAATAATAATGTTTATATTTAATAAAAGGCAAAAAGAGTTTCTTGACAGTGGTTCAAATGACTAGGAATTCTGGAAGACCTATTATTTTCTCTTGAACAAATAAGATATATTTTTAATATTTTATTTTCTGCCAGCTTAATGATTTGGACGATACAGAGCTTCTTCACTGGCTAATGTACGCTTTTATCATTTTTAGTGCTCCAATTTCACGCCCAGTTAAACTTATTAGGTTGTTTTTGCAGCTACATGAGTGCCTTCCATGCAACCTCGATCAAACATGCGCCTATATGATAAAATGTTATTTCTTTAACTTGTTAATTATTTCGATTGTGTATTGGTCTATAATTATAATTTCAACAACTTAATTACTTACAGTAATTACAATTGCATTGAATACTCTTGAAAGTATGTTAAAACCAATGAGTAATTTCGCTTAGAGGTTTATTACTCATGACAGACCAAATTTCTTGGAGATGTTAATAACATTCATACAGACAGTTAATAAATAACTCGAGAGACTCATACACATTCGCTAACAATGAAAGAGAAGATAAAAAAAAGGTTCGTCCAACTCTTACATATTTGAAAATAATCGAGGAAGGAAAAAGCTTGATTATTGTAATGGGTTAAAAAAAACTTACTACTATCAGTTTCGTCATGGTTGCTTTTATTTCAACACATCAAGCATAGAAATCAATTAATCTCAGGTTTAACGCATTCAGGTTTTTACAGAATATGTGTTTTAATACAGGGACGTAATGAAAAAGTTACAGATTTTTTTTGTTTCACATGTCATGCCTATGACTACTGTCCTCAATTAGGGAATGTCAAAAACCTGATACCGTAATTTAAAAATTATAAAAGTCGGTGATTTAATAGGAATCGGCTTCTAGATTTAACAAGAGAGTTTAAAAAAATCCAATCTAACATAATAAAAAATTTGGATAATCAAAAATGTATCTAAATACAGGTCTGTAAATCAAGTAGCCGTTGGCTACTCTAACTTTACATAATACCATGCCTTCCAACATCTCTTCACAATTGTAAGGTGTATCTCATGTGTGGCTATTAACTATTGTAATAAACATGGCAGCTTATGAATAATTAGACATAATAACGTGAAATAACGAACGGTTGTGAAAGTTGTTCTCTATTCTTGTGGTTGTCAAATTATGCTTTGGATTTAGAAATATATAAATTTATTTTAATATGGTCTACGTACAGGTTTTGTAATCGCTTTTAAGGAAGGATGTCATTTAAAGTGAAAATAGTTGTGATTGAAAGCGATTCTATAAAGCAATAAACATGGCCAAGCCTTTATTTTTTAATGAAGGACTATTTTTATCAATACCCATTTGCTGTTTTAATGCGGCAATTTTATATTATTATTTATTCTACTTGTATCTAAGTGTCAGTGTTAAGATAACCAAGGTGAGTATCTAAAAAAATCCGGAATAATTACAAGTTATGGGCTTGTTACATCGAATATCACACGGTGACATTTAAATATCAATAATGATCTATACCCTTAATACACTGACTCATACTTATTAAAAATTTTACCTTACACTCAGTGTCACTTAAAGTTTTCACCTACGCTAATTAAAATTGAAATCATTGGGTTAGACATTAAACATTCGTATACTGCCCCTAACAGTGATTCCGGAAAAAACAAACAGGATTGCGTTCGCAGTGCCCACAAGTACAACCAATAACTAATTTGATTAGTAGGCTAGGATGATAATATCTCTAGAATAAAAAATATCGCACGAGCATGCATTTTTAATGGCAAATCATCGGTGACTAAAAAATTTCAAACAAAACCGACCAGAAAATCTGAACTAAAGAAAATAAAAGGTTTCGTTTTCTTATCATTTCGGTGCCTAACCCATTTTTTTTATTTCTTCGGAAGGTCATCTAGAATCGAATAAAAAATTACAGAAAGGATTACCAAAGGTACGGGATTAAACAGTATAAGCATTTGAATCAGAAGGGGTAGGTACCATTCCGAAGAGAAAAGTTTACCCAAGTCATGGAAGGAGATGCAAGAAGTACTGCAAGAAATAGTCCTCCATTGATGAGAAAAATGCGTAGTATAGACCACTATCCTTGTCTTAAGAAATAGATATAAAAATTTATTTAGAAGACGCCAAAAGCGTTGCAAAAATTCCTGTTCCCGATTTTTTCAAAACGTTTCCAATCGCATACCTCTACAACAATTTTTTTTATTTAATAAAATATGTTTCAAGAGGTACCTAACAAATTTATGCTTTATTAGTATTTTTATATCAGATACACCTTACGTGTTGAGATCGCATTACTCACACTGGTTTACTTTAAAGCTTTCTACAAATCAAATTAAAATTAGAGCTATAATTTTCATTAGTATAATGATATCGATAAATCTTCTCTGATTAACGATCACCCTCTCTTACCAGCTCTTACATGTTACTATTACCAGAAGAATAAAAATGTATCCAATCATTATTTAAATTAAATAACGAAACAATACAGAAATTACTACCAAACAATAAAAATCCACCAAAATATATATGTCTGCTTCTTGGTTAGAAGTTTTAGGGTCCAATTCTTCTCTTCTCTTTTTTTAGTCTGTTACAATGCAAGTTATTTTACAGTTACATCAAAATATATTTAAGTCAAGGTCTTAAATGACGCAAAACTGCGTATTTTGGTCATCAACTTCCTCAATACATATTGGACGGAAAGATAGAAGGTAAAAGACGAAGAGGGAAAAAATTAACACAATGGACAGGGATGAATGCCCAAGAAATATTTAGAACTGTATTAGGTGATCATTTTACCCCCAACTTCTGATCCGCAGAGAAGATAAGACAACCTTTATGGTTAATACCTTGGATAATTTTCCGTATATGGATTTCTGTACGCCACTGTTTGGTTCTTAAATAAAAGACATATTTAAAATACAAAACACGTTGAAACTAATAATTTTAAAATATGATTTCTTAATATGTCCATAAGTTCGTGATGAAATTAAAATGAAAACGAGTGTCAATTTAATGATGGCACACCTACTTTTACAATCATTTCGTGAATGGCTCAATTAACACCGAGACAAAGTAAAAAAAGGCAAAAAGCAAATTTACAATTCAATCTATCATTACCAAGATGTTCAAGCTTGGATAGTTCGAAGAATCAATGTCATATAGTTTTAATAAAAATTTGGAAAGTAGTACCCACAAAACCTTTCCGTAAATTATATTGTTTACTTGATATTTAAATTTTTTGCGAAATACATACTTAGACATACGTGAGCGTCGTTATATTCTCATGATTTTAATTCGTTAAACGATATAAAAAAACTTCACACCCAAATGGTTATAAACTGTTGGTTTTTTCGTTGCTGTCCGATCATAATTCAAGTTAAAAACAGGTTTAAATACTTGTATAGATACATTACAATTTCTTGTTTGCTGCTTAATCTGATAAAAACCTAACTGAAATAATTCGACTATTTGAACACCGGAGATTATTTCACTATGAATAAAACTCTTGGATTTCAACAAAATTCTTGTATTACCTTGATTTAAGGGGACACCGGGAAATATTTCGGGATTCTTTGTTTACAGAATTATGACTGGAATAAAAATTTCACAGTTACATTAAATAATCCGAACCTAATATGGAAACCAGTAAATAGTTTAAAGGTTGTATAATCATTAAAAAGTTGTTCATGGTTTTAATTTTCAAACTCCTAATTTAAAAATATTAGAAGTGATATTTAATATGGTTTATGCAAAAACGTGTTAAGCTCAAAAAGCTCTTTTTGTATCAAAGTCTAAATGGTAATAGAATCTGCATCAAACCCATCCTACCTCTTCTACCCACTTCTTTCAAAACTTTTATCCTCCAGATTAAGGTAATAATTATTAACGTCGTTATTTAAAGGCAACTCCTTTGACGCAACCGCTACGAATTGCAGCAAATGATACGATGCCCAATAGATGCTTTCGGAAACAACAAACTCAGGCGTGTTAGACACAGCAAACTATTAACAAAGTTTATCGATGCCAAAAAGTGTTGATGCCGCTGTCTGTGGACATGGTGCCGAGGGTATTGCTACCCTATACAATTTTCACTACGTAGAAAAATTATTTTGTAATTAATAACTGCCACAATTGCAAAGATTTGGGAGACTAAATTAATTAAAAGAGAAATCAAAAAAGTTCCATTGGCTTATGTTGGAAGATAGAAAACTATTCAGAGGAGCATTTAAATTTCATATTGTAGTAGAAAAATGTTAAAACGGTTTTTATTTGATTCAAACTAAAAATTTCACAGTTTGATTTTGCTATGGAGATGACAACTATGTCAGCACTAAAACCTTCAACGCTAATTAGGCGTTATACGTTAAATTATGCAATATTTACTTAAAATGCGTAACCTACGAATATCCACATGCTGTAAAATAAAACTGTTTAATGCGTGCATGTTAAACATTACATGCATGACGTGATTAATCGTAATTTCATAAATATATGCCCTAAGGAAGCCCTGAAACTGGTTTCAATTTGGTTTCAAACAAAAACGTAAGTATCAACACGCTTAGCGTGTGTCTGCTCACCACACGTAAGGAATAACAAATATAAATATAATTTTTAACAGCTGCAAATTAATAACCTAATGTTTGATCCATATATATCTTAGTCATAACAAGGTGATAATTAGCAGAAGAATGAAGCTCAGGAAAAATACTAATTAGTCTTGGCTCTTCCAAGTTTGGTATTTTAAGTTCACTATAGATAATATATAAGAACGATGAACCAGGAAAACATTAATATTCTCAAATTTGTGATTTGTAGTAATTTGTCAAAGTCTAGTCAAGGAGACTCCTTCGGGGTCAAAGTTATGCATAATAATTTCAATCTAACCCATTCACAATCGTTTTTCTTTTAATAATTTTTTCAAACATGTTTTTTCATGATTATTTCAGTAGCTACTCAAATTAGGATAAGTGTGAAATTTTTCAATCAAAGCTTGTAGGTCTAAAGGTAATGTTAGGTTTCTTTCCGGTGTGAGTACCGTGATTTAATTCTACGTGTTAAGGAACGTGGACCACGATTCTATATCATGCCTAAAATGAGAAAATTTGGGAAAAGAATGAACTATTTTGACGAGAGATTAGAGAGAAAACAAAAGCAATAGCAACGAATTTATTGCCTCAGATATGAAGATTCTGTAACAAGAGATGCCGTGTCAAAAAATATACATACAAGAGATAGAAAGCAGAAACAGAAGAAAAGTTCTTTTAAAAGCGAATACATGCACTGGAATGGATCAAAATGTTCAACTCCATAGATTTATGGTTGTAGTGAATTGTTGCCGGTAAATCCCAAACTGTCTACAAAATCCTAATACTAGTATTGGCTGCCGACGATTATTCCCTTTGTTGTCGCCGGTTATAGAGTCTCTTTTTAGTAACCGAAGGTAGGTTACAAGAGTTACTCTAATGACAATAGGATCATCTTTATTTCGAAGGTTACTTAAAATGTAGGGTTGTAGGTCCTACGTTTTGCCGAAAACTTTTGTGATTGTGTTGTAGACCTGAACCTGACTATAGACTCCAAGATTTGTATAATAACTTTTAATTAAAAAATGATACCCATAAAGTTAATGATATAATTTTCTAAATGTACGCCACTGGTATCTAAAAGTCAAATAAAATCCTGTTTCCTACAAGCTTCCTGGGACAGTCTCGAATTTAAATTTATAATTCATCCATCCACTTTGTAGGAGTTTTCTCGAGTTTTAGTAAATTCCCTAAGGCATTATTCAACTCTTTTACGAGCTTGTTCCTAAAAAAAAGGTGTCCACCTAACACACGAACAAGAAAGCTTCTCCATTTACGAGGTTTTAACACAACATCAAAATATTAGAACTCAAAATATGCACTGTCACTTTCCTTAACCGCAAAGTAGTAGTAAAGATATAATGATGGAAGTTGCAACTCACCTGTCGTTTAACACTGGAGGAGCTATCACTGAGGCTGCCGGAGGCGGTGAATTTACGGGGCCTGTGCTTCAGGCGTGCACCCTGGCCCCCCGCGGGACCTTCTTGTACGCCCGCCCCTGCTGCTGCACTCTGAAACAATAAGTTACCTTGAACCTGACCTGACCTACTGATTTGTATATGCGGTAGGCTATGTATCATTCTTACAAGTTGATATTTAATAATAACGGATGGATTGAATTCTTTTTATGGACGCTAATTGTTTTTATTTTCAAGGCAATAGCAAATCAGTTATGTAAAGGTTTTGATTTAATTATTTTTTAAATGAAATTCGTGATGTTAGTTACTATTGGAAATTTATCAACACAGCAAGTTGTCTATACAAGGTATTATTCGTAGGTCTGGAATATTAAAAACTGAGAACAATCTCCTCTTTGTTTTAGAATAGAGGTACCTACACAATATGTAGACTAGTACGTTACTTTGAGATACCTTTGTAGATACGTATGTACTCGGCAAAGAATGGGAATTAAGTGACCCTTAGACAAATAATATTATTACCCCATGGAATGGAAATTCCGGCTCGAAGGACCATGCAAATAAGACTTCAAAGAACCATTCAATGATATCCTACAGTAAAGTCAAGAATTATTTTATTGAATTTATTGCAGATATCAGCGGCTAAATCTTTCTCCTACTTCATTGGAAACTGATAACCTTTGATAAAGTATAAACCGATATTGCTTCAGTTCGAATTTTATTTAGTTTTTGTAAAAATAAGGCCATAATGTCTAATTATACGAAGAAAAAGAGAAGAAAATTTTTTCCCTAAAATTTTGTTTAATGTAATCAAAACTGGTTCGTCTAGTTTAAAACATACCATAATCAAAGTTACGATTTCGAAAAGCGCGTATACAACTTTTCTTTAATTTCATAATGGCATTCATCATCATCAAATCCTTATTCAGCTTTCTAATCTTGTAAGACATCTGATATTTCCTAACAAAAACTCCTATTGTTGAAAGGTCGTGTTATTACATATTATGTCATACATCGATTGAAAAAAAGTAATCAATAAGTAATTTTCTTTAATTGAGTTCAACTTTGATTAAGAATATTAAATAATTGACGCGAAAAATTCAAACACGATTTCCCGAAATAAAAAAATTAGAAAACTTAGTGGTGAAGAACTGTCGTGACACAGCTTCCAGCAGCGACAAGATTTACACACAGTATGTCATATAATGTCACATTTTCTCGCTTAAAGTGGCTTATCATCCGGATCAGTCGTTTCGTAGGCCGCACCCGCTGATACTCGCGATGCATAAGAAATGTGAGCTGCACGTGCGAAGAACTAACTGTGTTCTGGATGCTTTTTGGGCCACGTTTTCATTAAATCCCTTGTGTGAACTCTACATGATTTGGGTTAAAATATAAAAAAGAAAAAATGAAATTTCTATATTATGCTCTGTTCAACTTTATCCTCATTAACATCTCTTTCACTAACTACAACAGTTTCCTTATGAGGAGCGTAATTTAAAAGTAAATGCCTTAATTTTTTTAAAAACTAAAATATAGATACAAAAATGAGAACAAATTTGTAAAATAATGGAGTTTAAAATAAAACATTCCAATATCGATTTGCCTTCCAAACAGCATTTTAGAATAAATTGACCGTAATAGCTGTCACTTGTATAACATTACTTCTTTTAAAAGTCCTGGAAAGGCACATGAGCTCCTATTTAAGAAAACGTTATCTGCAAGAAAAATCCTCGCGCTTAAAATCTGGCGACTATGGAGGCTAAGGTTCTGCAAAAATCTCCCTATAATTATTATTAATGAATAAATTCTAGGAAAACCAGGAGGAAAACCGCTCAGTAAAGACCGAGTGTTAAAAAGAGCATTCCCTAACTTCTATAAAAATTCCATGGTACCCACTCAAAAAATATTCCATAATGGGCGTCGCCGATTTAAACAATTTTCCTGTGATGTTCTTCATTTTATTTACTACACAAAAATATATTTCCCGTCACTTACTGCCTACTGATTTAAGGTATAAAATCTTCATTAACTAAATGACATCCACCTTTTTTTTGTAGTAAACTGTCAACCCTTAATTTAAAATTCTGTTCAATTATCCAACGAATAACCGTATAACTAAGACCAGTCGGCGCTTCGCTTTCCTCTCGGTAATACTGATACTGATTATTGATAAGCGACTCTTTTCATAATTAGAGAACAAAACGAATAGAATATAGAAGCGTTGAAAGAGAGAATTAAATGCGAAATAAAATTGCTTTCAATTGAATTTGATTAATAATGATTCTAAGATGGTAAACTGAGTGAGTGCGTGCTGAATTAAATTACGCATCAGATAGTACAGAGACGGATTAATTTTTTTTATATAACTTTCATAATGGTGATGTATCCGGCAGCCTCCTATCCCTACCTTTTTTAAAAGGACATGTAGTACTCCTATTGGATCGTCAGAAATGACTTGACAATTTCTAGTTACCTAACCAAATCAAAAATAATTCATTGTAATAACATTAAGATTTGTAGGGGTGGGTATGTATCCAAAATTGAGTAGAAAAATGAAAAAAAAAAATTAATTTCGCAAAATCCTGAAAACCCCTTCTCCCTCTATTTTAAAAAATAATCAAATGTAATGTAATGTAAAATTTGGCTTGTAATGTGATGGGGTTAGGGCCTCTTTTACTTTCCCCTAATCATAAAAAGCTCGATACTCAATTTTTATACCCGTAAAACTGCCCGCTAGGTTTGGATCAAACCTTTAAGCCTTTAAGGGCGTTCCTAGATGCCGTAACCGTTCAGAAGTTAGAAACTAATCGATAGTTTAAAAGTAAACAGGTTTTTTAATATTTTCAGTATAATACCCCAGTACCTTTTATTTTATTATCTTTCAAAATTCTTTAAAACGGTAGAGCTTAGAACGAACTTTAATCCCTGTCAGGAATTTAATGATGACTTCCCTTGAACATGGGTAATGGTAGAAGAAGCTTCGGTACCTACCCTTAGAGGTAATGCAGCCATAATATTCCATCTTATTCGTAAGAATAAAAATTTATTTTCAGGAGCCTACGTAGAACTTCTATGTCAGTTGGAAAAGCTCCTCATATCAACTATTGTTGATAATTTTTAATTAATTATGAAAATTCTATTTATTGTTATAGTACATCATTATTTTTGTTACGTATTATGTTCATAATAATTATATCGAACGTAACGGTTTTACTTTTCGATTATTTAATGAAAGTGTAAATAAACATTTCCCTTTTTTTCTAATCCTTCTCTGTTAACAGTGCGTAAGTAAATAATTTAACCCATATAGGTCACACTTGGAGTACCCTTGACATTTCTAATTTTTCTGTTTTAAATGGATAAACTGCAATAAGATTTTAGCGAACAAAAATATTGAACTTTGAGCTTGAAAAAGTAAAGTAATAAATTCATAAATTTTTTCATGATTTTAAACCATTTACGTCTGCAAATGCACATATGATTTTTTATACATAATACATAATGATTACTAAACCAAAATCCTTGCATTATTTTCAATGTCACCTTCTTATTGAAACCAGCGTGTCGCATAATTGAATGTAAATCGCAAGAATTTTGCATAAACCATTTCAGTCAGACGCAAACGATTTTCACGTGCTACTACGAACCGTTAGAAGTGATGTAAACTGGTATAATTTGTAGGTTATCTTTTTTATACTCTAACTTAAGGTGAGAAAATTTCATTTACCTTCAAGCTCTTCTCACCTATTCTAATCGTTTAAAAGTGACAGCGAAAATTCAGCCGAACGGTTCGAACCCTTTCAAAATTTTTTTTTATTTTATATTTTAAATCCAAGAATCTGTTATGGGTATCTTTTGTATCTAAATCAGGTCCGTATTAGGGTTTCAATTAAATATTATGAAAAAAAATTGAAGTGCAAAGATGCGAACAAAAAGCGGACTCAGTACATCTTTAAATTTTTGCTAAGCATCCTCGCTTAGATTCGGAGAATTCGTTAAACACAATAAATTTTGTTTCTTCGATCTGTCTGTGTAATAAACAACAATCCGATGCGCTTGCTGAATAATTCCAGACCTTAAAATGTGAAATTAACATATTTTTTTCTGGTCTTTCGCACAGGTATTAGGAAAATTCTTAGCTACCCGTCTCAAGGCCCTCTTTGTTAACAAAACCAAAGGTATTGTTTTTTGACGAATTGTTTATAATGTGGAATCTGATCTGCCTCAAATTGCTTAATGATGCGCTATAGTCTCATTTCAAATTGCAGAATTTCGCCTTTGGCCAAAAAAAAGTTGACAACCAGTTAAAATATTAGTAAAAAGTGCAAGGATTTCTTCAAATTCTAATAAACAATCAATTTTGGGTAAAACATAAAATAACAATTCCTTTGTTCGAACAAAAATTCTTTTAATTATCGAAGAAAAATAAGATTCCAAGGAAATGCGGCGTTCTCAACCCAAAAGTCTTCACATTTATCATTTACCCAGACAAGGGCTACAATTATTTAGCAGATTTCATATTTGGGAACAATGTATATTGGGGTAGGCGATGGATGAATAGGGTGATTTAACATCTTAAGATGCAAGGTGCTTGAAACGAAAGGCCACTCCCTTAAATCCGAAATTTGACTTGATATTTTTAACGTTACATAGCTGCGGGTGGGTTTATGATTTTGTTAGGGGTTACCTGCTCGAATCACAAAGGTTTTATTAAAAGGGGCTTATTTTTATTTCCTTTATAAAGAATCTAAAATGTTATTTATGGTAATTGTTAAAATTGCTTGTTTTTAAAGAGAAAAATAAAACAAATTTCTTTTCACAAAACTTTGAATATAAATTGTATCACAAATATAGAATTTTTTGAAATAAAAAAAATTTGAATTAATTTTTATTGTTACATAAATGCCGAGTCACAGATTCGTAATAACATTACAGAACCGTGTTGGTGACATTTCAACTAAAAAAGAATTTATTGAAAAATAATTTTCAGAGGAAACAATCCCAACAATCCCATATCACGATAATGAACCTACACACACACGCTATAGCCTATTCGTTGTGCTGAAAATTCCACCTTCTTTCTCTCTCTCTCTCTCTCTCTCTCTCTCTCTCTGTGTGTCTCTCTCTTCATTTCTGCGCCTAGACCGTCAAAACCTAACCTAAGACATTGACCTAACTGGGGGGATTACAATCCCTCAGAAGAATCTGATTATATCATACCAACCGCGATAATCTCACCCCACGTTATTCGAATCTGAAAGCAAATATGCTAACCTATGGAATTGAAACGCGAAGCTCAGGTAGTATTAGTAAAATAATTTTTGGAGTCCGATCCTGCGTTTAGAAAAGATGCTTAAAGTTATTATAGAACCCATGCACTATACCCCTAAACATTAAATTAATGTTGCAGTGCAATAAAATGTGGCAAAAAGTAATTTGGCACTTGCAAACTCTGCAGTAGGAAATTTTTTACTGGCAAACTTTACGATCGCGATAAATTTGCGAGGAAAATCACGACGCACACACGAAAGTAAAACTGCAAGCAAAGAGCAGTAAATTTTATCGGCTGCATTGTTCTAACGACATAGTGCCGCAGTTTTTAAAGTCGACGTCGTTGTTGCGGTTCAGGTGTTAGTTGCAGGTACCTGTCGGAGAAGTGGCGCATTGCAGCACGTATATCTTCTCTCTTGGTGTCATGATTAGTTTGAAGTAGGTCGTATTATCATAATATCTCATACCCACCCTGTAATGCAGGTAAAAATTTCGATCCGCTAACATTCAATCAGTGGCGGAGGGATTGAGTCCACAAGAAATTTATTACCTACTTACTTTTTTATTATCAACATTTTAATGGAAAATAAAGAATATTCAACACGAACCACTTTATTTCAAAAATAAAAAAGAAAACTTATTTTTCATTTAAAATTACTTTTTCAAAATTGGAACAGTAATAATTAATTGCAGCAAAAATGTTGAAGGATTTTTCATTCTACCAATACCACTGACGCAATACATTACGTGTTACCATTTCTTTCCTTGGTGATACTATCAGGAGTTATAACCTGTCAGAGATACTTTCGTAGATATTCAAAAAACATTATGTATTACTAGAAGTACAAAGCAGTGGTACTGTTTAACTCGACCTCAAGGTTGATAATTAGATTAGTTACCGTTTTAAAAAGACATAACATAGGTAGGTGTGGTTCGAAGCAAACGAGACGATCAATTGGGAAATAAAAGTTCAAATAGTGTAATGTACACTGAGAAGAGTCAGCAGGCGACGTCATGTAGAAGAAAGGGGTGGAGACTGATCACGACAGAGAGGAAATAACAGAGGATTTATGGAAATTAGGGAATGTAGGGGTAGGGTTAGTGTGGATGAGATGGAGAAGGGAGTGTGGAAATGGATAGGAATGGAAAGGTGTGGAACTAGGAAGTGGGGTGTGGATATAGGGAAAGGAGGGGGAAATAGGGCGTGGATTGTGGCTATAAAAATGAAGTGTGGGGATATGATAAAAGGGGGGAATTACCGATAAGCGAAATAGGAAGAAAACAAATCAAAGTGTCATCTTAACTAATCCTAATCAGGTTTACGTTTTTCATTTAAAAGCTACATGGTGCCCACTAAATGTGTCGAAAAAAAAGTGAAAGTATTATCATTGAAATAACCTGAAAAGAAACGTAAATGCTAATTTTATTTTTTATGTTATTATTGTATATTATTATAATATTATTAATAATTAAAGTTCTCCAAAAAAAATAACCGGAAATAAACATTTTAAATATTTATCTCTTAATTATTTGTTAACTATTCAACCGTAGCACTATTAGTTTGTAATTCTGTAATTTAAAAAACTCGTAAATGTTTTCCTTTTTGATTGTAGAATTTTAATTTTATTAGCCAACTTCGAGACGAAAATTTCCCATTCATGTGTTATTGGGGATATAGTGCGATTCTTTAACCGCTTTATAAACGAGGTTTTCGCAATTTCCCAATCGTGTTAGAGTGAAACCGTGTTATAGAAAGATTGTCTGTATTAAGAGTAGAGCAGAACAGAACTGAACGAACATGAAGGAAGCTCAAGGGTGGGAGGATGTGAAGAAGTTTCGCCCAGAAAAATACTAATGCCATGAAATGAAACTAGGGAATAATTTTTCTGTAATTTTAAAAGACTTCCTGTTTACAGTTTTACACTACCTTGTGGTTTACAGGTCTTAACTGTTACAATTATAACAGATTATATAAAATGAAGGGAATCACTAACCACTAACCGCTATGTGGCCAATTTGTTATAACACCCCCCCATCTCACTCCATATTTGTTACAAATTTGAAATTTCACGCTGAAATCTTTGTTTCATTATTTTATCTACTTTTGAATCGTGCATGTTTCTACACTGTTAAATATTTTTATGTAACGACGTTAATTTTCCGTGTCTGGATAATATCCTTACGCAATCATCCCTCATTGAATTTTTTTACGCCCTTACCTGTCCTATACGGAACTTTATTTGCATTAAATCTCTGCCTTTTAGATTTATTTTTATTTTCTGTTTATATCAATATTTTCGAAAATCAATTTTCTTTTAGACAAGTTCACTGTTTGTCCCGATTTTTAGTAATATTCGTCCTTAATCAATTACAATCCCGAATACTATTTCTAACTTTCCTAAAGAAAATCTACGCCAATGACTTCATAATAAAATAAACTCAAATAGAGAGCAACACAAGATTCTATAACAGAGTTCTACACCTGCGTTTCTTACATAACAGCTTGTCATTGCATTTACCTGAATACCTCACAACCCCACACTTCATCCCTCTCGCATTTTTTCAACCTTAAACGCACCACCACCCCTAAACGTATAGGGGCTGCGTAAGGAATTTTTAAGTACTCATTAGGTACGCAATATCAGATTACTTTTAATTGGAACCATAAAAAATAAAGGTTTGGCTAAAGAAAAACATTTTAATGCACACCACCTTTTGTGGGGAAGAAATTAAAAAGTCGAACCCTTATTATTTTTCGCTGTAACCCCTAGATCTACTGCTATGGATTTTACCTGCAAGTTGCCTGTATCACTAATGAAACGTCTGTTGGTTATTAATCTATCGGGAAAAAAAGCGTTTACAGTTACTAAAAGAATTTACCCTAACTAAAAGCTTGATACAATCTGGACAAGTCAAAATGGTGGAGGTTTTGTTACCTCGAAATGAACAATAATTATTAGGGATTTTTAAGTGACAGCAAATGCGGGTTAAGATGTGGTATATAAGACATTCGGATAATTCCAATTAAAAAATATAATATAGGTACTTTACTTAATATTTTAGAAAAGGGTGTAATCTTGAAATTTGAGAAAAACAGGAACCAGAATAAACCAAATGTAGGTTACCATTACTGCACCAATTAAAACCCAGATATCCAAAAAAAAACAACGATAACAAAATTATTATCAATAAAAAAAAGCAACAACACCTCAAATTTAATGCACTAATGCCAAATGCGATAAAATTACGATAAGGGGAGTCTTATATTTCCGGGACAAATATCTGGGACCTTGGATTGCCACAAAACGAAACATGAAATTTCGTACTTTCGTTTTCCCCTTTCTTTTCTATTTAAATTCCTCAAGTGAGACAAAGACGAAAGTAGACGTAGGTTTAAAATTATAGAAAAGAATATACAAATTAAACACATACCAACGCAACGTGGTATGACCACGGATCCTGTGATAAGTACCGTTTATTTGGATGACGTTTAAATATAAACTGGCCCGCAGGGAGATAAAGAAATATTACGCGCAATTGTTGGTTGAATAAATAATACCATAATAAATAGAAAGAACAGTAACTTGTATTTTTCAACACGATAGGTTTAGAAAAGGTTATATTTCAAGTACACAGCGGTTATTTTTTAAATTAATCAAAGGGTAAATTATGTTAATAGATGAAAGTAATAATTAATCAGCCAGCATGATATATCCTCGTTATTACATTAGAACTCGTTTAATGAATCAGTGAGTACTGGAATTTTGGGGGGGAAACCTTTATTTTGCAATGAAAACGCTTTTGGGAGCCTAAGCACAATTACACAATTGTAAGTGTCAATTTTTCCCAATTATTTAAGGATTGGATACCTATAAACGCTACCTTTCAAATATCCTCATATACAGGGTGTTCCATAAGTATACCCACAAACTTTTAGTGGTGATAGGGGACATCAAAACAAAAATTTTTTGCTCGATAAACATATGTCCGAAAACGCTTGGTTTCGAGAAAAAAAAATTGAACCACAGAACGTGCGCCAGTATCTGAACCAGCGATTTGGCAACCAGTGGATTGGAAGAGGGGGAGGTCCCGTGGCCTGGCCTGCGCGTTTTCCCGAATTAAACCCCCTTGATTTCTTCCTTTGGGGTTTCCTGAAACATTTAGTCTACGAGACACCCATTCGTAATGAGGAAGATCTTGACGCAAAAATAATGGCCGCTTGTACGCAAGTAGAAGCTAACCTGGAATCCTTTTTTGATGTCCCCTATTACCACTACAGGTTTGTCGGTATATTTTTGGAACACCCTGTATATAATACAACGGGTGTTCTGAGTTTTGCTGGCAATATTTGTCAATCTGAATACGAATTGCTGCAAAAACAGCAGCAACGAGTAATGAATGAATGACAAATATTGAAAAAAAACTCAGAGTAAGAGTCGTAATGGGATCACAATTCAATGAAACAATAATGTTTCAAATACCAGTTTTTTGACATTTGTTTGACGTTTATCTGACATAAATAATGTCAGTAAAATAGGCTTCTGGCTGATTCAATTTTTAAAAAGGACACTTCTGATTGGCTAACGGAATATGAATTAAATTGTCAAAGGAATAAATCAAATGGATTTAAGTCCTGAGAACAAATAAAACTTCTTAAAATCACGAGGTGTTTAAATATTTGGGCTGTAGGTTACATAAATCCGGTAATATAACATTTCAAGAAGGTAATTGCTGTTTACTACTTTAGTGCATTGCAGTAAGTATGACCTTGGTAATAAATTTGAAATAGCCCCCACAAAACAGTTTGAGTGCTTTAGTGCTTACCATAAAATATTTACTTTTATCTAAAACTAATGAGTTTTATTGCTTGCTGCAATTTCACAGTAAATGTATTTTTGGACGAAAAGCTTTTTCCTTGGTTTATAACACAAAAAAGGTAACTTCGATCTAAGAAAAAGGTTTAAAGGCGTAAAAGCAAAACATATAGGTACGAATAAAGAAAACGATTTATACCTGAAAGAAAAGTTTCGTTTTGGACCAAGTCCAATTTGTTTATATGCCGAACTATATTGTGTCATGACAATACCTCCCATAAACTTCTGTTTCTTGAATATCCTTTTAAGTGATCTGTAGTTATACATTTTAGTTGTCGCAATTTTTATAATTTTTCAGGTATCTTCATTTTATAGGCTTATAGCCAATCGAACGATCCTGTGTTCGACACTCGGTTTTGTTGCGAATTTTTCTGTCTGACCCCATAATCTGACCTACATCCATCGACAGATGATAATTAGCGGCTGGCGCCCCTATAGTATTTCCACTTAGAAAATTAAATAAATATGACAAACTGTATGCGTATTTTTGTTAGAGACACCTAAAATTTTATTGAGGAGGAGATAAAAATAGTTCACAGCCCTTTATTACAGGACTGTAGTTTTCTATTACGAAAAAAACAACACTTTAAAAATGTTATAAGCCATCAAAGTGCCCTTGGCATAGCGAATATTGCTGCATACTATTCGTACCTAATTTTTTTAGAAAATAATAATCAAAAGTAATAAACTACAAGTTATAAAGCTCCCCAATTTAGAGGAACCAAAAAGTATAAGAAGCTTAAATTTTACAACCCTAAACGACCCCAATTTGACCTTGCAATTCCCTTAGCACATTTTACAAATTTATTTTCGCTTGGAAATATTTCTAGGTATAAATATTTTTCTAGGAATCATAAAATTAAGAACATGCCATCAAATGAGCCATTCAAGTAATTTAAAGCTGAAACCGATTAAAAATATTCTAATTTTTAAATGGGTACATTTATTTCGCAACAACATGTAGGTACAAGTCTGGCAATAGAAATTCCGAGTTATCTCACCTGTGTTCCAAGATGGGGGGAATGAGCCCCCTGACTTTCAGCAATTGCAGAGGGCTGGCGAGTTGTCATGGCCCCTCTACACCATGGTGGCAAAAGTTGTCAACACTCGTTTTTTTTTCACACCATTGTTGATAATGTTAATAACAATCACAAGCACTTAATTTAACGTATAGAGTCTAACAGGGAAGGACTTTTAAATTCAGTTCAATTTTTAATCGTTTTAAGATTTATACAATTGGGTAGACCTATCATTCGCGAAAAAAATTGTAATTATAAAAAATTTGCGACACTATTGTTATCGCAAAAAGAAATGACCTACATTTGCTCATTGAGATGTCAGTTGAGTCGTGCTGCCATATTGCAGATAAGGCGTGGGATCACTATTTAAAATTTTACGTATACGATTGGATTACATGAAGGGATACAACAAACCTTCACCAGTTTGATTTATCTGATTATTTAAGCATTATCATTTATAACAAAACAGAGATAGATGTCATTCAGAAGCAGATATTGGCTGCTAAAACCCAAACCAAAAATAATTACAAAAACCCGGTCAAAAATCAGCAACAGTGGGGCGAGAATCTAAAATCAGTTCAGAGCACACACAAAACGTTTAGTAATTTATAAATATTCACATATAAGCCATCACAAGCACCCACATGAAGAAATGTCAATCAGACCACCACCTGCAATTTCGGAGGACTTCGTTTACTTCCGCGCGACGCCGCGTCGACAGAACGACGCTTACGTCAGCGGCGTCCGTCTATCGATTTCCCGGATTCTTCCAGGGAAAGCCGATTTGCGAACTAGTGAGAAGGAAATGAAAATATTTGAACTGTACGGCCGCGAAAGAGACGTAAAACGGTGACCTTGTTTAGGGGATGTTTTTTCGGCCTATATCTATCTGAGATAAGTCAGTTTATTTTTGTGAAGAATGAGATATAGCGTATTCAGGCGCCACATGAACTGACAAGAGGAACGAAAAGGATTTTCAAGAAAACCTACGTTTTTTTCCCCTTTTTAATTTTCCATTAAAAAAATCTTTTATTAAATGCAATAAACCTTGTGTTTGGTAACAGCAAATGATATTGATATTATCACGTTCGGAAAATTAAATTTGCAGTAGGAAATACGCAATTTCCTCGCCATTATCTTTGTTGAAACACAAAATTCATGAACTGTGGGATACAATCTCCTTAACGAGTTGATAAACAAGAAAGTTGGGGGACTCGAACGCTTTATAGATCAAGGGAAACATTTCATGGTTTTATCCTCTTCGTACTCTTAATTAACTGGAATTACCTTATGTTTTACCAGTTTTCCTCGCTTTTTCCTTACGCTCGTTCCATGCACATATGTTGGGGAGAGTAGTATTCTCATCGCATTAGAGGAACGTTAAAATCCTATAAAGCAAAGGATACTTAATGAAGAAACCCTACATAACAACCACCATCAAAACTCGATAAAATTAAAGTTCCTACCGTGGCAAAACGTGCCGAAAGAAAATCTTCCCGGATCTAAAAAGCAAGAATATACTTTTCGTATATATCAGGTCCGTGAAAAGTGACTTTTGCGATGTAAACGTTACTTGAAAGCTTTAAATTTTACGCAAACTTAAAAATTCCCATCTAAGAAGGCATTTATCAACCTTCCAATTTCCTCAAAAATTGCGAGAATAAATCAAAATAATTTTAAAATCGTTAAGCGATACTGATTGGGGTAATAAAGAATGTCAAGTTAGCCTCCCTCTGAATTTCCTACAAACCACTTTGAGTTATGATCTAGTTACTTTATTTGAATTGGTAATAACATCGAAAAAAAGTAAAACTTTCCTGATTTATGCGAATGCTAGAGAAAAATGCTTCATAATACTTTATAGAAATTTATGAGATTTATCTTGCGAAAAAATTGTCATAAAAATAACGGACCCACAAATAATAAAAATACGCGCATTTCATGCCAAACGTTTCCCAAAAATAACAACACACACGAAATAGAAGGTCTTCTATTAATTAATTGCGTCTAGCAAACAGTGTACCGGCATATAAATTAACGAAACTAATCCTTTATCCTATTACGCGAGGGCAAGGCTCAAATAAATTAAATCTATTATCCTTATATCCTGAAACCCCACAAAAACAAGAACCAAGAGGGTGAGGATTATTGGAAGTTTACGATATTGCAGATTTTCACCTTCTGGATAGGTTTTCGTGTTCTTCGAACCGCTTTCAATATTTCACCTCAACTTTATCTCGAAAACTGTAATCTTAAATTATTATTTTATAGATTAGATAAGTGTTATTGGACAAAGACATAAAATATCTGGACAATAGGAAAAATTTTCAACAGACTATTTAACAATTGCAATTAAAAAACGAAATACTTAATATCATGGTAATTAATAGATAATTAGAACGAAAAGTGATCAAGGTTAAGTTATGAATTATAAACACATCCATTACGTCTACATAATTTTCCATTTAATGCACTACAGGGAATTTAAATTTTAAAACAAGTTGGGATTGTTTCTATCAGTTGCACTAAGCCTTTACGGGGACATATAATTTTCCTAAGCATTGGGATTTCTAATGGAATTAGCCGATTATGCCTGCGAGTGATGTTAAAGGATTAATAAGATTTATTAATAATGCAATAGTAAAGCCGTAATAAGGATAAAAGTTTCTTACGACGAGTAAAACTTGCAAGATTGTATAATGTATCAACTACCCAACTGCGTTTTGGATTAATGAGTCTAAAATTTCTAAAGTTAAGACAAATTTGAGATTATTTTTATTTCTGAATATTCAGGAAGTAACATTACAATTCATATTCCATCAGCCAATCAGAAGCTTCCTATTTTAAAAATTGAACCAGAGGTTTCTTCAAAAAAATTATTATTTTAAAAATTCTTGTTTCATTGAATTGTCATCCGAATACAACTCTTACTTTGAGTTTTTCTTCAACATCTGTCATTCATTCATTACTCGTTGCTGCTGTTTTTGGAAAATAATTACCAGCGGGGGTGTAGGTACGCCGCAAAACTCAGCACTGGTTGTACTATACAGGGTGTCCCAAAAAGAAACGGCATCCAGTTAAGGGCATGTTCCTTACATGAAAATAAGAGGACAAGTTCCTATTAACATGGGTTCGCAAATGCTTCGTTATTGAGATACAGGGTGTTGGATTTTTTTTTCATATTATATTCCGAAATGATTTTTATTATTATTATTATTTTACAAATAATGTTCAAAATGACCGCCATTAGCTTCAAGACAAGCTTCTATTCTTCGAACAAAATTTTGAGGCTAAAGGCGGTCATTATTCAAAAAACGAATTTGCAGAGTTATTTTTTTATTCGCATTTTTCATCTTTGAAGTGTGATTTACACGAAAACGGTTAATGGTAGGAAAAAATCTCAAGAGACTGTTTCAACCGTAAATTAGTTGAGAAATTTGAAAATTGTGTCAAAAATAAAAAAACTTGCTGCTTCTATGAAAATCTAACACAAAAATTCAGTTCCAAAACGTGATTCTACCTTAAATTTCTCCAGCAATATTTGAACTAAATGTGATACCTTTTTCTTACATGTAGGTACCTACTACCTATTTGATATATAGGTCAGAATCGTGATTAGTTTCCTTGATTTCGCTGACCCACATACATCAAACTGAATTAATAACCCCCAAACAGTCAAGGATTTAGTTTAATACCAAAAATATATAAAAATTAAGATTATTTTAATATTTTTAAGGATTAAGCAACTAAAACCTTAAAAGACAACAAATCAAAGATCTTAGGAGAACATCGAAGAGTATTTCTGCAAAAATTCAAATATGAGGAAATTTCCAGACGACGCTGTTTTCATGTGTTCCTGTTAATAATATCGTCCTTATAATAATTTTCATGGCTCCTGAAATTACACAGTAGAGTAAACTTAATGCTAACAAGAACGCAGGAAAAATTTAAAGAGTGTATGTTGAATAAGTCTGAAATTATGCTGCACTGGTAATTTTATGGAGAAATAAATGCAGTGAGATGGCATATTCCAGGGACGGACCAGCACTCAGTATTTTTTTCTTATTATGTCTCTTCAACCTGTTTCTTCTGTTAACACCGACGACAAGCGATGGACACCTGAAAATATTACTTACGGAAAATTCTTACGGAGTATACCTACCTCATCGAATTTTTAAGAATTATTTTTTTCTTTTGTTAAAAGTCCTTGAAATCCTTTTACATAATTTTCCTTAGAAAGGAATTAATAAAACAAATTTTATGTCAATCTTCCAAGGAACGTAATTTTAAAATTATAGTAAATCCTTTTCTAGTCCTGCATAAGTTCGTGGCCTACATTTACAAAACTCCATTTCATTTTCCAAATCTTTTTTAAAGCTTATTTTCCGCATAAACCTTTGATCTGCTTCAGAGAAATTCAAAGTAATGAGTGAACGAACACCGAATAAACTTACACACCCCTAACAGTCAGACAGTTTGCTCAAGAAATGCTTTTTCGTCAAATTTTATTGAAATAAACATTTTGAAAAGAAAAATTGGTAAACCGTGTAATTCCAAAGTGAAAACCTAATTTCCGGTAGCACCAGTAAATCCAACCCTTGTCAATTATTTCACCGCTATCATTATGAATAATATTTTTTTATTTTGTTGGTGAAGATATAATTGTCAAACTAGGGGGTAGGTTTATTGTATAAGTTAACTCTTGACTTATAGAATAAACGGTGAAATCTACCCCCGTTTATTAATTTGCGACTTTAGCATTTATTGTCCCCTAGTAGGGGTCGTATATAAAGCCTTGTGCTAGAAGTCTAATAATGAGGAGAGAAATATATAACTTACTTTAAGGAATTAAAAATAAATAAGTTTCAGGAATTAGAATTATTTTCAGTTACGTTTCCATAAAATTTCAAGTATTTTCTGGTGGTTTTATGTGACGTAAGATTTGTGTATAATTCAAAAAGCAAATTTCCATTTAGTTATAAATCACGAAAAATAGATAACTCATAAGTTATGAGATACAGAAGGAAGTAAGAAAAGGAAAGGAAAGAGAGTAAAAGAGATGAAAGAATTTCTGCTTTTAGTTCGGTGAGAATTATCTAAAAATTTCTTGATCTGCACTTTTTCCTGTTATGTTCCTCTTACAATTAGCATTCTCATCAATGCTAACGGCAATGCTTTTAAACACATTATGATAGATATGTGACTGTTGGATAATGAACTTTAGTGGTAATTAGGGCATCGTTTTAAAGACGTGTTCGTGCTAATGGAGTTTGGTTTTATGTTGTTGTTGTGTAGTGCGCTGCAACTAAAACGCGCGAAATAAATAACAAACACACGAATGGAAAATATAGTGCAAGAAGCAAACACACACACACACCGAAATAATTTAAGCATGTGTGCGAGAGGAGAGAGCCGTTTTCTATTTCATCCTTGAGGAAAGTGGTATAAATTGATTTCGTAAATGCAACCGCCACCTGGCAAAACCATTTACTACATACGGCGATTTTCGTTCATGGCGATTCGATGATAAGAAAAAATAAAAAAGGGATCATTTATGTTTTGCACCCCCGTACCTTGATTTAGAAAAGTGGCCCCTAAGGTAAGAGCATAAACGGGAGAGTTAGGGTCGCGGGTAAATATCTTACACTTTTAACTTAACATAACAATAAAAAAAGTACCCTAACATTGATTAGCCCCAAATGAGAGTTTTATGTTTTACGACCCATAAAAAGTCTTTTCAAAATGGCGTCCATCTTATTTTTATTACGCGTTTTCTTCGTTCTGTACCTTTAGCTGCAGTAAGCAATATATAGGAACATACATCAAGGGCCTTCGTTCGGGCAAGTTACGACCTATCCTCGAGGAACTCCTGCCCCCCTCTTAAGGGTCGTTTACAGTGGCGTACGCGGAGGATAAGGGCAGAATAACGCATATACCCTAGCAACTACTGCAAGCAGGGTATATATTAGGTACGGTGCTCCCAAAATCGATATGGTTTGTTTTGCGCGGAGGCAAGGGGGAGATAAGTAAGGGCGGAAGAGAAATACGCGCACTGTCGGGGTGAGGGGTGAATGCGTATGGTACGCCATGTTACGATTTTAAGCACACAAAAAACATTTTACACATGAACATTGTAGTGTTTAGTCAATACGGGCTCGGGTCGCAATCACAAACACATTGACGAAATGTGATTTTAAATTTGTGTTTTCCAACGTTCCATTCGTGAGTATGACTTGTGTAATTTAAAATCCGGTAAATATAATTATTTTTTAATTTATTTTTGATTACTCGTTATCTCAAATTTATTTACTTTCAGTCTAATTAAAATTTTATTTTCGTGTTATAAAGCGAAATTTTAATGTTCCCCAAACATGTAATTACATCATTAAATTTTTTAATTTATACAAAACTATACAAAGACATATATATTTATGCATATTTATTTATAATATCATCTAGCCAGACGGAAAACTATAAAAATTTCGTAATAATTAATAATAAAATAAAACAAAAACTTTCTAACAAACACACTAACCAACCAAACATCTACCCGGCAAAAACCGTATAAGTAACATAATTCATAAAACCAAACGGCTAAAAAATCCTAGACCGGACAAAAAATGGTCTACAAAACTCCTTTTGCGGCACGAACCCAAATATTAAACTAATTATTACGTTTTCGCGACCGCACTTTGTAAATTCCCGGAAATATTTGCATATTCCTTGCTTTGGAGGGGGCTGGGGGATGTTACGACGGAAAGGACGACCGATGCATACGGAAATGTGCGAAGGCCATTCGCACATTTGCACGTAGCGGAAGTGGCTTCCCTTTATGGAATATTTATGTTTTCGGATTAATTTTATTACTTTGTGCTCCTCACATTTAGCGCTACGATTCTCTTTAAATCTCATACCTTTATACTTTCATTTTATTTTCATCTAAACACGCCGAGCTCTGAAAAATGTCAGATTGGATGACTCGACCCACATGTTATCTTGTTTTTCTTCCTGTTGTTCCTTGAAATTCTTCTAATTAGTAGACTTTTCTTTATACTATTTTCAGATGGCAAAAAATAAGTAATATTGCGTTTTAGATTTCGGTTTCAAAACCAATTTATAAAAGTTGGATAACAATTTTCTGCTCCAAGTTAAGGTAGGTTAAGGATTCATCTACACTCTTACATATTATCTTCCAATTAATTTACGAAAGCACTTAATCTTTATTCAAAAATTACGACGAATCTTCATAAGTTTTAAAATTATAAACAATTGTGACAATTGGAATTAAAAATTTCATCTTACAACAATATCTCGTATCTCTTTTCTTTACCAACGTTTCAAAATTTCAAGGAAGAGTTTGTCAGTTCTGAGATCTACAATTACTGTCCAGACCCTTCTCTTGAATGCACAAAATATTCCTCATCTTGAATTTTCAATAAAAAAAAGACAATAAAAGTTCTAAACATTCTCTCCTAAGCGATATTGGTAGGTAGTACGAATTTCGTCTCTAAATATTAATTCTTGTCTTGTTTATATCAGAAAAATATCTTTCTTGTCTTGACAATAGCGCTGCCCCATATCTCGTCTTGCATGCTAAAAGTGAGAACTTGCTTCACTCTTGTGAGCAGAAACAATAAATAAAAGTGTCTTCCTGACAGTATCATCGCTTTGAGTCTCAGTTTTATTTAGAAGGTGAGAAGACCCTTCTCCGTTTGAACATTCTGGACGGAATGAGACGTTTATCATCCAAACCATAGTCTCGAAATTTTGAGACTAAAAGTCTCCGTTTCGGGGCAATACTGTATCGAAGATATTTCTTGTGTTGAGGATAGAACAAGTAGCGATTATTCAAAAATAAAATGTACAGGATGTTAGAAATGTTATTTAGGTTAAAGCTTTTCTCAAGTGTTTGAGCTCGAAACAACGAACTACTTTGGAAACTTCTTGAAATATTAAAAAGAGATTGCAAAACTTCTACTCTTGATAATACAGTCATGATTTTTTATTTTTCTAAACGTCTATTTCATTTTCTACTACTTTAAAGGAAGTTATAGGTATAAGAAAATTTGCTGCATTCACATTTTTGAGACAAAACGAATTATTTCCATCTTAGCTTCAGTTTATTTCCAGACAAGAAAATTCGTTGCTCTCGTCTGATATTTTTGAGACAAACCAATGTGGTTGGTTATTAGAAAATGGAAATAAAAAAAAAATTTGCTGCCGAAATACAACGAATTTATTAGACGTTATGGATATCTGTAAAACTATACCAAATTCTTCTTCTGGTTGTTTTCAGTATGAAGAAATCGAACCCACAGGTGTTCCTTAAAATAATTACAAAATCTTAAATTTTAACCACTTCTCCATCATGGAACCTATAGCGTATCTTAATAATGTAATAAAGTTATAATATTAAGATCCTTCTTTAATTATTATTGTTAAAAGCATTTTTCGTTGGACGAATATCCAAAATTGGTATTTCCGTTTTTCAATTTAAAATGAAAATTTAATTGCATGAATGATATAAACAAGTATTGGATGCATAACAATCATTAGCTTTGAAAATTCAAACCTTGAAAATTCATTATTCGTTACTAATGATCATAAAAAGCTTTAATCATTTCAAATGTTCATTGAAATTTATAAAACTAGTCGAAACAATAAAAAAAAACTAATCGTTTTAAAAGGATGTTTTTGTTGTTCTGTGTTGACATACAATAAGAACAGTTAGCTTATGCTGATTTGTTAAAAAAAATTAAAACTAATATTTTATTAAAATTTGCTAAACTGTCTCAAGCAGAAATAAGAAAATTGTATCCGCTATAACATGACGTCAAAAATTAGCTTAAGAGAAGTTTTCACGTAAAGAATTTTATTTGCGTAATACAGGGATGGGCTAGTAATAAATATTTCGAATGGTTCTCTAATTTATTGATTTGATTTGAAATTGAAAATATCCAAAGCAACTGCTAAATAAATATTCTTCTTCCTCAAAAAAAACTGCGCTTAAAAATAATACAAATACTTTGTATGTATACCTTCCTACTTAATTAAATTAATTTTAATTAAAAAAATAAAAACAAAATTGCATTAACATTTCCACCTGCTAATTTAACATTTTAAACAAGAATGGATAATGTTTTATCCGTGTATCAATATCGCTTCCTTTCTAAACGGAAATGTTTGCATAATTGAAGTCTATATAAAGATAGTTTGTATGTGGCAGATGTTCTCGATATTGATAAAACTAAATGCATGTAAAATAACTGCAAATTATTGAGAATGTTTCAATAATATATTTTTAAAGCATTAGGATTAATTATTTATATGTAGGTATATCATTTCAGTAAATAAAAGAAAACAATTTCTTGCTTTAATTAAATTTAACATCGTCGCTCTTGAAATAATTCTCCATTTTAAATTTGGTTTAGTTTTTCTATTTTTTTTAATAACAATCAAAATAGGGATGTAGATACTTGTAAAAATAAGTTTCAGGAAAATATTTCTAAGATACCTAATAAGTGTAAAATTCTAAAAAAAGTCATTCTAAAAATCAACTGAAAACGCTTTAAATAACGTTTAAAACTCACCCTTATTTTGAACTACGTTTAGAAATTTCATTTCATTACAAATTTTCAGATTTTTTTATCCTGTGCTACAATTTTTGTGTTGAACAACTTTTGTCCTAATTTTCTTATTGTAGCAATTGAGCGGAAACGTTTTGTGTAATTCGTATTATCCTCCCGCAGACTAGTTTTCCTTGACTTATATTTTCTTGTAATTTAATTTTTTCTAAGAGTTTTCCTTAAGAATCGTTTTTCAGCAACCATTTCCTTAAACAAAATTTTTTGGACGGTTATATTAAAATGAAACTTTTATGTTTTGGCATTTCGTTTGCCCCATATTTCAAGGGAACGTATAAAAACTTAAAATCAATTAAGGAACAGAGATTTCCTAAACCATCGCCGGATTCGTTTATTTAAAACCAATAAAATTATTAATTTCGTAATATTAAATAAAAAAATTGTGCCTTTTGAATTTCGCGCCTAAGGCAATCACCGAATTTTCTTTCTATGCGATTTTATTCTCAAGTTTTCGATAGCCCATTAAAATTTTGTAAGAAAACTATTCTGTAGCCAATTCGATGTTCTATTATTAACTACTAGTAATGTTTTGGAATTCAAGTTTCAACTATTTATAAATTATCATGTAAAAAAAATAAGTATTTTCGTTTTGTAATTGGTTCTTTCGTTATACATTGTTAAAAATATCGTAAGGGGGTTATTAACAGTTACCCCTCCAAGATAAGCCGGCTCTGAAAAAAGTTGAAAGCTGCTTATGATAACAAGTGCCTTGTAAAGAACATATAAATAGGTAGGGGGCGTGACTTCCTTTGCCTCTCCCCCCACCCTTTCATTTGTTAATTTAATTTTTGTTTTTAAATAAATGTCACTATGAACATTTTTAATGTGAAAATAAAAAAGCGATAATTTATAGGTCAATAGGGTTATTTTTTAAATTTACCCTTGTTTATAATATTTTTTATTTAGATGCTGAAAAATTGTGCAAATCAAGAAACGGTGGTGCAGTGTTGCAGTGTAAATCGGGCGGAGGTACGGACATGACCGGTTTTTCTGATCTCAGCAAAGCAGCAGCCATGATGGCAAGCTAAGTGGCACCGAGAGCAAGTACTGCTCAAATGGTAGTAGGCGGTAAACGCGGCAGGTCGACGCGCAAGTGTTCTGCACGCAGCAAGTAAGAGCTAGCCGCGGTTCGCAGCGATTGTTTCAACAATTGCAACCGCCTTGGCTGCACTCGATGGATGATGATGCTACGGTTGTTGATTGTTGATGCGATTGTTGAAAGAAAAGTGCAGTGTTTTGTTTGTTTTTTTTTCTGACGGGGAAAAAAAACGTGGTCAGAATTAATTGAACTGTTTTTTCTTTAATTTTTATTTTAAGTTCTTCGCGTTTAAATAAAACGGGGAAAGTTTTGAATTTTTAATAAAAATTTAATTTAAAAAAGTGAAATAAATACAGGTGTGTTTATTACAAAAAAAAAATAATAGAGTGCTTAAGTTATCGGTTCTGTAATTTGAAATCATAGTCTGTGATTTTTTATAATTTTTCAACTTCGAATGAAATTTAGTGAAATATTAGGAATTTTTAAAGAGCTTTTTTTGAAAAATAAAATTGGTCCCAAGTTTGGACTTTGTTGTGTATTAAAGTGTGTGAATGACGAAGTGGTAAATTTTGAATTAGCGAGGGTTTTATGCTGAACGAGTAAGTCCTAATTTGTAGGTAGGTTATGTGCCTTTAGGGAATTTATGAACGCACTGCGACGTCCTAAATATAATCGTATAAATCGGGACTGTTTGATCAATTAAACTGTATTAAACTGCGTATTGATTTTGCAATTATTGAGAACCAATCAGAAATAGACTTTTTTCTTGTTCTTGTATAAGTTGCGCACGTCTCTCGTAGTTTTTAACGCGGTTTTTCTATTTTTGCGCATATCCCCAATTTTTGCCATTGCGCCATTGTCCAGTTACCTCCAATTTTTTAGCGGATTATTGATTTTATTTCATGCTACGTAAAGTTACTTGCACTTGCGAATGCAGAACGATCAATGCCTCCCTTCCGGCAAAAGAATAAAACCACCGTAAGAAAACTTCCTGCGGATTTGAAAATTTTTAAGTAACATGCTCGATTTACATAGCTTAAGTAACTGATTTAATTGGAACGCGTTGCCGTTTATTATCTGCGACTTTTCATTACCGGAACTCATTAATCAGTAAAGTAAAGACTAGAAATTTCCAATTTACGAATTTAATGCTTAATTTGTGCAAATTACCCGGCGTGGGCGTTGTAATTGATAGCAATAAGTAGGCACTCGATGAGTACGCTTTCTATTTTTAAAGGTTGTTTAAGAAATTATTTATTATAATAATTTCAATGATATCATTATTAATAATTATTGTTTAACAAAGTCTAAATTTGTGAAACGCTTTGCGCTCTTACGAATTCATTTGCAAATAAAGTACTCTCGACGTCACCGAATTATACGGGAACGTGTGACGACGTAAATATTTCCGTAGGAAATATTACACGCACGTACGTACGTATTTTTTTCATAAAGGCGTGCAAAAATAGGGTATAAAAATAATTCAGGTAGCCCTCAAGTCGTGTTCACGCAGCTAAACCTCGACGAGCGGGAAATGTTCAGATAAACTTCCACACTTACTGTTTTTTAATTTCCCAAGCGAAATTCAACTATTTTAATTAAATTACGTTCGTAAAACCCAATTCTAATTGGTTTTTCCCCTTAAAAATCCTACCCCTAAAGGGTATCACAATTACAGTATAAAACCAAATTAGTTACATACACACAGGAATTTTTTCTTAAGTAATTTAAAATATTAGCAAAAGAGAATTAAAGGGGAAACGTTAGATCAGGGGATTCCCCGTAAAATACTTTTTTAATACATTTTTTTTAAATTTTGTTTTGATTAAATTTTTAAACAAATTAAGGGTTAGTTTTTTTTTAAACAATCCAAAGTTGAAGTGAAGAACCAACCCATACAGCTGTGTATTCGTTTTGCCGACTTTCAGGCGTAAATGGTCTTCGCTTAGAGCTTAAAAATTTAATGACGATAATTAAATTAAACTCTTGATTTTTATTTAAAAAAAACAAACTGTTTTAAAACTAATTTCGAAAGGTAAATGATTTAGATTCGTAATAGACATAGACATGCATTATTTTGAAATTAATTTGTTTAAAGTGTGCGAAAATTAAATTCTGGATGGTTCCACGTGGAAAAAAAATTGAGAAGAAAATTGACAATTTCTGTGCTCCCTTTAGACAGTAAAGGGCTTTTAATTATTCGACACATATTATGTCTAGCCAACAAGTTATCGGTTTTCTGGGGCTTGTAAATTTTAAAATCTAATTATTCTCAGTATTGCAAACCAAGATCCCACGACTTATTAGACTAACAATTTAGTCACCAACGGGTTTTCTTATCATAATAATTATTATAATGCAAATTTTCCTCCTTATCACTAGTAGTTCTTAATTCATACTTGATATTATAATAATATTTTTTTAGTGAGTGAAACCGAGTTCAAATCGTGGGCGGATATGAAAAATGAAATTAAATAAAAACGTAAAAATGCCAGTGAAACGTCTTAATTGTTTCATTTATATAATAATAATTAATTACGGCTTACACAAAGGTGCACGCAAACGTAACTAAACTTTTAGTTAACTGCTGAATGCATTAAACAATAAGCGTAGTAATTATTTTTTGGTCATAAGCATAATGTTAGGATATTTGAATTGTTAGGTATCCAAATTTTTCTCATTACTGAGCTAAGGAATTCATTATCTACAAAAATAAACGGAAAAATAATATTTAATTATCTTAACGCGCGTAATTATGAATAATTAGTAACATAATAAAAATTATTACGTGTAGTTTCTGTGGTAAATTTTTCATTATTATAGTTTTATTATAATTGTGATGTGTAATTACCTACCAAAGACTTTTTAAAGGAAGGTTGAAATACTCGCACCAAAACAAGCGTGAACTAAAATCTGTTTAAAATTTCAGATTCTCTCCTATTAGAAAGATTAAATTTAATAAACCAACTCCTTTTCTCTCAACTTTATACTCACAAGGGAACTTTGATTGTAGTATTTAATATTTTTGGAATGGGCTTAAATTAAGACAAAAAAAAAACTTTATCGTTTAATGACTTGGTAGACAATTAATACAAAAATATTTTCTATTAACAACCAATTTTTTGATGATGTTTTTCAACTTAATGCACACGTGTGTGTCCTCTTTTAAATCCGGTTCTTAATTATGGTCAAATTGTAAGCAGAGACAAATGGATATTTAACATTCATCGACATTAAATTGAATCTTGAAAAAAACGGATATTAAAAAAATGAACTCTTGTACACCTGTATGAATGATTTCAAGTTTTGCATAAATTAATTTAACAAGGTTACTTTGTAAGATAATACATAAATCTAATAAAGCAACTCATCGGTTGCTTTTTGTTTTTCCCCAAAAAATAATTAATTGGACAATAAATAATAAACCTTTTTTGGAAACCTCTTGTATTGTGGTATCGATTGTATTTATATTAAACCGCAAAAACAATGTTTAATGTTTTAATGTTTGCTACTTAAACATTGTTTTTATGAAATATATTTTAATTTGCATAATCCAAGGATTAGATTTTGTGGAAATCTAATTCAAAGATGCAGATAGTTTTATTTTTTATCTATATGACTCAATTTTGATATTCTGCATACCTTTAGCTATATTCACTACAGTAAGGTCAGGGACGGATTTTACCAATAAGCCCCGAGCGTTGAATGAGACGTCCCATTGAACCTACCTTTTTATCTTGGAATTTTTATAATATTCAGAGTTTTTGATCTATAAGTAAAATGTCCATTAAGCGATGTACCGTTGGTTTAAAACCCAGTTGCCTCTTTTTTTGGATATTACCATATATTTTCTGTTGCTAACGCTTCTCACGAACGCGAAATACTCGATTTTGTAGATTTAATCCTTACTAGGCCAGATTGTATCCCATTATTTGCGATCCTAGCTACCTACGGTTGTTCTATGTAGTATATCGCGAAATATCGAAATATTTTCTTAAAGCTTATCACCAACGCCGAATCACGTAATCTGGTTAAAAATTTATTCGTTTGGTAAAGGAGTCCAATTATTCCGTCCGCTTGCATCCGTCTTGAGATAACGGATTCTTTTGTTGTGTCATTAGGGCTTCTCCCCGTTACGAAAAGTTATGAGATCGTGTTACGATTTTTTGGGAACCAAGAAGATAACTTTTATTTAGTAACTGGGTCAGGGAGGGACTCAGTCACGAATCAATTAGGTTCTTGGGATTTACAAGATTTAAATACAAGAGTCAATTTTTTTATGTATGAATGATACTTAATTATTATGTTATTCGTGTCTATCTTCGTAGAAAATTATTTTTCATTTGCTGTTAAAGCTTATTATCACTAACCCCAGAGGATTATATATTTTTACAATTAAAACCGCTTTCTCGAAATATTATTTAGTACCTAATAATCAAAACGAAAAAACATTAACAAAACACTGCACTATTCTACGAAAAAAAAAGTATATAAAGTAGTACGAAATCAACAACAAATCTTTTTCTTCCAGAAAATTAGAAGTTAAGAAAAAGCATGAAGACGAGAAAAGTTTGACATTAATCGAAGGAATTTTAAAAAATTTTCGAAATCAAAGTAAAAAAGTGTGTAAAAATTGTAATCGAAACGAAACTCGGTGATAGGTACGTCCATCGAAAATACTCTTCAATAAAACTCGCAACACAAAAATTCAAGTAAAACCAACTCCAAAACAAATGCGTAAGAAACACGTGAGAAGATTTGCAGCAAAATCGTCACGGATTTGATTAAAAATCTCGAAAAAATTCATAGGCGTAGAATTAGCGGTGTAAACATTGGCGTAGAGATTGCCCCCTCGCTTTGCCCAATGGGGGGCGAAACCTCCCCGGAGCAGCAATACTCGCTGCGGTGGAATGACTTCCACGCCTCGATTTTGTCTTCTTTTCGACACCTTCGAGACGAGGAAGATTTCGTGGATGTCACCCTGGCTTGTGATGGTTGTTCTTTTACCGCCCACAAAGTCGTCTTGTCGGCGTGCAGTCCTTATTTTAGAAGACTCCTTAAAGCTAATCCTTGCCAACACCCCATCGTTATACTTAGAGATGTTCAACAAAAAGATATGGAAAGTTTATTAAGGTAAGTCTTCTATTTTTTTAACCCTTTTGTCCCCTTAAAGTTTGTCACTGCCCGTATTATTCGAAGGATTAAAAAACAGGACCGTACTTGTTAAAATTATAACCACGTGGCTCTATGAAAGGTCAAACTTATTTTTGGCAATGATTACTGGGAAATATGTAGATTTAAAAGCATTAGGTGACACCCACAAATAAAACCTTGATATATCTCAGATAAACCTACCTTAAAAAATGTGGTTTATATTCAACACCTGGTTGAGTAACAATTAGAGCTTAAACTAAGGTTATAGAAACAATGTAGAGGAGGGTGTAGATCCGATTAACTTCAATTAACATTTTAAGATCAACGCATTAGAGAAGAATGTTAAAAATATAATTCTTTTGCTTCCGGTTGTACCTCGTCATGCTTAGGCTTAATCAGTTACTCGGATTATATTTAAAATTCATGAAAGGAAACAATTAAATAAAAAAATACACTTCGACCCATGTGTATCACCTTCTATTAGCATCAACAGACGTCAGCGGACGTTATTTAATGGATACAGAGGAATACAACTGAAAAAAAATAAAAGTACCTCTTAATTAATCAGAATTTTAATTGAAGGTGCTGCATATGGAGTATGTTTAGAGGAAAGTTAAATAGTATTTTTAATTTTTATTAAGCTCATTATTTTTATTTTAAGACTTTTGTTTAACTCTTGTAGTCGCTAAACTTAGATTATTCTAAAACTGTTTTAATGGTGTCTCGTATTTTCTAACATATCTTTGTAATTGTAGATTGTAGAGAAAAATGTTTTAAATAAAACTTATTCAGTATTAAATTCTCTATTAAATGTCAGTTTTATATTTTATACAGGGTGTCATGCATTTCGTTTATTCTCTGTCGTTTACCCCTGTCGCTCTAAACAGAAATTTCACTTTTTTTTCTTCCTGTTTATGTTTATATCGTCAATAGTTTTTTAAGATTGAATTGTTTCTTATAAATATATTAAAGTAAAAAAGTAAAAACAAACTTTTAAAATAAAAACCATAACAGGAAGTTGATCCATTAACCTCGCAACACTGAAGCACCTGGAAAATCCGAGTAAAATGTTTTAGGAAAATTGTAGAATTTTAATGAAGGAGAAGTTTGCGGAAAAAAGAAGAATTGGAAATTTAAAAAAAATGTCTCTTATTATTATTTCCTTTAAAAGAAATTTTTTTAACTAAAACCTAAATTTTTATTATGGTCCTTAATTTGTTTAGTTTTGGAAAAGTTAATTAAATTTATATTATTTTCTTGACATTATTCTCGTTTACGCTTTTCATTCTAATTCGGATGATATTTTTAGATATCAACGATGTAGGTCTCTGTAAGATACGTATCAAAATTATAACAGTTCTGATATTACCGGACTGAAATTAGTATTCCGAAATCAAATCAAGACAGGTGTCATATTCAGAACAGAGAGCAACTTGTTTACGTTTATTAATTCGAGCAAAAAAGGTTAACGTACCGTTGTGGTATTCCCTAATAAGTTTTCTTCTATATTTCTTTGTTGATATTCTTTCAATTTTATTATTAATCGCATTTTCTTTCTCAGGTTTATGTATAATGGAGAAGTGCACATAGGTCAAGAACAGTTAACGGATTTTTTAAAGACTGCTCAAATGTTACAAGTCAGAGGCTTGGCGGATGTTCCTGCAGGTTCCGCTGGACAAAGGCATACTACTACTGACGAAAAGATCTCACCAGTAAGTGTTTTATCTATAACGAATTTATTTTATTTTATAGTTTAGTATAAGTTAAGACCAGCTTGAGATCAGATTCTCATCATACCAGTCACTTAAAATTTTTAAAGTCATTATCTACCTACCCGACCTACCCTCGGTGTGTATACTGTACGTAGGCTATTTGTCCAAAGAAAATTGCAATTTTAAAAGACTAACTGCTAATAAACAGGGATCAGAATTAGGAATTTTATTTTCCGTAAATAAGTGTTGGGAATTACAAAACCTGTGGTGAGAAATTCGAACAACGATTATTCCTATAATTTTGTAACTATTGAGAGTAGTAAGCGGTGCAACGTGAATGTTTATGATATTTAGGTATTCGGTTCAATAAATTACGCTAGAATTACCTGGAAATCCCTTTAATGCGTTCCTAATATTAATTTTTTCCTATGGCAATATTTTTAGTTAGAAAGAATGTTCTGGTTTATTTTTTGTGCGACTACCCAATCAAAAAATCAATTCTTCTTGTTGTATTGCATTGGAACTTTAGGCGCTGTATTCCGTTAGAAAGAAGTCAAAACTTTTATATTATTCACTATTACACTATTTTTGTATTTTGTCTCTAGTGTGAAAAATATTTTCATTTTTGGGAAAATATTCCGCCTTTAGATGCAAAGACGACTTTGTCAGTTTTTACTTTTAAAGTGGCAGGGGCGGACTTTACAATTATTTTTTTATATTCCAAATCCCAAATTAAACTACCTCGATTTTACAAATGTTTTGAATACTTTTCGTATTCTAATACGTACCGTAATTTTTAAACAATTTCCTTGTCAATTCTTGTTGTGTTTACCTGAAAATATGTTCACGATGGTCCCTAAGGGACATTCATTTATTGATAATTAAAATACTTTCTCGTGCCTTAATATCGTAGAATGCTTGACTATTAATGTTTGAATTTGTGAAGTGACCACCTTGTCCATTCTTTTTATTTCTTTTGGCAGGAACGGATTTTTCGATTATAGAACCACCCTTGGAGGCACCTAACATTTTTTTTGTCTATTAGAAACTATTTTTACGGCAAACTATTTTACTCAATGATTGTTTGAGCGACTACTTTGTCAATTTTATTCTTGTTACTGGCAGGAGCGGACTTTGCTATTAACTTTTGTGTCCCGAATTCCATCTTTAAAAATAAATCTTTCCTACACGCGACATGCAATAATGCTTAGTAATATATAGATTTATGCGCAATGTCGTAAATAACTGGGCTATTTTTAATAATAAGCAGCACTGGTATTTATGAAATTGCGTTATAGTACGTGAAACGGGGAAGGTAACACTTTCGAGCTGCGTTTCGTATTCCTATTGCCAAGCGCGTGAGATCAAACCGTTTCGGTAAAAAAATCGTTTTAATGATATTCTGCAAACCATAAACTTAAAATATAAAAATAAACAGTTTTGTTGACAGGTTAGGGTATATGAACTCACAAAATAATACTTTTGATGACATAAATTGATAAACCAATCGATTCGCTATCATGGAAAAAAAAATTCCAATATAAATTATTACGGATTCGTATAAAAATTTAATTTTCCCTAAAAAGTACCGAAGCGAATAAATTTCTGGCCCCGAATCTATGACTGTTTCGACCATTTCAACCCACGTACATTTAAAATTGAAGTGAATTGGATGAAAAGATTTTTTTACAGTACTTTTGGGTACGTGGCTTAGTGCCAGAATCGACTGTTTTTGAAATTATTTTTGACTGAAGACACCTGTCAATTGGGTAGAATAGCTGATTGTGATCTAGATCCGTGGTTCCCTTCTCTGGAAGTGTGGAAACTGTTTGAATTGTTTATGTATTACGACAAAAGGATTTTATCGAGCAAAATATAAGCTCGAGTTTCAGTTCTGTTAGTTATCCTGGAAAATATTATGGTATACTTCCCTCGAGATCTTAATATTCAACTTTGTCCACACCCTTTACTTTTTTAAAATGTTCTGTATAACCCAAACATGTTTTGTAACCCATCTTCCCTTGATTCAACTAGGAACAAATAGCAAAATGCAATTTTTTTTACCCATTTTTCGTAAATATTCTTTCTTTCGGTGTTGATTGTGCAGTTATATTGCTAGGTTTAAAAAAATCGCTGAAAAAGTAATGAATTCAGTATGAATGTGTTTACTAGTTTTTAATCCTGTTATGTCCATCTTAAATTTTTGTTGCGTAAAGTTTGAGCTTCCATCACTAATTTCAGCTACTGAATTTATTATTGGAAATGATTGATTGCTTTTCATACGGATATCGAGGCGTTTAACACAAACTTAACAGTCGTTCGCATCAATACTTCAAACGTTTTATCTTGGTAGTAATTTCAAACCCGTTAGGCAAAAGCAACGTATCAGAATTTTTAAATCCAAGCACTCATTCAAATCATTAAATTCGGTAGTTATTTTTATAAAAATTCAAATCTGGTTTTACATTTTAGGTACCTACTACATTTTTAAAGAATTAATTTATTCTCGGTGTTAGATTCACGAGAAGGAATTTTTGTATGAATTCTCTTAAGGCGTTTATGCCGAACTAAAATGCCTTGAAAGTGTGGAGGTAAACGTACTTAGTAACGATTAGATTAGTGCACAACCTTGACATTTGGTTGAAAAATTTGACGTTAAGGATTTTGCACTCGTTAATGAATGGGTTCTATTGGAAGCGAACTCTTTGATTTGATTTGACTTGATTTGACCGCGCATATTAACATCTAAATAGGTACTTAGATGATGAACAATGCAAAAAAAAATTCTTATATGTTCAAAAGAATATCTTGCTGTAACATTTAACTTTGCTGCAACATTTGGTCGGTTTTTATATGTCTAGCTGTGTAGGTAGATAAATCCTAATTAGGTAATGACTGATTAATCTTGATTGAATATTTTACTCTTTCTGTCATCGCACTCATTAGAATTATGGAAAATTAGGAAATGTGTGGGAAGTAAAAACTGGAAATTTAACAGTATATTACCATATTGCTGAATTATAAATCATAAGAACAAAATTAAGTACCTACAAAATTTCTTGAATAAAGAATTTTGCTAAACATCATGTTTGGACTAGCCTTAACATTTGTTATATAAAAGAGCAACTCCATATTGTAGCTAATATAATTTTTTGTTTCTATATTCATTTAACGTTACCCAATTTCTGTTGTTATGACTTAACACCGACGTGAGAAAATAAAACCTAACCTAACGTATCACTCCTATTTCTGGCAGAGAAACGTGCAATAACATTCGACGAACTCATCAAATAAACATTTATCATAGTCGCGCCTATGGATGTAAAATAAGTCCTTTACTTTATTGGTCGAAATCTCGGAATGCAAAGCCCTGTCACAGTGGCACTTTCTGTAATCAAAGAAATTTCTACTCCCGGAGGGACGACATCGTCTAAAAATTTAATAAACAGTCAAGTTTGCTTGTGCTTTAAAAATATATTATTGTGCCCATGTAGATGTGTGCTATTTACAAAAATATTCCCCTTATTACGAAAATCAAAATAAATATTTTTTCAGTTTGCTTTTTAATACAAAAATGTTTTGAAGTCTCAGTTTTATTTCAGGTAAGGATAAAATCCTAAGAATTTATTTGTAACATATTGTTTAATTTGGCAAGGTCTCAAAATGTTAAGCTTCCGAAGGAATAATACTTCATAATTAATTTCACAAGTTCTTACAACATGATTTTAAATATAAGTCTTTTTTTAAAACAAAATATACGAATACTTTAGGTTTGCTTTGATTTGGTCGTAATCGCGATTCTATGGTGAATATTTTTTCTTTGTCTTTGTAGATAGTTTTAATTGAGTTAAATAAATTTGTTGAGAAGTATTGATAGTAAGGTAAAAAAAAAAGTATGTTATCGATAAATTTTTCTTATAGAATTCTTCATCATTGCCGTGGGCGACAGATCAGGCGGACGCTGTAAGAGACGGAGGTTTGTCGCCGCCTCCGGCGAAAAGATCTAGGAGCTCAGAACACATTAGAGGGTCTTATACCCCCGATAGGGGTAGAAGTCCCTCGAGGGGAAATGGAGATATGCGGGAGTCATTATTAGGGCAAGCCCTGGAAGGTGGACCCACAATACATACGAGCACTAACGTAAGCAAAATCCCGTTTGATCGAAGAACGGCGGTGCATTTTGCTGATTTTCAGAAAGGACAATCAGATTCGTCGCTTCAGGCGCAATCGACGGGAGAAGACAGTAATAGTAGTGATACAGCACTGAGTGACCACGGCGACCCCGTAACCCCTAAGACTGAACCTTCTGACTACCCCATGTTAGATGATCAACACCCTTTTAACACCAACGGAGGACTTCTGGATCAACCGAGAACACCAACGTTTCCGGGCGCCTTGCTCGGATTGCAAGGTAAGGTGTAATTTGGAAATTACTTCCCCATTTTCCCCTCAACTAACATTGATTTTATCTACCAACCACATACTCTGGGGTTGTAAAAGATTTTATTGGTCATAAAATAACTTTCTAGTTGCCTTGATTATGACCCATAATTTTCATTACTTTTATATCTTTTTTCAGGACTCCAAGGATTAATGCCAGGTCCTTCCGGAATGCACAATAATTCGGCAGATAATTTCGGTAAGTTCCTTTTTATGCACGTTTGGAATTAATTTGGAAACATAATGCGACTCCGTTATTCTAATCCGCTTAATTCCAAATTGATTCATTTATATTTCACGATGATTTGTAAAACCGGAAAATACTACTGCCCTACTTAACGCTACATTTCCCTCTGCAAACATCTACATTTAGTAATAATCTTGTTAAATTTCTAACCACAATGACGCAATCAAGACGAGAAGACAACACTAATCGAAATCTAATTATAAAACTTCGAGAGAAGAATTCTGAGGATCATCCAACAGAGAGCGAAAAGGAGAAGAGAAAAACCATTTAATACACACATACTCTAAACTCTTCGGAAATTTCTAAATGTAACTCGGCAGCAATTTAATTTTGTTTTGAAATGTCCCTCGCCAGAAGTTGAAGGAAGCATCGAACTTTTGTGTTTCATTTGAAAAATGTCACTATGTATGATGGGGTTGTGGGGTGCGCCTATCATGTCAAATTATCTGACAGTGGCCTGCCTGGGGCTTCAGGAAAAATCGAACAATGCGAAACTTTTTTAAAACTCCTCCTTTTTAATCTTTTACGTTATTTTTATCCATTTTTACAATTTTTAATTTATAAAACGTTTCACTTAAAATTATTTTTCGGAAAAGAACGGGTTCTTAAAATTAAAACTGATGTTTCACTATAACAGTGCAAGAAAATAAAATTAACGATCACGATCTGGAAAAGAAGTTGTAAATTGATTTTACTTCGAACTGAGTAAACTTTAATTGGGTTTAACTTTTAGTTTGAGTGCTTCGATGATGTTATTGTATCGGGAATATAAAATTACGATCTATTAGTACTACTTTAACCAAAACATTCTAGTTTTGATTGTAAAATTCATCTTGGAAATTAACGATAGCGAGTTTGACGGAACGTTTCAAGTTTGCGCAACGGTAAAGGTAATTTAATTTTTTGATTCAATTATTTAAAGTTAAGGGTGTCAATGACTTGCGAATAATACACACTGAAGAGCTGCATCATACCTTTTGTCAGGATTTCGAATTATGCAAGGCATTACGGTTTAGGATTTAGGGTTTGATATAATACGTATATTGAAGTAGGAAGGGTGGAAGATTTTGTCGTGAGGGGTGGAAGTTGTAAATAATGGTAAATCCCAAGTATATCCGAGATGGAGACAAAATGGAAACTAAAAGATCAATTTTAAAATGGTTCTTCCTGAAGTATTAAATTTTTTATTTTTTCAACTCGATTGCTCGATTTTTTTAAGTGTCCTTCAGTTACTTCTAATTTCACCACGAAAAAAAATAATTCATTCTGTTATATTTTATATTACCCTTGATTTCTTGAGGATTCCGGTATTTCCATATTAGCTTACCGGTGGGTTATTATTTTTATTGATCCTTCTACGTATTTACAGTCTAAATTTGATTACTTTGTTTTTGATTTCAGAATTTCGTCGTCATATCAAAATATTTCTTTGATTAGTGTAGGATTCCTCAGATTTCATTTAGAATTGCGTATAGGGCAACATGGTTTATCAAATTAACTTCATAGAAAGGGTCAAACAACAACGTCATTGCAGGAATGTCAGATATTGGATTTGCTATTTTATTTTTATTTTTTAAAATAATTTCAGGAGATCTGAAAAGGTCTAACATTATAGAACATTTATTGGAATTTTTTTATTTTACTATTTCAATTTTTTGTTTAGAATTAATTGCACCAATGCGGCTGTAAATTTTTCCAATTCATTAGAACCAAAACTACATGATTCTGATTTTTTTCCCACCCCACTTACGTTCACTTTAGGGAAAACTTCCGAGTTGTTGGCACACCACTGAATTGGCTAATTCCATGCAAATTTTACCCACCTAATTTTAAAGGGTCAGCTGGTCGTAAACGAAGTTTAAATATGACATTTATACAAGACCTGAAGGAAAACTGCTGATGATAGATAACTTCTTGTAAATTACTGTTCATGTTAATGTACATTTTGTCATTTACATATTAGAGATGTTTGCGATTAAGTACTAATTCTTTTTAATTATAAGCGTGTAAAGGTGGGAATATACGTGGTCTAGGTTTCTTTGTAGGTCACAGGAAATGGAAGTTTCGCGAGGGCCTTATTATTATTATTTTTCAGTTAACATAAAAAAAAAGTTGGTAAATACAGTAGGCATTGTTTGTTTAATAACATAAAGGTCAAAATTCAAGCGTTCAGTTAATAACGTAATAACTAACGTCGCGTAAACAATATTAACGAGCTTTGCAATTGATCGGAGGGGTCCGGAGGCACAGTCAAACATCGAGATTGCTCTCGATGTCCTCATCCCCAAACCTCCCGGCATAGGTCTATTGATTTATACCGCGCACCCGTGTCTCTTGTCCGAACAGCCGGATGGACGCTGAGGTGGTACACTCCAAACACCGAGAGTTTGCAAGGATGCGCACACCCTACTAGATAATGGATTTGAGAAGGGTTCTGCGGTGCGTTAATCTTGCGTATGTACGCCCTATAGACCCCGGTATAGTTATTTTAGGAGCAAGTCCGTGTCAGCGAATTGTTTAGGAGTTTCTGCAAAGGACTTACATAAATTCGTGTATATAGGGTTATTATAATTCACATTTATATACGGGTCACCTTCATTGGCGTACATAACATTTCTAAAAGGGTAAACATTTTTTTAAAATCCATATAGAAGGAAGGCTCTCTTCATGATCTTGGGTTAGATATTCCTTAAGTACGATGATTAAGAAGCGTTTTATTTCTTGGAATGATAATTGAGAGAAACGGTTTTAGGGGTTGGTAAATTAGGTTAGACGTATAAAAAGGGGAGACGCCAATGGAAAATGTATTGCATGAGAAAATGGAATCTAGCTTTAAAAACTATGAAATTTCTTTATCTGAATGTACTCGTACCGTATGTGGGCGGAAGAAAGGGCAAGTAAGTAGAATGGGAAGTAAAGAAGTAAAGGGAACAGCTTTGTGCTGTAGACGCGTTATTTTCGGTCGTATCGGTCGGTAATACACCACCGTTATCGACTGTTCGTGTTTGGACACCATTACCAACGTTTATTACTTTGTCTGATAACGTACCCGTTGGTTAGGATATTTTAGGAAAATTACTTCGGAGATTCTTGTATTTTCCTTCTGTGTCTTTCCTCTTTCTTGGTCTCCCTAATTGGGTTGTTCGTTGGAAAAGGACGGAGCGGATCATTACAGCGATGGTAGAGATAAGCGTATGAAATAATGAAAGCGAAAGTTATCGCGTGATATCAGATTTAATTCCGGCTATTGAAAATATTGTATTTCAGGATTTATTAGTTTTAAACCTCTCTTTAATGCCTACGATATCATTTTATTATCATTTAGCTATATTGTAGGCGAACTATACAGTTACCGTTAAGTTAAATTACAAACAATAAATTCTCGACATGCAATTTTACATTGTACCAACTAGTTTAAAAATAATTATTTTAATAACTTCAATTCGGCTCAATTGTTCGGACTATTATTTTAATGGTCGTAAATTAAGCGTACATTATACTAACATAAGAATAGAAAACAAAACTATAAATACAAAGACAATATAGAGAGAAATTAAATCTCGGACCAGGAAATTGAGTTTACCCAGAGAAGGTAAGCGTAACAAAAAAAAAATGCGAAGGAAAAGCTCGTCAATTTTACACGAGCGCACACCTGAAATAGAAAAAGTGGCCGGTGGAAATCAAGCCGAAACCGAAACGTCGGTTATGCCCTTGCCTCATGGACCCTACATATACAAAGAAAGACCCACTTGTCCAGAGTGCGGAAAATCTTACAGCAGGCTGAGCAACCTCAAACAACATTTTGCTAATGTACATCGGAAGAGCACGGAGGTTTTTACACATGCTTCCTATGTTTGAAATATTATACAAAACCAAGCAATACCTAATCATCCATTTATCACCGGTACACGGAATTTGACAAAGACCCAAGGATCAAAGACAGAGTTAGAATTACGAAAATTACCGATAAGGAATATTTCTGCCTGGAAAATTGAAGGGCGTGCATGTGTAGGTGGAATAATGAAATGACACATACTATAAAACGTATTGTTAGAGATTTATGGGTAATAATAATAAACAAAGGAACACAAAGGCAACAAAATATCTGTTGCGCAAGAAATAATAGGCAATTAGGTAATTGGAAACGATTTACGTTTTAAAGAACGAAAGAAAATAAAAGCATGCATTTATGTATCTCTTGTAGTATTCATTCCCCTTAAAATTATTTAATGCCGCCTCTGTGTTACAGGGGCGGCTTTGCAAGCGGCGGGGGGTCCAAGTGCGTACCTCTGGCAAGACAGGCCAAAATGTGAATATTGCGGAAGAATTTACTCTTCTCCCAGTAATTTGAAGCAGCACATAATAAACGTTCACGTCCAAACCTCCAAGGAATTTTGGAGAACTTGCGATTTATGCGGAAAGAAATGCAAAACGAAACATTATTTAATTAACCATCAATTACAAGCTCACGGAGTACGTCAGAGACAACAAGGCGGAAACGATTTTCTTCAATTAATGGGGGTTTAAATAAAATTACACTTAATGTAGGTGCTAGATTTTTTTCATTACTGTCTTGTTGTGTAGTTTAGAGAGGGATATTTTTATTCGAAGGGTTGCTATTTAAAATACGTGTATTTTTTATATTCCAAAATTTTAATTTTAAATTAATTACTTGAATTTAAAAAAGCAGCTGTCTAATAAAAAAATTAATATGTAAGGTTTATAAAAACAGGAATTTTTTCTTGAATAATTCCAGGAATAATTTAATCCATTATAATATTTATAATTACCACTAAACATAATTTTGCAATTCCCAAGTCAATTATTACAATTAATTATTATTCTTGGAAATATTTTGAAAATTCCCCTAATATTTAAACGGCAAGGATAAACTTATCTAGGATTCTGAATTAAGAGTCGTTATCAAAGAAGGAACTCCTAAGGTTTCCCCTTAAAATACACGAGACATTTGACTATTTCCCTGAAGAAGATGCGCAGAGCCTGAAACGCTGGCAATTCCTTCTTCGATGAGGAATTTTTAATCGTGAAAACAACATTCCCGAAATTTGCTTCTTAATTTTCTATTTCATGAAAATTAGCAAAAACCCAAGATATTTATTAAATGATTGAGATTTTTGTGAATTTTGAAAGTTGTTCCTAATTTTAAGCAATACTCCGGATAAATTTCTGTAGTTTTCAAATATCTGGAATTAATTAACGCGAGTAACGAGAGTAAATCTACGTCCTTTAATTACTTATAATTTTTGTAATTAATTGTATTTTCTAAGCAATTCTTTGAAATTAGTACAGTACACACAATTCCACAATTTTCTAAAGGCTGAAGTAATTAATTAATTTTTTGATACTAATTCCTCATGTTAGTGAATTAATTTTTGTGTCCATTTCTAAATTAATAACTAATTTGGAATAATTATATAATATGTAATGCAATTAGAGACGGGATTTAAAAATTAGCAATAATTGCATTGCATTCCAAGCTGAATCATAATAAACGCCGTACTCCAAAATTTAATTAACATCCCCCACCATTTCTATCATATACTGTACACAATATTTATAAAATTAGCAACCCTTCGTATTAATAATTTATTTGTGTCTCGTTTTGTAGTGTTTTTATGAATACCAATTATTATTTCCTTAATGCCTATCTAAATAATAAATGAAAACGTGAGACAAAAAACAGCTAAAGTGCAGCGAGAATTTGGCATTACAGATGCCAACAGCGGGGGTGGAAGGAACGCGTCGCCATCCAACCCTCAGATGTCGCAACCAGCGAGGACGGTCAAATACGAATGCCCTCTTTGCGATCGAATCCTGGCATCTATCACCGTGGCACGAGCACATATAGAAGAACATTACCCTCGAGATAGCCCCTTTTGCCCGGTTAGAGAATGTGGAAAGTGCTTTTCGCATCCAAATTCCGTAAGAAATCATATGAGGACTAAGCACTCGCAACAATGGGAAATCATGAAACAAATGAAGTGGAGCATATAGACTGAAATGATGATGGTTGTCTTCTCAGAAACTAGGATTTTTCCGCGAATTTCTAAAAAGTGAACCTTGAATAAGACTGCTTTGTATGTCCATTGCCAAAGATAGACGAGTGTTGTTTATACGCAGTTATTCTAAATGGCCGCATTTTTTTTATAGCACGGTCATTTAGACCAACACTTTGTTAATTGCCGACCCAATTAAATACAAAAATTGCATGTTATGACGCCCTTTGGTTGCAATTATCGCGTTTTATAATAAAATTTATCATTGGGTAGTCACGCATTTTTAACTTAATTGTGGTTATAATAATTGATGAAGTTTACAAGGGCTTACGCATTGTGTGTATCCTAACTATGTACAGTGTGAAAGAAATAATGGGGGCACAATCAAATTTATTTCTATATTAATCTGATAACTTTTCCTAGTTTTATTTCTTTACACAAACCTGCTCGAATTTTATTCATAATACTAATTTTTTTGTTCTGTGTGGGGGCGCATTATCATGATATAGAACAAACCAAAATGGTCTCACTGGTAGTTTGTTTGAACTTTTGCTTGATGAGTAATACATCTAAGGTTAATAAATACCTGGAACCGGTCCTCTTTACATCATTTCTATCAGACCAATTAATCTGAATATCATAAATTTATTTACCTTCAGGGTCCAAGTTCAATGGTGCCACACAAAAATCAATAAATTATTGTCTTTTTACATGAAACGTCAACGTGATATACCTTAATTTTCCACAGAAAATTTTATTTATTAACTTGTTATAAAGACTGGAATAATTTGAATGTTAATTATTAAAAATTTAAATATTGTTTGTCAGGTTAATAGAATTGTTCCTCCGTGCGAAACATTATTTGTTACACACTATAAGTATTATTAAACTAAAGCTATATGGCATTATGTAGCTTAAAAGTTAGAATAGATTTTAATTTTATAATAATTATTGCCATCGCTGCTCTTCTTAAATGAAAAGCATAAATGTTAGTTTGTATGCATACGTTCAGTATTAAAATGTTACTTTCCTGCAAATAATTCTTTTTTTTTTCGTTAATACATAAAAAACCTATTAGGTAGGTTAAAACACAAGATGGGGAAACCCCCTAAATTTTAAAATCAAACCAAACCAACCCTGCACTGAAAATAAAATATTCAAAAATAAATTTTTGTCTTAAAAAAATATTTTTTCGAATAAGCACTTCCTTATAATAAAAAAAAATGTGCAATATGAAGGTCCATATCAATCTTTGCAAATCCGGCAACCCTTTTAACGTGTCATTATGAACTTTGCAGTATCCAGGCGTTCGCTGGACATGATGCGCGTCCGCGCCACGGACCCGCGGCCCTGTCCGAAATGTGGGAAAATCTACAGGTCGGCCCATACGTTAAGGACCCATTTAGAAGATAAACATACGATTTGTCCGGGATATAGATGTGTGTTATGTGGAACGGTTGCGAAGTCGAGGAATTCGTTGCATTCTCACATGTCCAGGCAACATAGAGGCATTAGTACAAAAGATCTACCCGTTTTGCCCATGCCAGCACCTTTTGATCCAGAACTTGCAAGCAGGTTTGTTACAAAATTCTAATTATTCTTTTATTTATTTAAAATAATTAATTTTAAATATTTTAAAAAAACTTTAATTTAAGATTTATGTAAAATACGAAAAATTTATACATTTAAGAAATAATTATAGACTTGGTACCTACTATCCTGATTGAATTGTCTAGGAATGTAGTAATTATTATTACGTGGAAGTGATGATGGTGTCTAGAAATTTAAATTTTGTTTATACCGATGCGATGGTACATTTAAAAATTATAAGCGCCCACCTAAATTTTTAATGATACGTCTACATTAAACCAACAATATTATTGGTAAATACGTCAGGATGTTTACCCAAATTTGAAGTCATATGTAGTCTAGTAACGGATACAGCTTCAAAAAACCTAAAGGCATACTTGGAAATGCACACCATATTGACAGTGGCTTTCCAATATTGTTTCTTGCATCTGAAAGATCCTTCAGAATTGTTCATTTTATATGTTAAGTGTTACGTTAAAATTCCTGTACTAACTCCATAGTTTTAAGAATTTTACTTTCCCATACTTCCAAATATAATATCGTTTTCCTAAGAATTTTTATATTTGGCACCCTTTGAGGTATAAGGAATGCTTCCTTCTTTCTTCATTGAACGCCCCCACCCCTTCTAATTGCGTCCTCATCTAACTCGCTCTCTGTAGTTAGCTACCTTTGTCTACATCCATTCCTCTCTGTTTACACGTCATCTATCTTAACTCCTTCCCCATTAACTCCCTTTCTGTCTATCTCTTTCTTTATTATACCCTTATATCCCTCTTTATGTAATCCATCCCTTCTCTAGTCATTTCTTTACCTAATTTTGTCTCTACCTTACTCGCGCATTTTTTGAATTTTGCAATTTTTTCCCTTTTCCCTTGCGCGTCCTCCATCTCTTATACTGTTTGAAAATTGTTTTTCTATCCTTGCTATGGCATTTTAATTCACCCCCCCCCTCATGGTTCTATCTGTATTTCGTACGTTCCCGGATTCTCCCAAGTTCTTTCTTTCAATGTTACCAAGTTCATTTTCCCCCCTTTTTCTTCAACGCTTCCTACTTACTATTGACTTATTGGTTACTCTACTTTCCCATGTTTATTAATCTTTAATTTTGGTTTGGTTCTTACTCAAATCTCTCAAATTTTTGTTATTTACCTAGACCTAACTTTTGAAGTATGGGAAAGTGCGGGCGAAGTGCTTCGCCCATTGTTTGCTCTAACTTTTAATTCAAGGTTACTTTATAGGTTGCTAGCAAAAGCAGGAGTAAAAGTAAGTCCGGCAGAGCTACGAGCAAGAGCGTCTCCAACGGGTCCAAGAAGATCCGATATGAAACTGGATGCGAAAAGTGTATATTCAGGGGCGCCTTCCGAGGCGGGAAGTTCAGTGTGTGGGGATAACGATCCAGAAGACCTTACGATATCGCATCAGCGGTCGTATGCAGGTCTGGATTTAGCGATGTCGCCGCCCATGAATCACCATCCGGCGAACATGAAGATCACAAAACTTGGTCCTTCTGGACAAGCGATTGCGGCGAAGAGTATAGACTCTATAGCCCATAACTTATCCAAAGAACCATATCCTGCGCCGTTAGCGCCGCCTGTTAGTTCCGGGAACTCGACAGGATCGGCGATTTTGGATACGTACTTACAATTTATTACCGAGAATAGCCTGGGGATGGGTATGATGTCGGAGCAAGCTGCTGCAGCAGTGCATGCAGCGAAAATGGCACAGTTAAATGCCATGGGGTTGGACAAGGCGTCGCAGCAGCATTTTTTGGAAAAAATGCAACAACAGATGGGAGTCGCAAACGATTTAGTAATGAAAAGATCGGAAGAAATAAGAAGAAATGACGAAGATATGGTAAATAACGAACGTGATATGGACAAAGATAAAGACGACGTTGGTTCTTCTGGCGGCGAAGAAGACGACTACAGTGAAGACGAGGCAGAACCTGAAGGTGTAAAAGCAGGTGAATAATGTATAGATGGAAGGACAATTTTTTTAAAGTAAGCCATTATGCCAGTTCAAGTGTATTCCAGCTGCCGCAATTCTTGCCGTTAATTACTATATTATACTCATTTTATTCCATCCATCTACCTCAATATTACCACACAAAATTCAAAGCAAGTACTACTTTTTCCTCCAAGTAACATAAAAATTCCATCCGTCTACCTCAAATACTCAGAAATAGAAATACTTATAAGATACAGGATAATAAGGGTTCTCGTGTGTATACGGTAATTTAAGATAGATTAAAAATTTTTATTGGACTATGTTGCAGTTATAAATTGACTTTTAAAATTGATGTTAAAATAAGATGTGTAGATTTGTACAATGTTTAGAAATGTCTATAAATCGTGCCAGATTGAATGTTGATTAGTATATATGTACCAGTGATTTACACACATAGTGTTTCAGGTTCCTGCAGGTTTACATCACATAATTTTATTAGCAAACTTTCAGTTCGTAAACTATTCTAAATATATTTAATAATCGCATAGGGAAGCACATACACAGACAAGGGAATTTTATAGTAGGCGCGAAAATAATTATGTTTGAATTATTAAATATATTTGATCCTAAAAGATGCAGTATACAGGACATTCTATCCAGGTTACAATGGTACAAAAGGCTTTTGCCGAATACTATTTTTGTATGAAATCTTAGATTTTTAAATCTAATGTTATCGCTAAAACTCGCAATATTCTTTCATCCGCAGACTCATTTAATGATGATTTTTAATAATAACTGCTAAAATAATTCATAAAGTTTACGAAAATATTTCTAAAATACCTATTTAATTTTTTCTAAAATTTTTCGGGAAGTAATGGCACGCTACGGCACTTTTTTTCACGTTTTTTACTTTTTATCACCATAACCAAATCTTTTATGCACTAAAAAAATTATATAAACTGCAGTTTACTTAACAGTCTTAACAAAAAAGTTAAAAACTGCAAAATTGACGGATAAAATTTTTTCCTCCATTTTTTTAACTGAAAACAATTTTTCAAAATCTTCCACAATATTCGAATTAAAAAGAAAAATCCCATGCCGGTTTTGACATTGTCCATGATGATATGATTCAACTATTTTCGGTAACGTATTGGGAAATAATGACGCGCTACGGCACCTTTTTTCACGCTTTTTACTTTTTATCACCATAATAAACAAATGTTTTACACACTAAAAGAATTAAATAAACTGCAGTTTACTTAACAGTCATAAAAAAAGTTAACAACTGAAAAATTGGCGGATAAAATTTTTTCATCCATATTTTTAACTGAAAATAATTTTTCAAAATCTTCCGCAATGTTCGAGTTAAAAAGAAAAATCCCATGCCGGTTTTGACATTATCCATGATGAGATAATTCAACTATTTTCGGTAACGTATTGGGAAATAATGACGTACCACGGCACCTTTTTTCACGCCTTTTACTTTTTATCACCATAAACAAATATTTTACGCACTAAAAAAATTAAACAAGGTACAGTTTACTTAACAGTCGTAAAAAAAGTCGTGAAAAATTGGAGGATAAAATTTTAAATCCAAAGTTTTCAAAACATTCAGCATTTCAGCAAAGAACAGAATTGCCTTACCTGAAAATTGATCAATAAAATTAAAATAATTGACAGTAAGATCTACAATTTTACAATTTTCAGTGTTTTTCACTAATAAATTAAAATAACTGAAAAATTTGCTGAGATGGATCAATTGAGAACCAGTTCCAAATAAAATGATCTGCCTTTAGTTTGTTAAAAAAAATAGTTTGTAAAATATGAAATTAAAATCGGTTAATTATTAATTTTCATCATTAAAGGATTCTAATTAAATTCCATTCGATTTATATGCTTCCATAATACAGATATGCTTCCCAATATAAGCAATCTTTTGATGCTGCAAGATAAAATTATACATTGTATAAGATAATCGGGCATAATATACTCAGGTAGATTCATATTCATCTCAAAATTACAGTACAAATACACATTATTATCGCTACTCTTTTAAAAAAATCAGAATTGGTTTTTTCTCTGATTAAATAAACATTTACTCATCCGTGATAAACAAATCAGGTATATATATAGCAAATATATTCAGGTATCATAAATCAGGTAGATAAGTCATTTTAATAACTATCACTCGCAGTTATTAGGTTTTAATTTTTCAACTGTAAATAGTAAAATTAAAAGAACACTTCCATTGGTTTCTTCCTTGACTTACGTTGCCCTAAATTTGTCTCAAAATAACGTACTTATGACACTTATTTAGTTTTTTGTACAACAATCTTTTTGCAGACTTGAGGCAACATGTCAGTCAATACACGTCAGTAGTTCTTCCATTTATTTGTATTAGTGTTGTTGCAATAGTTAACTAGGAATGCGTTTTATAGTTTTTTTTTTCTTAAATCCCTGAGTTGATAAAAGTTTTTGTTATTATTTCGGCTTCATGCTAAAATGCTAAAGTAGGTGTAAAAAGAGCAGAATGCAAGCTATCTGTAGTTAGTTGTACTCAAGAGTAATGGTAATTGTTAAATGTTGACTAGAAAGTTGTAATCGCTTACGTTTTAGTCAAGACTAGAAGTAACGTAAAGAAACGTAGCGATAGAACTCGAAAAAAAGGTCATTGTTAATTATTGCGTAAGTTAGGATAGCTAGATTGTTAATGCACACTGAAAACGCAACATGAATGTATACCGTTTTTTCAAATTAAGGATATAAAATAATAATTAATAATGTTCTTGAATATTATCAAATTTATTTTATATACTTTTATGTTATTTACTTATTCTGAATGTTCACTTATTCCCAATTACATACAAAATGTGTATACCCTAAATTAGAACCATTAATCATAAATATTAGGTAACAAGTATACAGGAAAAAGAAATTAGAAAAGTTGGCTGTGGTTTATATAACTTTAAATATATCACAGCCAACATGATGAGATTTTTTTGGATGACCATAATAATGCAAAAAAATTATTTTGGCGTCTTAAACAATAATAGACTCGGCGAATCAGTTTTTTTTAACGGAAAAGCAATTATTTGAGATATACAGTGTCCCAAAAATAAATAGGCAAGTCAGGAAAGCCTTTAAAAACTGGAAATAGTTAAAAAATATATAAAATAATCTGTAAAAAATTAGATAAACATTGTATCGGTCATTTCATAGCAGAAAGAAACTATTTTCATTAAAAACTTGCTCAATTATTTGTGGGACATCCTATATATAACCCAATGTAAATCAACTTTAAAGAGGGAAAAGACTAATAAAAAAATTGATGTCTAAATTTTTATACAAAACAGAATGTATAACGATATTTGTAAATTTTTTTCTTTAGATATACAGGGTATTCCAATTATTGTTTTATTTAAATTTTAATTGGCTTTGTTGCCTGAAAATTTTTAAATACAATTGGTAAATGCGAATAATAATTAAATTTAAATTTTATATAGGGTGTTTTAAATTCGAGGCCAGGGAAGGTTTAAATTCCGCGCAAAATTTTGTGCCTAAAAATATGGCGCAAAAAAATGCGTATTTCTCAATCTTATGGTAAAAATATAAAAACAATTAATATTCGTTTTTTATTTTATAACTTTATTATTTGAAGATATATTAGAAAACCGTAAGGGCTAACAGCTGAAGTTTTTTTTATTTTTCATAAAACGTTTCATTCCATTTGAATAAACATTAAATACATATTGTAAACACCCTATATAATCCTTCATATTCAATAAGAAAATCTATTCTTCTATATTTTCCTTATAAAAAAAATTTGATCTAAATAATGCATCCTTAAATAAATCAGGAGTCCAATGTAACCACAACAAACTTGAATTTTTTTTTGAACACGCTGTACATAATGAAAAAAAACAACAAATGAAATTTGATATTTCTTAATATTTCAGCAAATAAATTTAGTAATTCTTAATAAAGGTACAAAATTTTTTTTTTTTTTGAAAAAATGTATATACAGGACGTCCCATTTAAGAATGTAACACCCTTATATCTTTTATCCGATTCGAACCAAAATTTGCTAGAAAATAAAACACGCTAAGGTATACTTGTGCCTAAATCATTATTCACAACCTGCAATATGAAAATAAACGGAAAAATCGAAAAAAACATTAATAATTAATTTTGAATTAAGTAACCGGGACACCCTGTATTACACAAAATAATAAATTTGATACTTAAGGAGTAAACTAAAATTTTATAATTCCTAATAATAAAAACAGTTAAGCCTTTACACAAAAATTATTGAATAAAATATCATCTCATGTACAGAAAAAACCTGATCAAGTTGGTTGTGGTTCCGTGCGGGTTAAATGGAAGCACGGGGAATTTCGCGAAGATTTTTTGGAACACCGTAAACATAAATTAAAATTTTATATTGTATTAGGCGCAGGCCCGGTAACAGGGGGAGGGGATAGACGGGCTAATTCCTGGGGACTCATATTACGACCCGCATTCAAATAAAATAAACTACCTAAATTTTTTTTTCAAAATGCGAGTATTTAATTTAAATCAGGAAAGGGAGAGGGGTATTCTTTATTGCTTCCCTGGGGCCCAAATTTTGAAATCTTGTTGGTAGCTACAAGTAGAGGATGTATTTAAAAAGCCTGAAGAAATTTTTATAAGTAACAGAAAAATAAGTGACATTCAGAATATTTTAGACATTTAAAATATTAATTACTTTCAAAACCAGTGAAAATTTGCTTTAAAAAAATCAATTAAATTTTAATTTACAAAAAAAAATAATAAATTCAAGAACATTGTTCAACCAATTTGCATTTGATAAACTAAGAATATTAATCATAAATACAAGCATATTACTATATTTTTCCACAGAATTCAATGTGTTGTTTATTTGTAGTTTGTAAAGGAAAAATATTTCCGGATTTGATGTTACGTTTATTAACCCTTATTATTTTTGTGTTTATTTTTTGTAAAACAGGAATTGTTTGCGCTGTCTGTTTTATTATTTTTTTGAATTAATAGTTATAGGTCGTGTTACTTAATCGATGCCGCAATCGATTTATTTTGAAGGCTGTTATTTATTTCAGTGTTTACATATATATGTTAGATTTTTATTTCACGTAAGGTTGCGGTGTCATTTTTGAAATTACGTAGTTGTAGTTTTAAGTGCCGTTGTGATTTCCCAATATTTGGTATTTCCGGTTAAACTACCTCATTTTTCACACGTAACTATAAATAATACAGATTTCAGTTTTATATAAGGGATGTTTTTACTATATTTTTTAATGTATTTTTACACTTTAACTAAAATGACAAGCCAGATCTCCTATGTGACAGTAATACCGGTAAAATTTTGTACTTAAGATATGAAGTATATTTTATATATTTTATTTAGTTAATAATGTACAGTTGTTTTTTGTAAGTTGAATCTCAGATAAAAAGGATATGTATTTGTAAAAAAAAACCCTTAGGGGACTATGGCGAGCTTATCTATATGTGCAGTGCCATATGTAAAAAAAAAACGTTTTGTGATTTTTAAAAGTTAAAAATTGTAAAATGTTTTTTAATTTTATGTAGGACTCTACAGCAATCGCATTAGAAAAAATGCAAATAACAGGAGTAATGGTTCCTATATATTATACGGTTCCTCAACAATATTCTTTCGCAAAGCGTTGCAACTCAAAAGTTACGCTCGTCGCGCGGCGCGGCGCGGCGTGGCGTCGCGTACCTCTGTAGATATAAATGTTTCAAAAGAAAAACTTGACTCACATGAACATGTATTCCTATTTTGTCAAAGCTTATGAAACAAACTACTATTAACTTTTTTGGTAGAATTAGTACATAAGTAAAATAATAAAATTTCTATTGTTGAGGGACTGGGTGCCTTCTGTAATAAGTAAACAGCCTAGTCGCTGGTGTTCGTCCTGGCGACACAAAGCTGGAGCAGAGTTCCTAACCTAACTCCCTTTACGAGAGGTAATACATTTAAACAAATAACTCGTAACTTTTATATAGCGTAGTGAACCGTTGACACCGATAAAATATAGTTTTGCTAAAGGGCAGATTCGTATACACTTTATATTATATGAAATAGATGTATGTGTAAGATATAACTGATAGGTATACATAAAGTATTTTTTGTTCTGTATCGATATTAACGTTTTGCACGTTGCATTTCGTTGGTCATGAGTTATACTGTACTTAAAAAATCAAAAACAGGATGTTTCTGTTTAAGTTTTAGTCGTTACACTGTGTACTTTTATTTTGTATTAAAATGTTCCTGATGATATAATAAGTTAGAGATACGTTAAGTTGAAATTGTCGTTGTTTAGTTAGCGGTAGGTGCAATAAGAGAGCAACATGACAAGTAAGGATATAAAATAAATAAATATCTATTTGCCATATTATTATATTATTAATACATTGTGTATTGCTTGGGTATCATTTATACATAATAAATTAACATTGAAGTAATATCTGAAATAATAAATTCCATCCTCTAAACTCTTCATCCTTTTCACTCCCCCACCCCCTTTATTCTATTAGGTACTGTTTATTTCGAAAACTCTCCAATTTACAATTTTTTTTCATTAACACATTAACTGTCACGCGAAACGATAGACGAACAACTCGCGTAATTAAGCCCTCGCCGCTACGTGCGCGGCTTTGGAATTCTGGAAGTCTATAATACATGACCCGCGTTTGGGTGTTACAGCATACTGTATAAATATAAATACAGGACGGTCCAGAAACTTAGTATCTACAATTTCGAGTCCAATAACAAAAAAACGCGGTAGTAACAAATTTTTTTCCGACATGGCAGTCAACTAGTTAAATTCACCAAATTTTCAATTAAACTTTCCGAATTTTTGGGCCAGATAAGTTGTCTAACTAAGTCTAACTTCATGAAGAAATTTTAAATACGTAAGTATGTACCCTTCAATTGAATTGGGAAAACAGGAGGTTACAAAATTCTAATTTTTACTTGAATTACAGCGAGGATTAAAAGTTTCAAAGTTAAGGTATGTATGATTTTTTTTAATGATAAAATGTAGATACCTACGTAAAGAGAAGTCTGAAAAATATGTCGTTTTCGGTAGGAGTTGGTGTACTAACCGGTGCTCCGTAAAATTGTGGAAATAAAAAACACTACGCGTTTCTTTGATTGATTATTTTTTATCTAAGTACCATTTTTGACCTACAATATTCCTTATTTTAACAATACGATGTGCTCGCTGTAAAGCGGCTTTTCGTATACAAATTAGCTTCTCGTATGGCAGTAACTTTCAGGAAGAATAATATAACGGACTTACCTAACTCTTTTTGTTATTTAAAGGACTCCCTACATTACAAAACATTTGTTTATTTAATCGTTTTGTTCCTTTCCTTCTTAATTTTTTTTAAGAGAAATATTGCAAAGTAAAGGATTATTTTGAAACTATTAGGAGTATTTGGTTAGACCTTAGACATGAATAAAAGAATTAAACCGGCAAGTTCAAAGGCGAGAGAGGCACAAGATAAAATTATGTCTGTAGAATGGGTTGCATAACTGAGATATTATGTAACTTGTAATTTTATTAGAGGTCTTCGCAAAAACCAGCTACAAAAATATTACATAATATTGGGAGAAAATTTGCCATGAATATAAGAAAATATTTCTATACCTTCCAGTATTTAGATTTCTAGATGCCAATCAATTGCATCCACAACACACTCGTTTTACTTTCCCATATCACCACTGGTGTATATGGGAAACATTGTATCATGAAAATTTTCGCGGAAATACGTGTATGATTCATTTTAACTTCGTTCGAAGCGAGATGTTTTGCTGTTATATTAGAAACCCCCGAAAAATTAATAAACTTTAACTTTGTAAACTTACCCCTTCGGCGAATGGTTTTATACCGAAGACAATTCCGTTATTTGGGATGTAATAAATTCAGTTGTACACACCTAAAAAAGAAAAAGACTAAATTAAATAAAATAATCAACAAAGTTTGTACAAATAATCTAATTTCGTTTTTTGTACGTAAACTGTAGGTTTTGACACAATAATAAAGAATGTCTGAAACTTCTAAAAAAAAATGCCGTTTACTTGACACGCAAACCAAAAGTGTCACGAAAAGAAGCAATTCATAAAACGTCAAGCTAAATTTTGCCGCATCTTTGCGTGCTTTGCAAGTAGAGATTCGTCGAAAATGTTTCAGTTTTCACTTCATCAAATTGTTCCTCAACATGAAGTGATAAAGTAATTTTCCTTTCCTTATTATTCTTCTGAATCATGTTTACTCTTCTTTTTAATCTGTTATATTATTTCTCACTGAAATTTAATCTTACATAAATTTTCTGTAATTAAAGTTAGCATATAGCTCGGAATACCCCGACTTGTCTGTGTTATTGGTAGAATACGATTCCGGGAGTATTCAACCCAATTTCCTTGAAACTATACCCTAATAAATTATTTGTGTTATACTTCATATTTTCTTAAATCTAGGTTTCTGTTATTAATATTTAATAACACTCGACAAGAAATAAGCTTGCAGTAGTCGAACTGCGGAGTACAAAGGCCGCAGATTTGCTTTGCATTTGCTATTAAGTAACATAGGATACGCCGAACCCTTTGGGTTTCCAAGTTTCCTAAGTCGATTTAGATTTTTTCTACAAGTGTTTGGTCCCAAGTGACCCATTTAATTAAACGGATTATTTCTCTAATACCCATGTATACATTCGTTATCTTAAACATAGCGTTTAGTATAGAGAAGGATTTCGAAAGTTTAAAATTTGTTATTGAACTGAGGTGAAGGCACGTTTTTCTTTTCATTAATCTGTAATTAAATTTGGATGTGTAATTATTATAATTATTGGGTATATAATCGAAAACCGCTGTAATACCCCTCCAATATTGAGTTAAGTCTACCAATAGTCATTAGTATGACGTGAAAAATAAATCAAGCGGTTTTGGAATTATTTTATTTGTGCAACTATACTTAAAGGGGAATGTAAAAAAATTATAAGCGATAACGGAACAAAATAAAATAGAATCTCCTAACTATTTATATTTTATTAATCATGCATTATGTATTTCCAACCTTATGATAACTTTGAGCTCATGCAAAAGGTCAATACGCAAGGTTAATAACTTCCTGAAATAAACACATTAGAGAAATTTTAAACTGCAACATTGTTTCTTTGATTAATTGAGCTAAAAGACCCTAGACACTAGGGTTTAGGTGTGTTACTCCTTAAAGTGAAATTAGTGTACTATATTGTTTTAACATTAATATCCATAATGTCTGAGATACCGTAATCATAGGAATAAGCAGAATGTTTTTAGAAGCCCAAGGGCGGTTAACTGAAGCAAATGTGGTTTACAAATTCAACCCTCGTTATGTATGCGTGCCAACTAAAATTTGTTAACTCAACTCAAAGAGGAGTCTCTTCACAAATGTAATGTACACTTAATTTACATTTGTAACATCAGAAAATATGGCCGAGTGTGCTGTTAAAACAACCCTCAAAAATATTTCTTGAGACTCGATTTCCTGGAAAATAAAAAAGTCGGTCCTTTGTTGACTGTGAAAAAGGAAAGTTCCTGTCGTCATGCGATGTAATCCTTCCCTGCACAATGACAGCTCCATTTCCTCAGTATATTATTCTAATAAATGGCAGAAATTCCTCTCCCGGCTGAGGTAGTTGAAAACAAGTCGACAGGTTGACATTTGTCATTTATTTTCTTGCTGAAAGCTTCCTGTTTGCAATTTGAAAATTCGAAGTTGTATTTAAATAAAATATCGTGGCAAAAAAGGGCGGTTAAGGAATAAAAACAGAAAATTTTTTACAAAGAAATATTTTTAAAATTACTAAAAGTAATTATTTGTGAAATTTACGGAAATAAGGGGTTCTGGATATCTGAAATAATTTCAGGTATTTTCATTCTTGAAACAACATTCTTATGTAATGAGACGTTGTTGATCTTTATCATGTCAAATTATATATAATGAAAGATCTGTTAGCTGATTAATAATGTCCAATAAATACTAACCTCCATAAGTACACAACACACTCTCTACATAGCAGACTGTAGTACCTATTCATTACCTTGCACATTGAATATGCAATGAGGAACTGTAAATGGCTTCCATATATGTCAGTAGGGTCGGAATTATGCGGTTACAAACTAACAATATAACAATGATCTATAGCCCTCTAATGTTATGGATTTTCCCCTAGATAAACACCATGTGCGTAAACTTTTAATGCTGCCAATCAAACCCTTCGCCTAACTATTAAAGGGACTTGGGAAAGTAACAATTTTGGTTGAATTAACATCTTTATGCACGAAAAGTGTATAGCGTGAAGTTTTGACCAGAAGTAGCCTATAATTAAGCCATAATCAGAAAAAAGAAAAAATAGTTTCGTGGACCACCGCGTGGATCAAAAAAGCCGAACTGTTATTACGACATTTTTGAAAATTTAAATATCCATTAAGATCAACGATCAAGCTTGTAATAGCCGCAAAAGAAACAATAAACAAGATTTGTGGAGGGGAGAACTTCAGAAACGTAGGAGTTTAGTTTTCTGCTTGGGAAAAAAAATTATTTTAAGGGGAAATTTTATTTGATCGCAGTATACCTATTTGGATTTTAATTTTTTACATTTGGTGCCGCCAAAAGCGCCTAAAACGTTTTAAGAATTTAGTGTGCGATATTCCTTAACCTTCTTTATTTTACTGTGCCCTCTTTTTCCCACAATCTATTTTCAATTTGAGAAAACGAACAGAAAACAATAACCGAGTTCCAAAATTGCTTTTAATATTATCGAGAGATATAGGTTCGTCTGAAACAATAAGCATAACTTTTTATAACTCGAATTTTGGGTCTCACACTATCCCAAAAGATAATGGCAGGTAGTCGCAACTATTAACTGGGGACAGAGTCTCCTTTGAGAACGTGATCAGAGTTTAGGTCGAGCTCCAGGGTTCTGACATAAAGTGGTTTCATTACTACATCGTACGCCTTGCACATAATCTGTGTAGACGTACATGGAATACCTAAAATTTCCTATAAATTTTGATTTTCAAAATGATTGGATTTTGTTAAGAAAAATATCGTAACTTATAAAAAATGATAAGGAAGGGGAAAACCGTTAATTAAACGCAAAAATGAATGACCAAATTATATTTTTCTATCTATTAAAAAAAATAGCTTGTTTAGAAACAGAAAATGGTGCAAACAATTAATGAAGAGAGACTGCAGGAAAGATTGTACCATTACTTACTAAAATGAAAGGTTTTCCCCTTGGGGACAGGAATCTTTTTAATTTGTTAAGAGCTCATAATAACAGACCAAACCTGGAGTATACTAAATCAAGAAATTAACTGCCAGAACGTTCCAGGTTTACTGTTTTGCTCATTATAATGCTACAAATGGAAAGCGAAATTTGCTTCATATATCTCTATGTTAGAGTAAACCGTAATTACTCGAACAATCTTCTCGTCAGGAATTAAGTAGCTTTACTGAAATTTATTGTTTAATAACAAAACTAACTCCTCCAAATGAAATAAAAGTAATTGGTAGACGTTACGGTTGAACAATCGTTACATCTCGCAACTGATGCAATGAAAAAAAAATCATATTCGTTTTCTTTGAATGTTAAGGTCTACTAAACACGACACAATATGCAGTAAAACTAACACTGTGTAGAGTACAAAGTGTAATTGATATAGTTTTATAATTTTTATTTGTACATGAAATATTAGCTAGTAAACTGAAGCTTTATAATGTTTCAGCAGAACCGGATTTGTTACAGTCCCATGGGCAGATACATTTTTTAAAACTTTAGATGTGTTCCTGGAAATACAAGAAAATCGGGGTTGATTCAATAAATATGTCCTATTTTTTTTATGCATATTTTCCCCTCTACGTTTTTATTCTATGACACCTTAGCGTAAATCCGGTCCTGGAATCGCCGTCATACGTGCTACATTTTCTTAGAATGTTGAATAAAATGTTCGTTATTTTTGATTGAACAGTTTTCAAAAGCGTAATCTTGAGAATCTGAGCTTTAATCAAAGCTAGATAGATTAATAGCGCCGGAAGTGATCGATTGAAGCTATTTTAGAATTATCGGAGGGGTGGACCTTATAGATCACTCCTAAAAAGAGTTGCTGTAGGAAGTCTTAACTCAAGATACCTTAACCGCCGATACAGAAAGTGTTTCAGTGTTTAAAGCTTGTACAACATTTAATTACGAGTTTGAATTTTTGTGACCTACAATATAAATGTTTTCTAAAAAGTGTTTCGAATACTTAACATTTATTTTTCTCATGAGAAAAGTTTCAACGAAGTGTTTCGCTCATTTTTCAAGAAATGCAGTAAAATAAAAATTTCATAAAAATACAAGAAAGAAATTTTCCTTATAAAGAAAGTGGATATTCCACTTTAAACGAGCTCGGAAACCCAGATTCGCTCAAAAAGATAAGATTGCTAGCGGACTAACAATAAAGGGTTATGTATCATCAGTTAGTGTGCAAAAACGTTATCTTATTAAGGTCAAATGTGTCTAAACAACAAAAATATCTGCGAAACTTTTTCCTTTGGGTTTATTTAATTTTTTTCTCCAAAGGATAATAATTAAAACTTGACGTACCTATCCCTGATAATTTATCATCTATCAAGAAATATTGCAAAAGTGTTGTATTATTTTCGAAAAGCTAATAAGTCAATCAAGTATCCTAATGGAAATCGGAGCTGCAGGGGTGCGACATGAAACTGGAAGTTAATTTAATTACGTCGGTAAGTTGGTCTCTGCAACTTGTTAACGCAAGTCAGCTGTGATATTCTGATACGTCTTGTGGAAGATGTATAATGCAATTATTTTAAGAAGGGGCTACAACAGTTCCAGTGATATATCTTGTTCTTCTAGATTAGGTTAAGGTTAAACTAATCTTTCTTTGACTTATTTTGGGTATCTTCTAGTTGAATAAATCCTTCTAGGAAAATAAAATTGTGTTGGGGGGGTAGAGTAAAGACATGTTAGGGAAGGACACATGTCTAAGGGAATAAATCAATTAGTGAACAGACAGAACTAGAAATGTTGTATTAAATAAAGACAAATGTGTTTTATTTGGTCCTATATAAAAATAAAAGAAACTAAAATTGTAACTACATCAGTTTCGTTGCATACAGAAAATTCAAAGGGTCCGGTTCTGATCACTTGTTAAATTAAGTATTACTTAAAAAAATTATTTTTAAATCGGTAAACGTAAACTAATTTATAAGTGCAATTAAATGTAGTACAAGATACATTATTAGTTCTATATAAGGAACGTTGTCGCCGACAGGAAGAAAGTAGGACGAATCACATATGGAAGAAATAGTTATCTAATTGATTAAAGTGAATTACTGTTGCACCGTACACCTACATAATTCCTTTGAAGCTTGGATTTAAATTAAAATTCCGTAATGCAAGCTAACAATTAAAAATATCTTATCAAGTGCTTCTAGGATTTACGATATTTTATATAAATGGCAATTTTCTTATCTTAACTGCATTAATTTATTTATTGTTGGATGTTTAGTACATCAACGTGTTTTACATTATTCAGTTATATTTTTAACCTTCTAATTAAATTTTGCTTGTTATAATTTTTTCCCCTAAATTTGCTTTAAATATTTTATAACGTTGCTATCTCTTGAAATAGGTACGTGTCGGGAATAATAAACAAAGCTTTAAAACGGACAAACAGAACTTTTTACCATCATACAAAGCATTAAAATTCAAAGAATGCAACCAATAATTATTTTTCTTGATTACAATTAGATACGTAGGGAAATAAAATGTATAGGAAGAGGAACATTATGGAGTAGGGCACGTCCTCATCGTTTCTGTCTCACATTCACATCTTGCCGTGACTAATCAATTACTTTATCAAGGGAATTATATAAAAAGCCAAAAGCTTTTAGTAATGCCCTAAAAAATGTCATATACGCACGGAATCTAACAGCAATCAGCTGCCGTTCAGACGCCATGTCTAATTGACTATTGGGGGCTAATGTTTTTATAACAGATGTATTTAATGTTGAATATTCTCATGTGAATTTAAAAAAAGGGCATGGAACACTGTTATTTTAAGGGAGTTCTTATTTTACATCCTAGTTCATGGGAATGATTTTTCTTCGAGAAAGACACCTACCACTTACCCACTTCGGCAGCATTGAAAGGTTCCTTACGAAGTTTATAAATCAATCCAAGGGCTTACCTGAAACAAAAAAAAAAAAGTCAATCTATTTCTAAAATTGTAATACTGCCGTAACAAAACGTAACACGTTCGTGAAATTTATAAACAAATTCCACAATAAAATTTAAATAAAAAAAAACTTGTTTAAAGATTTCCTAAAATTCCCCTTCATAAACCAATAATTTTGCATTCATATACAAAAGCTTGAGAACTTGCTGCGATAAAACTTAATCAAGACCCATTTATTGCAGCTGTATCTAGAAATCGATCTGATTGTTCTTGTTCTATGTCAAACACAATCGCGTGCAGATTGCGGAAGTCCCCATCTCTACACCCACAATAACGCTTAAGTTGGCAAGCCCATCATCATGAACATTTGCGCCTTTTCCGGATACGAAATGCGTTGTTCGCAAAACAGTTTCCACTATGACCTTCAAATATTACCAGCCGAAACGAAAAATCGAAGATACAGATAGTCTTGGCTTGTTAGAGAGAGAAACGAAACAAATTGGGAAAGGACTTTGGCTTCTGCTTTGAAATTTCAAGATTGAATTGGGGAAGGAAATGTGAACCCCGAATTGCAAAACATATACTGACCGCAATTCAAAGGTAATGTAACGCAAAGAGTTACTGAGTGGGGTTGTCGAAACTCGAAAAGGTTTCGCTGTTAATGTTGCTTTGGTGTACAACAAGGATAAAGTTTGTTTTTTACTAAAAGGATAAATAAAAAAAATTATAACTTTGTTAAATAAATTGTTTTAAAATCCTAGCCGCAAGGATAATTACAAAGGAAAGGTAAATACATTAAAATTATACGCCTACGGTGTGTTTATAAATTTTTTTTCTGTATAAGAGATATTATAATCCAAACTCAAATAAAACGAAAACTTTCACTGGAAACTTGGATTCAGTTCTTAATTTCAACAGTTCAAGGTTAGTTAAAATAATATGCATTATGCATTGAAGTAATAAGATTCAGTAATGTGCCATTCAGTACGAAGAAGGGTCCGCCATAAAGCCGCTCTTTTACAAAAACATTAGTGTTCTTGTTTCTCTGAAACGTACTTATGTAATTAAGGTTAAAGTTCTTGTCTGAGATTGCTCTTGTTGTAAAAATGTTTCTTTAAACAAGAGCCTCTTTCATTCTTATAGTGTCATTTTAAAAAATCTTCATGGATTTCCTACATTTTATTGTATATGAGATAATCTTTGCATAGTATTGACCTTTAATTGATTTATTGTATTTTATTTTATTGCATACTTTTAAATTAGTTTTTCCTACAATTAAAATAAACTCATTCGAAAACATTCTCCCAAAGGCTGACTGAACTATGAGACCGAATAATCCCAGAACTGCAATGTGTCCTGTATAGATCGATTCCACGATGCGAATTATTATCTAATGACAGGGTATGGCAAGATCAATACAGTCACAAACTAGAACATCTAAGCAATATGTAAAAGATGGGATCTAGTGCGCTGTAGGTGTGACCTTCAGGGAAAAAAATAGCAAACTTGGGTAAAACTAAGTATGTCAGGAGCAGGAAAATGTTAAGTCGAATTTACGTGGTTTAACAAAGAAATCGTCTGGAATATACGATCCAGCGCCAATCAGGACTGCCTTGAGAACAGTCGTCTAGAAGCGATTGATGCCTTGTACCCATACTTGAATTCTAGTTAAATCATTTTCTGTTAGTATGGTGTATATAGGAGGTATATAGATTGAGACAGGAGATCTAGATGGCCATACGTTTGTAACGACGCTAATTTTCTTAGCTTTGGGAAATTTGCGACAGCTAGCGTGGGTGAAATCAAGTTGGTAAATATGGGATTTCACTACAAATTTAGGTAGTTTGACAAAGTAGTGCTCTGGAATATACGATCCAGCGCCCAACGAAACTAAACGTATCGAGTATCGTACCTATAGTATATTCCATTAATTTTAATTTTATTCGCGTTAATTAAATGTAAGTACGGTTCTGTAACAACCAAGGCGTGTAACCGTATAAATTCAAGAAAGTTTTTGTCTGACATTAATGGCTTATAACATCACACTTAGTGGATTTACTTCTTCTGCACTTATTTCGTTTTCCTTTTATCTTCCTGTTCTGCCTATCTCAACTCTTAACAAACTCAATTTTCTATCTGTCAGGTCTTTGCTTCAACCGGGATGTCTATATTTTATTAGCTATCAGTGGCTTCTATTTTTAAATTTCCGTAAGATGAAAGCTTTAGCTTGTAGAAGAGACCTGAGCAGTATGTGTTCGCATTTGCTAAAGTTTGTTTTGAACATGAAATGTATGCAAGGTTGAAAGGTCGATACGTTAAAAGGGACGATGTCGGGTTAGGTTCGATCCCTTCGCCTTTGAAGGTTCACTTTTAAACTAGGAACTTTCTTGTAACTCTTTAGTTCTGCTCAGGCAAACAAACCCTTTCAATCATCCAAGTTTTAGAGGAATAATCATAAAAAGAACTTGACGACAAGGGATTATTTATTGTGTATTTCTAGTTCAAAGCATTCAAAGCACAAACTTAAAGCTCGTAAAGCTTTTCATGTATGATGCCATGTGATTGATTAGGTTTTCTTTGCTTTCTGCACACTTTCCAAGGAGAATTTCGTTTTTCACACACGAAAAAACCCTTTGGGAACAGAAGCTATCTCTCATTAGGTATTTTTTGTTACCGATTTGCTCTGACATAATACCTAAAAATGAAGAAATCAAGATTACGGAAAGATTTTTATTTTCAACTTAATTCAAGTTTTTTTGCAAAAAAATCTAGATAAATGTATTTGCATTTCGGAACTAGAATGATCCTCTGAACGAAATCAAGTAGGTATCGAAAGGAAAAAATCGGTCTCCTGCAAACCAGATTGCAGGATTTTATCTTATTTAGGAGAAAATATAGGGCAATTGTCCGGAACTGCGTGAAAGGGCAGAACATTGAATTGAGTTTATCGAAACACAGCCCGGTTGACAAACAAATAAGATTTTATTTGTTTCCAACAGCAGCTTAACTTTTGGGGTGTTGAGAAAAAAAAGCCATCACGCCAAATCCTTTTAATGAAACGAGGGAAAACGAATTTTGCTATTCGGGTTGATAATAAATAAAGGGAATTAGAACTAAGGGGTTTTTCTGGCCCACAATAATTTGAGGATATATCTCATCAGTCGGTGTTAATCTGAAATTATTATCCTTATTCATGGCTGCGGTGTGTAATGCAGAGGTGTCTAACTCGGTTACTTTTTTGTTTAAAATTTAAGGTGTACCGCAAGCGCTGCACCTACTTTCCTTTCATAAATTATACGTGTTTAGCGCTTTCAGGGAGTATATTTCATGCCTTTGAATTGCCGACATGCCTGGGTATATAAAATGTACATTTATATTCCATTTCTAGCACTGGGTTAAATTCAAAATGACAAAATTTTGATGGATTATGTGCTTTAATATGGTTTGCTTTTTTACCTACAAATTGAGTTTCCTCCAATCACTAATTCGCATTCTGTGGAGATTTTTTATAACTTTTGTGGGTGTATCGTGACAGTGGCAGAGTGGCGCAGCAATTGCTGCTAATACCTAAAATTCCCTAACGATCCACTATTTTGGGATTTAACGTTAAACTGTAGGTCCCAGTGGCGGATTACCGCACAGGCGTCTGAGGCGCGTGCCTAGGGCCTCAGAATCGTCGGGTGCCTCATCCTCAAAAACCTAAATTAAATTTTTATTGTCTATTAATATAAGAAAATTTGGTTCCAAATCGCTAAAATGTGTAACCCTGGCAATCCTGCTTGCATCTGATTACTTATAAATAATTAACATTATTTTAAAAAGTTTTAAACTTTTTTTATTTGACATAAAAATTCTCAGATGTCCGTACTACACGAAAATAGGCCACGCCCACGCCCGTGAAAAAAATCGCCTTCGGTAAATTTTTGCTAGCTTCGCTCACATTTCTGTATACATATCGATTCAGTCCCCCGCAAATACTAATTCCTGACTGCGCCCCTGGTAGCGTCAATAGAGGGCCTCCAGATCAGATTGCGCCTGGGGCGCCACAAAATCAAGATCCGCCACTGGAAGGTCCCTCTACTCAAGCAAAAAAAAGGGAGTCCTTTGCATTGGTTTAGCCAGACGCTAGTTTTTAGTGACACGAGAATCAAGTGGAAAACAGTCCCTGAAAGTTAAGTTGAAAATTTTCCGAAAAAGTATGGGTTAGACAAGGATGGAAGAGGAGGTCCGAAGGACCGAAAGGGGAGTGTGTACCTACACTCGTGCACACATAAAACTGCTTAAAAATAAAAATACCTTTCTTGTAATAAATTAAATTTAAATCCCTGCGGCACATTAACTACCTTAATATTTCTTCAAAAGGCATACCGAGGAGTAATAACTTGCAGTACCTGTCCTTTTTCTATACATCGATAAATAATCAGTAGACATTTATCGAATGTAATAAGATTTCTCAATAAATAATTCTTGGACATATAACCAGGCGCTTTTTCACTGGTTCACTGTCGTTTACTAAGTGGTAATGCGATTGAAATCCTTGTGAATATTTGCAAGCAACAAATTATTTACATCCTTAAAGATTTATTTCACTATAATTCGAAGTCTCACGCAGGCTAAAGGTCTCCTGTTACGTGTTATTTATTACCATTATCATGCCTAAGAATTAAGAAATCAATTTAAAAGCTCGATTTTTTTTTCTAAGGTGTAGGTGCTATAAAAGCGTTCTTGCAGATGCGGTCTGCTTAATATAAACATAAAGATGCTGTCAAAGATTGATATTTAGAGCACACTATATAAACACATTAATTTAATTATAGAAGCAGCCTCTAATGGGCACATAACGATCATATACGCGAACGAGGACACGATATGTAATAAGCAGAACCACTCTTATGTTTTCAGCAACATAAATAAATTTTTATTACCTCATCCTATATATAGAAAAGTTAATAAGAGTCCCATCGCTTATAAGGTACCTACATTAAATTCTGTCTGGAAATTTTCCTGTAAAGCATAAAAAAATCGCCGCCCCACAAATTTACACGAAATTACTACATTTTGTCTGTACACCCTTTAAACAAGCCGCTTTGATGTTGCCTTCAGCGAACCAAAACCATTATTATCGATAAAAAGACCGAGTAATATTTTTTTAACGAGCCTGAAATTTTCCCTTCGACATTTGCAGAATTAGTGAATTACAGTCTGGTTGTGTAAAATGGTGGAGGCGCCGCACGTTACGATCCATCGGACACCAATTAACCCAGTTCTACTGCTGACTGAAAGAACAGCTAAAATAATTAACTACAGATATAACAACATATTACTACGAACACGTGTCGACACCAATCACTCAAACAGATTGACTGTTTAGTAGCAGGAGTTTGATCCAAATAATTCCAGTACGCAATTTCAATTAATGGAGATATAACTTTAAATTATTTTTTATAGCGTTAGATTTTGAAACTATAGACGTATTATTTTAAGTTTGAGATTAGCGAACCCCTATTTGGTGAATTTATTAACACCACCGACCACCATTAAAAGTATAGACCCTTTAAAAGATTTGATTAGTATGTGACGTAATATTTAGGATATTTTCTAACCAGCAAGTCAGATCTAAATAGCGAACGCGACCTGACAATGTTCAGTCTTGTGATAGCTTCGTGCTATGGGTACATATTAATACACCCTAAATTATTTAGTAGAACCAACCCTGTTCGAACCTCTATTAAACAGAAACATTTCAAATTTTGCTATAAAACGATACGTGAAATTTTAATCTTCCGTTTGTATACAGGGATCACAATAGCTGCGATATATAGGAATTTGAAATTTGCAATTGGAAAAGGGATGAATACCAGGAAAATAATATAAAGCTAAAATTGAAAATTATTCTCTAAATAAGGACTTATTAAATACTAAAATGAGTGAATGCGAAATAATATTTGCCCGGAATGGAAATAAAATCGAGTTTTCAATTCTAAGCCATTCATGTGAGTTCTGGAAGTAGCTTTTGATAAATTACTACGTAGTTTCTCTGAGGAGATTCAACAAAACGTAATTTATGTGTCTAACTTATTTATGTAGAAATCAGCCTTGAATTAAATGTATGTCGCATTTATTTTGCTTTTATTGAAGTGAAATTAAACGATAACATGAACGAACTTCCTTTTCGTATAAATGATAATAAAATTGTTATTACAGAGGAATCTTTTAATAAAATTGATATATAATTTAAAAGAATCCGAAACACCGCTTTTTCTTTAATATTTTTAAAGACAATTAATGGATTTTGGAACTGAATGTCTTGTTCACTGAATCCGTTTCCTTTTTTATGTCAAATACCTTTAATACGGAAATAAATGAATAAAGAAAATTTGGAATGAAAAATTGAAAGATTGAAATCTTTAACTTGTATTAGTTGTGAAAAATTCACGTGAACAACAGTTAAATATTTTATTCAACCACTTCAGAAGACAAAACGATAGCTCTGCTTTAACTGAACGTTAAATATCAATATCAGTAGATAAATGATTGGCACAACACCCAACTAGACGTACGAAGTTTATATACAGCAACCACAGAAGATTTAACATTTCAGAAGGGAATGAATTAATACCGACATTTGAGGGGGGGGGGGTAGTTTTACTCAAAGAAAACGTTCCGGACTCTCATAGAGCATTTATAATGTTAGAAAAGATTTTCTACATCATCAAAGTCTAGATACGTCCTTCACCCCCCATCTCCATCCTTTTTCTGTACTCAGCTGCTGTCCCAATTTTCCTCTATCTCCCCTTTCTAGCCCCCTCCCTCCCATTCTTAACAATATTTCCGCTATATCCGTACAATTTTTGTTTTGTCTCTTATTCATATACGTTTTTTTTCTTCCCCCATCTAGTGCTATCCAACATCCAACTTCCTAGTTCGTTCTGCATTTATTTTAATGTCATATTGTTTGTGTTAATGGCCATCTAGCCATCTTCTCAGCCCTCTGGACTTAAATAAGCATACCCCTACTAATACAAATATGGAGGTATTTCTCAGATTTGTATTTTATTCCCAACAAATTGATTGCTTATGACAGGATAACCACATAAATGACAACAACAAAAATTTAAATCAAAATTATCAACCAAGACATGTGTACGTAAAACAGGTCTCGCTATCACACATTGCATCTAAATTAACAACGGTGTTGTAGTGTAGCATGCAATGTACTTAGTAGTAACCAAATAAAAATTCTGCGGCTCCGATAAAATCTTGATAAAATCTACAATTAATAATGGTTGACGTTATGCACTGCGTATGCGACTTTACACTATGTGCATATAGAACTATTGATGCTCGTTAAAATAGCTTTCATTTTTTTGGAATAATAATATATTCTTAATAAATAATTCATATATAAATAATAAGCGATTGAAAGAGGGATAATTTAATTATTACATGATGGATTATGAACAGTAATCAGTAATGCTAAAAAATCCTGCCAGCCCATGCAAGTCTGTAATTATTTTTTTGAACAAACATAGACTGAATTCCAATTCAAACTTAACACGAATTTAGGGGTAAATAATTTGAATCTTTTATTAAAAAATACAATGAGGGATATTCTTATATTATATTAGGAATAGGTTCAAAGATAGAGAGGGATGTGATTTGAATATTGTAATAGATGTTAACTATTATTTGATTAAATCTGAACTAGTGCATGGTTCAAATATTCCTTTAGAGTTGGACTATGCAAATAATCCCAATCCTAATCAAAGATAATATCATTCCGTATAGGAAGGGAGAATTATAACGATTGTGTTTTTAAATATAGAATCAATGGTTTGTATCTTGCAATGGAATTACCGATTGTCTTGTTTTTTCTTTGGTAATAAAATATAACAGGCGGTAGATACAAAGGTACCCAAAGTGATAAGTATCAGGAAAGTCGATGTCTGTATTAAATTCCAAACATGATTACACGTATTACTGCAATTAAAAGCAGCGTTTGGACCAAAAACGTCCTGATATTTAATGGCAACTTAATCCTTGGTCAGAGTTTCAAATATCATGCGGGTAATTGGATATATTTCAGACTAGACTGGTTTTTTCAGTATAGTTATCAGTAAATCTCACTTAAATACACTTGATTGGTTCATTAGTGTAATTTAATTTTATCTTAAGTGCATAGGGTGGTTCATGCTGGAGAAGCGCTTAATGCAAATATCCTTCCCGTTAATGAATACAAAACGAGCTTATCCTTTAGAAGGTTACAGATACAAGGAAGCTCTTTTACGGATAATGTCTAATAAAACTGTGAGCTGCTTAAAAGCGCCATACGGAAGCCAAATTTAACCTCCGATTTAAGTTTCATTTTCCCAACTTAAATTTTTACATGTTGTATCGTAAAATCTTCATTTGAATTATTAATGAAGAAGAATTTATTTAGTTGCCAGGTCGCGTGATGAAAACGAAAATGTAAAGAGCTACTGAATCTGCCCACAGCAATTAACGGATGCTCCACCTCGTAATGTATAATTATGTGCAGCTAAAACAGATGCATCTAGTAGATACACTGATAAATATGCAACCGCAGGCTTTGCAACGTGATTATTATTCAATATAATTGCACGTTGCTGCATTTATTACCATGTGTGCTGTCGGCAATGCATAAGAGAAAACTATTGCTAGTATCAGATGCAGATCAACAGCTCGGTTTTTTCAGTAAAATAATGCCTTCTACTTTATTTATTATTCTGAAAAATTTATTTGTTTATAACTTAAGAATATTAATAATAATCAACGTGCTGCTTTTTCCAGAGTTTTTCATTCGACATGTGGGAGAGGGTAGACTCAACGAGGCGGACGTGTCACCGCAACGTGCTACACGCTGTCTTCTAAATCTATACGGATATACAGGGTGTTTCCTAAGTACGTGTAGAAAATGCAGGAAGTGATTCCTGGGCGAAAATTCAGGCTACTTTTTCGCATAAACTTGTATCCTAATATGCTTCCCTAAAGAGTTACACCTCTTCAAAAATGGGGTAAAAACTTGGTTTTTAATTTTTATCTCAAATTTGGACAAAGACAGAAAAATACAAATAAGTGGACGTGTTCTACTAACAGGAAGGCTCTCTATGGATATTTTTTTATCCACCTGTATTGTTAGAAGGGGATGAAACTTACAACCCCTGTTCATTTTTTTTAGAACTTTTTAATGCACCGGAATTTTTAATTTGAAAAATACGTATGAGAAAGCCTAAATCATTTAAAAAATTATTGTCTCTTTCATTTTTACCGTGGGACTAATAGTTTTCGGGTGAAAAATTAAAATCAATTGTAATGTGCGCCTCATTTTTGTTCTGGTTCCATCATTGAAGTAAGGATTAATTTATTTATCTGTCATTATATGCGTCATCTTTTTTTATGGAACTCTGTGAAATTTATATTTTACAAAAAATAGCTGCAAATATCCTGGAACGGGTAAACTGTAGGAAGCAAGGTCTTATTATCTCATTCAGTCTACTTTATATTAATGGAGATTACAGTAATGCAATGTTAAACATCTGTTATTATCCAGTATTTGCAATAAAATGACCTTGGGACTGACGTAATTCTCCAAGTACACTTAATTTTTCTTTTCTGCTACTTAGAAAATTCAAGTTCAAGTATTTAAAGGGCACATGGAAATTATTTCCAACTTTTATCAGAACCTGAATAAGTAATTTGATTACAAATCTCTAATTCTTGAATTGAAAACCAATTTTGCAATTTATTTGGATCAACCCTTAAATCTAATTACAAAATAATTGTGTTCACATTTCGGCTTTTACTTCGATACTACATTAAACCTAACGTTATTTACTTTCGATCAATTTAACACAAGGGAAAGGGAATTACGAACTCCATCACATTTTTCATTATCCGCAAAATTGTCTAGCTTTCTAATTTTCCGGTTTATGTTTTTTATTTTTATTTTATGAATGATATCTCCACTGACTGTTCGCAAAACATGAAAAAATTGCACGTGACGTATTGCGAACACTGAAAGGCAGTTAATTATAACCACGTTTATTTTAAGGTTAAAAATTTCCTGTTTATTGTGTGTTATTTGCGGCTGGTCCGAAAATAGGATCCTTTTAAATGCATTTCAGGCGGAAAATATCGAATTATCTGTTGGGACTACCCAGTTAAGGCAATAATAGATTGGAATGGGCCCGTAGCGGAACATAACTCAGTTTAATCGCTTTTTCGATGTTTATATCATACCCAATGCATGTGTGAATCTTTAGATATCTGAAGAGCTTTTCGATAATAGCAACGATTTTTTTATGGTCGCGTTAATAACGAACAAATTTCATACGAGGAACTTTACAGATCCTCGATTGCGTTTGGAAATTTTCTAAAGGAAATGAGGACTCTACTCTCCCTTTTTGTTTCTTGTCATTTCAATTAAGCATCAAACCGTCACCCTAAAGTGTGTTGATTAAATACAAACTTAATCTTATTATATTAATAATATTAACTGGAACAATTTTAGAAGGTCTTTCATTAAATAAAAAGCATTTATTCCAAAGCACCGCAGGGTAGTATAAGGTTCAGCCACGTATTTAATAAAAGAAAAGGACGACAATTTCGAGCGTCTTCGTAACACATTTTTTAAGATAATTTTTTTTCTATGTGGAATTTACAAGAAGAACTTAAAGGTTATTGAGTACTTTATATATCTAGTAGTTTAAAAATAAATTAAGTTCTCAACAAATAGGAAGCAAACCAACTTCTCTAACCTTTACTGCAGGACTGCATTAAGCAGCTCAAGATAGAGAAAATGAGCTTCGAATAGCTTTGCCAGTAGCATTCGGGATTTCGAGAGCAAAGCTGCTAACCCGTTGACACTGCCGCCCGAATATGGGGCAAATCGTTTTAATATTAATCCCGCATCATTCGCCTTGATTTTTTTTATAAAAATAAAATGTAACAAAATAAACATGTAAGCGATTAAAATACAATACTAAAAAATTTAAAAAAAACCAAAAAAAAAATTAGTTTAAATAAATATTAATATATAAAACAATAATCATTATATATTTTGCTTATACTAACACAAAATATTTATTAAAATGGCCAAAAAATTAAATTAAATATGCCGTGGTTAAAATCATGTTTGTGTTTTCGACAAAAAAAGAAACCACCCACTATAAGTCTTCCTCTACAATTATTATTACAGGTAAGTAAGTTTACACTTCATTGCCTTTAATAAAACATACGTAAAAATCACTTTATGGGTAATTACCTTACAGCAGTGTTATTATAATCGATTTCTATCAGAGCTTGTTCTGTATAATTATTGACATTATTAATTCAAATTACGGATTTGAAACTCATTTTTTTAAATAAAAAATTACATGGTATTATAAACACGAGGATATATATTTAAACCGGAGTAAACAAATTATTTTTTATGGTGGTAAATTAACTAATAACATAATAATACCTTTCAAAGGAAATTATAGTTTGTTTTCCCTGACCTACCCTAACTAATTACACTGACAAATTATAACGGTTGAGTTATAAAACGGTTTATAGAGTTCACAATATTATAATTCACAGAATATAGTAAAACATTCAGAAATGTTGAAGTAAGTACTAGTTTTAATTTAATTTTTTCTAAGGATTTTTTGCACAATAAATGCTTGTTTTAATTTTAAGGATTGTTAGGGTAACATCCGCACAGATGATATTTACGAGGTCGTTGGCAGACGTTTTATTTTTACATTTTACGGATATGCCAATAACTTACACGCTTTGAAGTATCTTTTTATACATAACCATAATGTTGAGAACATTCATGTAAGACCATTTATTTTTAATTTTTGTAAGTCAAGGAAATTTTAGTTTAATAATGAACCCCAAAGCTTCAGCACTGGAAAGGTTATTCTAACTACATCGGATTTTGTCTTAAAACTAAATTGGGTCCGTCCATATCCAAATATACAAGCAGTGCCGTTCACTGCATCGAGATCCAAAATTATTCTCACAAAGGTAATAAATGTCGTATATCACCCAAACCCATAATAGTTTTAAAATTCCTAAATCATCGGCCAAAGCTACCGATGTAAAAGTCTACACTGTGAGAAGAAAACAGCTTAGTTTCGAAATGAGAGGATGTAGAGCACGGATGAAGCTACTGTTTGTGTCGTATACTGTGGGGTAAGCCATATCAGAAGCACGTCAAAACTGATTAAACATTCAAATTGCGAACCCTGGCATGGACTTGCACGTCTGCAGACAACTTGTCGTCTCTGCGACTATAATACAGGGTGTCCCAAAAAGAAACGGCACCCAGTTAAGGGCATGTTCCTTTCATGAAAATAAGAGGAAAAGTTCCTATTAACATGGGTCCGCAAATGCTTCGTTGTCGAGATACAGGGTGTTGAAATTTATAAAAATATCGATCTTTTTTTTATTTATTCGTAAATGACTAGGAATTAAATTTTAAAAAGTAAGCAATACGTATTTATGTACATTTGCTATAAGTGGACCATATTAGTCAGTTTTTTCCTTCTCCAGTGGCGTAACTGCAGGTGCGTATGTGGATATTTCTGGAGGAAAAAATGGTACGCCACTGTTTTTTTTAATTTTTGACACAATTTTCAAATTTCTCAACTAATTTACGGTGGAAACAGTCTCTTGAGATTTTTTCCTACCATTAACCGTTTTCGTGTAAATCACACTTCAAAGATGAAAAATGCGATAAAAAAAAATAACTCTGCAAATCCGTTTTTTGAATAATGACCGCCTTTAGCCTCAAAATTTTTTTCGAAGAATAGAAGCTTATCTTGAAGCTAATGGCGGTCATTTTGAACATTATTTGTAAAATAATAATAATAATAAAATCATTTCAGAATATATGAAAAAAAAAATTCCAACACCTTCCATGAAAAGAACATGCTCTTAACTGGATGCGGTTTCTTTTTGGGACACCCTATATAATAATTATACTATATAATTGTTTTAATTTTTTCTTTATAAACCAAAACCTATGTTATCTGTTTTTTACTATATTGTTGTGCTTATGGTAGTGAATGACTGAAAATTAATTGAAAGAATTGCGTTTGATAATCTTTTTTTTTTAATTCCACTGTGTAATAATTATATTATCCTGAACTGTTCACAAAAGCGGATACTTTACATATTAAAATATCTCCATAAGCGAGCGTTTATTCTCTCGTAAGAGAAACAATTTACATTCGTACATATTTACTATTCCAGAACTAACTATCTTATCAAAATAACTCTCTTGTGTCTGAAATAAAGTGCAAACGTTAATTTATTCCAGAATAATAATTATAGACTAAGAGCAGCACATGCTTACACACTTAAAATAATTAATAGAATCAGGATAAGTATGTTGGGAATGGTATGCAACTGAAGAGCATTTTAGCCAAGGAAATTCATATATCAAGCCAAGACTTGTAATTAGAATTACTGCTAGAATAGAAGCAAACGGAGTTTTCTCTCGTGGAAAATAATGGGCCCGCGGAAATTTATCGTTAGAAGTATTGCAAAGCTGACTAGAATAGCAATTATTAGAAGAAAATAGTTATTTAGAGTTTAGTTAGATACCAACTGGAATGACGCAGTTGAAGCTTTAGATTCGCGGAACTTAAGGTCTAGTGAACATAAATACATACAAGATGAGCAGATTTTAAAAATAAATCTGTTTACTACGAATGATTGGCAGTTGTAGAAATTTATCGATTTTAGTGAACTAAATCCATTAAATAAGTGCGTAAGTTAATGTAAATAAACCTACGTACGTTCCATTAAAAATGCCATTGAACGCACTCAAAAAGTTGAAAAACCTAGTTTATAAATAGGAACCTCTTGTCGTGCTTGAAATTTTAAAACAACACAAACTTCTCGCAATGCTTCGTAGAATTCATACAACATTACCTAAATAACAATGATTTGCTTCAGAGCATTGGCCTTTGTTTTTGGGTACCTATTGAATAAGCCATTCATATTACTATAGGTGCGTCTACCTTGAACCTTTAGAAGCGTTCATAGACCTTGACTTAATGCACTATAATATTTTACCAACGTCGATTACGTTTACACCCACTTAGGGATTTCTTCGTCTATAGGAAAATATTAATAAATAAACAAAATTAGTTTTAAATTTTTGCATGTCTCAATTTGAAGGGAATGAAAAAAATAAATAGCAGAATGAATTGCAGAATGAAATTACCTTTCCAACGATGTGCTATACACATGGTATGGTGCCATTTGAAATTTTCGACTGAGGGTTGATGATAGACATCCGGATTTTACGTAAAAATATGTCCCCCTTGTTGTCTTTTCTCCTGACATGTCTTGACGATTTTCAAGCAAGGGTGGTTATTTTTCATTGAAAAACCCTGTATATGGTTGTCCTCCATTATGGATGACGCAAAGTCCGCCAGACAAATATCTGTGTTCTTGGTTGCAAATAATCCAGCATGAGTCTACTTTATTAAACTCTCTACGTTTTCGTACATAAAACCGCAACGTAATCAAAAAACAAGCTTGAGGTCTGGACAGTTGGAAGTAGCAATCCTTGATATGACAAGGAGGTTACTGGTGGTAAATTACTTTTAAAAAAATGGCAAAGCGATTGGTACATATTGGTATGTACCACCTTAATTTTCGAATATGATATTCAAAAGGTAAAAAAGTCCCTTAGTAAATTATAAATGCCTTAAACGTTCAACAAAAGTTTGTAAATAGCCAATTGAGGGAGTTTCAGAACAATATCCATAGAAAATTTGTTAAACTAGGTCGTATTTTCCCAGCAGGATAAAACTCTTTGTTAAAATAAAAATATTCTAGACGTTCCCTGCAGGTTTTTATTTCCACATGTGGTGAACTACTGACCAAGCGAAACCATCCCTAATAAATCTTCCAAACTAGAACGTTATAAAAATAGGTAAAATAAATTTCAGTGAAATATATTTTACTGTAACCAGCAATGACTTCATGTTTGATCCGTTTAAACAAACAAATTGGACATAGCAGTTATTTAATTGTCTTGTTTGGGTACAGTTTATATAACCATTTGTAGTAATCATCGCATCTTGAAGTAGATACAAATTACAGTGCACGTAGGTTGTATAAAATATTAGGAAGTCATAAATTATTGATAATTTTGATGATTACGAGAATTGCTGCCAAGATTGTTGACCTATTAACTGTTCCCACGAGTTCCCTGTAATTTATCAGTACTTTTATTAATAGGCAGGGGCGCCTTCTTTTATTAATTATAGGTCAAAATAAGAAAACTAATAGTTTTAGATCAAAAGCATCCAATAAAAAATTAATCGCTTGTTATCGCACAAGGATGTGAGAAGCGTGAAGGTTTCAGCATCCATTCATTTTTATACCACACATTTAAAAGGGTGTGAGCTGTAATATTTTCCCAAGTTTAGTTGTAAAGTACGCTTTTAGTTCTACTAACTCAATTTAACTCTACACAAACGATTTTTTTATGATCTAACACAAAGTGTTGTTTTACCCTTAGGTCACAATTATTCGACCCCCTATTAGTGTTTCTGATAATTTCCTACACCCACATCCAAAACATTTTTCGCATTCTAGTCATAAATGTAATATTCCCAAACGTCCTGAATTTAGTAACGTGACTGAAAATTGACATGAAGCAATCTCTCTTGGGGGTATCCGATAGTCGTTCCGCTCATCAAACAAAAGATATGCATCAATATCATCATTTCCATTCGATTTCCGTAATGTGTCAGCTCCACTCAATTTATTTCTTATAACTCGATTCATATCGTTATTCATTTATTATGACATCATCGGCGATTTGTTTAAAAGACCCTTCACGTCGGTCTTAAAATGTTTCTATTTATTAACGTATGAGTACGGGGAGGGCTATTGTCATTTTAGATAGAGAGGGATCATCCATACTTGTCTCAGATTGCATGGCCAATATCCGATTTCGATAAACATCATACGATGACAAAACGAAGTGTGTAACATAAGCGTGGACAAAGGAAAAACATTCATCAGTTTGATTGGAGGGCATCAACGAATAAATGGGGTAGCATAACTGATACTTAGTGCATGGGGTAAAGAAATTGGATAGACGATTTGAAAATAAAATACTGTTAACAAAGAAGGTTTTTGTAGCCGTTTATAATGCACTAACATAAATTTTGTTAAATAATAATACTTGGATTTCTCTGTAGTGACACAGGCTGACAATTACCGGCGACGATTCTTATTAAGATTATGCTACTGTAACCCATTACGTATTCTTTAATTAAAATATAATTAAGTCGCATTTTTATCTAATACTTTGCCAGCCTAGACAGTAAATTGGAACATAACAGTTAGGCGAAGGAAAAAAATGTAAAGAAACTCCTTTCGCAGAAGAATTTACAAAGAAATTAATATATGGGTTGCCATTTATATTACACAGTGCGCGAAATGTAAATAACGTATGTTGTCCACAAGAATAATAGCATAACAGCGACCTGTTTATCCTTGTTACTATTTCCATGCCTAAAAATCAACAACACAACAGAGACATTATTTATTTATATTTGAAACGTGATTGCTTGAATAAATTATGGTTACCAGGTACCACATACATAACAACCTCTTTATTCTTCAACGTTTACATGCGTTGAACTTATAGAGACCGAAAGCCAGGTGTTTCTGACTCTTCATTTTCCTACACTACCACAGTCATAAATTCAAAAAAAATCAGAGAAGCCAATCAGTAATTAAAAATTTTATTTCTTAATTCATTTTTGTATTTTAAGTTTTCTTATAACACACGCCGATGTATAATACAGGAATAAATGTTAAGAGGGTGACATAATCTACAAGAACCTAGAGCTTTCAAGGTCAAATGGGTCCTACACATCCTATCACACAGTGAAGAGTCAACAAAGTATGATAACGAAATGCCCACACCTTCAGGTGGAAGCGACAACATTAAGGAAGCCTTAGTGGTAGAATTGCTTAGGAGGATACCTCGAAGGTATTAATCCTGAATCCCTAAGCTAGAATTTTAAGGGACACCCAAAGAAATGGATTCCTATAGGTTTGGAATTTTGGATTAATTTAAAAAAATGTAGGAAACTAGTTTTACTGTAATCGACATGGATTTATGTTTTGTATAACCAACCCATTGCATGATTTAAACCACAATCAAATATTCCACCCTTTTATAATTACAAAAACTACACCTCAAGTAAAAAACCTTCACACATACACCAACTTTATTGTATAATCTAAGATCCCAGACTGTATTTTGAGTCCTAGGTTAGGGGTTGAAATGCAATACCTTTTGTGTTAGCTTTATCATTTAAATCAGGCGCGACTAATTGAAAGAAAAGTCTCACTTTACTGTAACACCGTAACAGTAGAAAAAGGTACAGTCTGGTTAAGACTGGTTAGATTACAGAGTAGTACATTCTGTTAAGTTAGTTATCGATTTTCCACAAAGAAAAAAAGGTTCTAATAGGGGTGGAAGGTGTTAAATTACTGTTTTAATAATGTTCCAATTAAGAATCTTAAATTAAAATTAATTTTCTTTAAACCCTAACGAAATTTTCTTATTAACTACTGTAGTACGGATTCAGAATACAAGCGTTTAGTTATTTCAAGAGGTTGTCTTGTTCAATTTAAATAAAACGGAAGATCCATAGCTAATTGTCAATTATAAAGGTTGTTTACACAATTGCCTCGATTACATCTGCTCGTACCAGAAATGTGTTTTGATGAATACCATGAGAGAGGGAATAAAATTACAAAAATTTAACCCTACATCTATATTTATTTCCCTTGTTCCCCTGTAGCTGATACCTCTTGAGAATACAATAGATGTATTTCCCGCTTTACATCGAGCATTGTGATGGTTATTTTGGCGCGAGGCCAAAAGTTTTCGGGTCACACAAATTGCTGTTATATACTCCACACACACACACACAGTTATTTCATGAATTGCTGTAATGATAAAAATTGCATGGATACGAGAGTGTTTATTTCTTTTTTGTGGGGGATTAGGCGAGGGCGAGGTAGTATGAAGTTATCAGCATAAAACCTTAAGCCATCTGTGCTAGATTCTTGGAAAAATATTCATGACTTGAAAACCATTTGTTCTTGTTTTAGTACAAAATGAAGAAAGGGGAACATATTCTTGAAACAATAAAAAATATTACCTACATAAGTTTTTGTATTCTGGTTTATTCGTTTTCAGGATTTTCGATCCCTGATAACCGTACGCCACTGTATGAAATTTGACGATAGTACAATTTACACAACTGTCGGTTAGGAAGAGTATAAAGGGCAGGTATTTAGTTCGGTGGTGGTACATAAAATCGAAGGGGCATCACTCCCTTTTGTTTGAGGGTGTTAAAAAGGTACACGCCGGAATGCGGGTCGAGGAAGTGCCTACCTAAATTCTTCGAAATAGGGAAACTGGTGAAACAGTAAATAATTCTCTTGCCGCAAGAGAGGAGCCCTCACAATTTCTGGTAAAATAACTCTCAACCTCGAAGAACATGATAATCATAAAAGAATGCGGGGACTCGATCGATGATGTTACAAATTGGAATTCGGAAATTGTTGGATTGGAAGGTGGTGCAAAAAATGTGAACAACCCTTATTTCAATTGACCCTTCTGATTGTTTCAGTTTCGTATTGTAGTGATTGTTTTTCTGTAACGTTTTTTATTTTTTTCTTAAGTTTGAAGATCTATCGCAACACTAAAATTAATTATTTTCAGAAAGATATTATGCACGTTTTTATTATTTTTCAAAATTTCTGCCAACAATTTCTAGAAATTATGGTAATAAGGGAACGTGCTGTACTCATTAGTTGTTGATAATCTGAAATTGAACTGAAACCTCGTTAACTTGGTGCTTGTTTATGCAGCTCTAATAGTTTTGCAAATATAACATCATTCTAGGAAATTGCGTTTTCTAAACTGATCTACATAAACCAATGAGTTTTGCTCTAGATCGAGGTACTAATTCAAATTCTAAGATTTATTACTAACTCTCACGATATCATCTCTGTTCATCAATTTCTATCTAAACACATACGTGTGGTCTAGATTGGCAGTTCTGAAACTTTAGGATAATTCCTCTTTTTCAGGATTTCATAATTGCTAGATTGATATACAACAAAATAAATATAAAAGTAAATTTTAATTACATTCCTGCAGTCTTTAAATTTTTTCAAAGATCCCCACGTTAAGAATTGCTGTTCTAGACGATCTATAATAATTTTAAACAAAGACAAACCAAATTAGGAAAAAAAAGTATATGTTTTATAACGCATTATTAAAATTAATCTCTGAAATATATTTAACCAAAACTGATTAATTAAAGCAAACAAACTTTGAGGTCAGTATATCAACAAGACACGATGACTCCGGAAGCAACTAGCAGGATTAGGTGTGTAGGTGATCCGGTAATTAAATTAAAGGCTCTCTTGAGGCGTGAATGCCTACACACATATCAGAAGGGTTGTTAAGGAGCAAATAAATGAACCATGACATTCCTGTTATAATCGGACGAACAGAAAACCCAATTATTTCTAAATGACTAGCAAAATGTGTTTAAAAAAAATTTTCGCAGCTGCCATCGTTTAAAGTTATTATTATTTTACGTAGGTGAATACCTAAGTACTGTATGAATTATGAAATGAACAGATATACGTAAATTACAGCTATTAAGGTTTTATAACCGTGGAAGGTTGTACCATTTTTAAACATGACACAAAAAGCAAAACTTTCAGCGTAAAATTTTATTACAATTTTTTTATTTTCTTGCTACTTAAATATTTTATAAAACGTTCAAAGTCCTCAAGAGGAAAACGAATTATTCAGAATATCTTATGAAAAAGTTTGGAATTGTTGTTTTAATTTCAGTCTGTTTTTCTTTTTGCAAATCAGTTTCTCGAACGGATTTATGGATCGCCTACTTGACTTAAAGCTTAAATTAAAATTATAATTCAAACACCGAAGTGATGTTTAATAGAATGTAGTGTTGTCGCTAACTTTAATTAAATTCTGTAAGATAAAATACACGAAGGATTTACAGTTAACTGATTCCTATCTTGAATTTTAATTCCGCGAATTTATTTAAAGTTAACAATTTTTCTTCTAATTTTAAAACTTCTTGTCCACTTGAAATCTTCCCTATTTCCAGTAAAATTCATTTTTTTTTCAGTAAAGCTGACGAGGAAATCTCCTAATCTGAATTCAAATGTGACAGTGACGTTTCAAAATCCCCATCTTCCTATACAAAAATGTTCCTTATTTAAGCCAATCGCACCATTGCAAAAAGTAACGAAGACGTAAACTAGGTTCGATTCGAAGCTGTCCCAATGGGAATTCGGGGATTGATTCAGTAGTTGACCTATTTTCAAATAACTTTACTGGTCCCTTCTGCATTTCAACGACTCAATTACACAACTACAAAACCGATCTTAAATGGTTTCCCTTCTGTTATTGCAAGCCACGAACTCATTTGCCTTTGGATTAGTATTTTAAAATTTGTGTTAGTTTAGTTCTTTGCAAAAGCTTCTACTTCAAAGTCAAAAAAGCCTGCTTGGATTGATTTAAGAAGATGGCAATTAATAATCAGCCCCAGTAAACTTTCTCATCTATTTGTGTTAGATTAGCAAAACTTTCACCAAAAGAGAGTTAAAGGAAGGAAAAAAATTCTACTTCTAGAAATTTAAAAAAGTCAAAGCACAGCCCTTCTATAATTTAATTTTTCATAAATATTTTATTCGAACTCCGACGCCAAATTGTTTGTTTACATTGTAGGACAATTGGCGATTCCTCGCTTTTTTACTTTCTAAAGATTCAATTTAAGCTGAGAATCTAGAACTGAAGTAATCTAGAGGGTAGAAAATATTTTAGCAAACTGAAATATTATACAATATTCCTGCATGTAATGGATCGGTTTGTCTAAACCATAAACGTACGTTTTGTAATAAACACCTTCATTTACGAATCTTTTCGCCTACATTTCCGTTTGGTTCTCAGAAATGCTTTCCCTAAAGTAGAAGTACAAACAGACTGACAGATCAATGAACAGACATAAATAATCTGCTTTAAGTTTAAACGCGAATCCGACAGATGAAGAGAAGTGCTTTTGTGTTACTACTTTTTCCTTTTATATAAAAAATCTTTCCTGTAATAGTAAACGTACCAAGTGAACCATGAAACATCGTTAGACAACCTACGTTCAAAGTTTAGACATAAATGGAAGAAAAATTAATGAGTCTTTAGTTCCAAATAATTGTCTTTGCATCAGCTTGGTCGCGTTTCAGAAATATCGATTCATAATTTCATGTTTTTTAAAAAACATTTGTAATAATTAGGGTAGGTAACTAATAAACAGCGATTATCATCCACCTACTTCCTTCGTCGAGTTGACGACGTATAATGCGAGGAAGTAATAAAAACCGAAGTGGAACCCCAAAAAAGCGGATAATGTTCTATCATAACAGTATGCTATCAACCCCGTTTGATCTTGAATCATGAAACAAACTGGACAAGAACACTTTGTATTGTTACGTGTACTATAAATCATGTTCATGACACAAACGTATATACTTTGAAATTAAATCTCCCTGCAAGTTCGAATCCTTGAAATTACAATGACGATCTCGACCTACCACAGGGATTCGATCAAAATTGAAATTGTTTTATAACATATAAATATCCTGTAGTATGACAGTATGAGTTTGATAACAATCAAAGGGCACAGGTGACTTCTAACGGTGCGAAATGATCGTTCGTGAGTGAGGAATAAAAATTCTTTTGATGCCGTCATTATTTTTCGGACATTTTTGACAAGTAAAATATTAATTTTGTGTCTAGGAATAAAAGAAATTGAAATGTATTGATAGTTGTAAAATTAACATTACAATACATTCTGCAAATAATAATATTTTAGAATATTTCAGTTGCAAGCGAAAAATAAAATAAAACTTTCTTTATTAGAATTAGTGACGGCTTGTCTATTAGGGTGGGGGGGGGGACTGGGACTGTGGCGAGTGCATCACCAAAAAGACCTTTCTTTTTAGTATCCGACATTAAAGATTTATATTTTTTTTAAAATGGTATGTAAATTGTAAATACTCCAAATATATTAATACGCATCCCGAGACTTAGGATCGATCCGCGCGCGCAATTTGGGCACTCGAACCTGTCACCAAAGTACTTCCGTTTAAAATTGCGTGTGTTAGACTGAGATCATTATAAGTAATTCCTAATGTAACATATAACAAGAAAAGGGAACTCTTAATACTTGAACCCCCGTCCTATTTGCCAAATATTTAAAGAATTGGTACACCAGAAGCGTTTTACTCATTCAATGGCTCCGTCTGTTCTTCTTTTGTTGAAGAAAATGGGCAGTTAAGCCTTAAAGGATCTTTATAAGGCTCCTTTAATTTACTTGAAAAAGCAATCTCTGTAAAGGTTTAATCTAAGGTTAATTTCTAAGGATACCATATCATATCAGAGGCGAGGATGACCTCCCTTGTACAGTTTCTTACTAACGTAGCGACCACTGTGTTGCTTGCTGACCAATCTAATAATTATTGTGGGTTCTCTACTATAACAAGATTTGGATGAGCAAATATAATCGAAGGACCTACGTATTATCAAATAAGTCTTTGATGTGTAAGACAACCCTACGGAAATTTTCGTGTGGTAGTTTGGGGTTCCACCTGATTCCAGTCTTGTAGGTCCGCACTTTTCGAAAAGCGGTGTTTCCACAATTAGTGCTAACTAATCAAAATTTCTTACGTTCCATGTAATAATCATCCCTTCAGCAATATCCTAAATATCAAATAATCCTGAAACTGTTCATGCTTGTAAACTTTGATACATGACTCCTCTCCTATATACTAAACCAAGTTCAAATAGCTCTGCGGCCAAGACGATAATGAGATAGTTACACAATGAGGCTTTACAGATATGATTTATTGTAATAGCAATTTATATCTGCTAACATTATTGTATTACATAACCGTAATATGGAACAAGAACAAGTTATTCAGAACCATTTCAAATTAGTCAGTAAGTTTATGAGAAAACCAAATTATTAAATATAATTTTTCCGTAGAGCAATAAAAATGAAATTTTAAATAAGAAATGCAAACAACCATGTACACATTTTACCAACGATATCCTGCAACATGATTAAGCATTCCAACCAATATAGAAAGCTCATAAATATTTGAGACATGTTTACACAGCCTCGCTCTTTCAAGTTTTCATCGCTATGTATGTATAATCCTGTTCTCTTCTTCATCAGCAGTTTTTCCAGATAAAAATTTTCACAGCAAAGACGTTTCCGTTTCATTATATATTAATATTGAGGGATTTATTCACGTATAGCTGCGATAAAATTGTATCAACCCCTTGAGATTTAATTTACATAAGAAAATGAAGGAATGAGAATAACAATACGAATTTTCTTTCGTGTGTTTTGTCCCTTAAGATGTGTTTGAGAACACATCATGATATTCCTTCGGGTACTCTCTCTCTTTCTCGCCCTACTGATGGGAAATGTAAATTTTGTCGAAACAACGGGTCAAATTAAACAACGTTACATCAAAGTTTGGTCGTTAGACGTTCAGGAAATTCAACCCAAGTTGTAAATTGCTAAGTTATGGTTTACAAAAACAATAATCAAAGTTTAATAAGTTACTTCTCTCTGTTGCTGTCCTTGTTGCGGTAATAATATGTATAGATAGTAATCGGAAATTGAATTCTCCAACCGGGGACGAGCTGTATAAATAAAACTTTTAAGGGTTGGTGTCGAGGTTGGTGTTTAATCAAGTATATAAAGTGGGGAGAAAGAGAAGCAGTAAGAAGTTTTTTACTATACTGACCGACGATTCGTTACTTTTCTTATTTTCTTCTAATTTTTCCTTTTTTGCGTTTGCGTTCACCTGCTAGGATTTATTATTCCCTGTTGTACAATAAAAATGTCCTCCCCCTTTACCCACATCTTCATAAAGACATCAATTCTATGTCGATAAGATTTTGGTCATTATAAACATCTCTCTCTTTCTCTTCCCTAGAATTTTTTACGTAAACGATTTTATTGGAATAAGGATATAAGGAAAGTTCCATTAAACTTTATAAATTGGCAAACTGAGCCCTAATAGCTTGTTTTGATATAATATTATAACAGTCCCTTAATATTTTGTATTTTTCTCATCGTTTAGATATCGTTGCAGAGACCTGAATTTTATGGTTCAAATTCCGCTTATAAACTCGATTTAATAAATAATTTCTAGCTGGTCCAAGCTAGCTAGATTTATTATATATATTTCCAGGGTTTCCCTTACATCATAAATCTGTCTTCACTTGAGTTTTTAACCCCCATGTGCGGTTTCAAATACAATGGCCACAATTACCCGCATTCTCAATGTGTATTATTCTATGATGATTGATGGCGGAATAACCATATCGAAGAAGGACCGACAACTTATTGTTATGTCTAAAACCGCATGGAAATATTTAAATGTATAATTATTCATGGTTGTAGTAGCTACGCTATAAATATAAATAGTTGTAAGTAACAAAAGTTTTAAGCGTAGAGGTATGTAAAGATGGTAAACGATTGATTTATAATAATGGGGTATGTGCTAAGGGCAATAAAAGTAAAACTTGTATTGAACAAAGTTCTGCAAGTTAATATTTCTATCACGAATGTATAAAAATGAAAGTAGTTTTGAAATTAAGTTATAGGGTATCCGAAATCAAAAGCATTAAATTTTAATAAGCAAGCTTAAAATTAGTAAGCGTTTCTAAAATATATTACAACACGAGTAAGTAGTTCATTAAACTGCAGCCAACCATAGTATAATTTTCCGGATAATAAATTCATTCTAACCACTGACTCGACATGGTCTTTATAAGAACGTTTTGTAATGAAAACGTCCCATATTTTGAGGTCTTAGCACTCATATATTACATACTATTAATATTTTATCAAATATATCAAAATGTATCAATAGGGTCAGTAATAGTTATTTGTTTAACAAGGCAGAAAAGTAGCAGATTTACTGACGCAGCTGGTATTTCACAGCTGAGGCGAAGCCGAAGCTGTGAAACCAGCCAAGGCACTAAATCTGCATTTCTGCCGTGTTGAACATAAAATTTTTTCTCCGATTGTTTACATTTAAGATTAATTTAATGATTATTTTTAATATTTTTTGTGCTATTAGTATCAGCAAACATCTGTTGCTATACAGTTCTTATTGGTTGCTATGAAAAAACATACTTGAGAAATGCCATTCTATTTGTTGCGAATAAAATAGTTTAATCTTGTTAATTCGTAAATATTAATTAATTTATAATAATATTTACAACGGAAAATGACGAAGAAATGTTCACCCCATCCGAAATTAAAGAAATCGTGAAAAATATGGAACTTAAATTTAATTAATAAAAATTTCAAATTTATTTGTTTTTCGAAGCAACCTGATTTTGAATGCTACTGTCACTAAAAATGATCACTTTTGCCTAGGCAGTAAATATGGAACTTTGGAGACAGTCAAATGTCAGTCAAAGCATGCCTTTACTGTCTATCGGAGAAAAATAGTAGATTGTTTTATTAGGATGAAAAGTGTCACTTTTTTTGACGAGCAAATTTTGCATTTGTGAGGCGAAGCGTAGCGTAGCCGAACGGATGCAAAATTGCGAGTCAAAAGAAGTCACTTTTCATCCGAATGAAACATACTATTTTTTCCGCAACCGGAACAACCGGATTCAAAATAATAAAATTAAGATGCGAGGAATTAGAGAACACTGCTACTACTAAAATCAAGTCTTCTTAGCTTTTGTTTTCAATTTTATTTATTCTGTCAAACCCAGCCAAAACCATCGAAAATGTTTGAACACGATAATGGTAACGAAGATACACCACCAGAAATTTTAGACCGTGCAAAAGAAGTTGTATCAAATCTTCTGCCCAATAAATCTCGAGAAGTATACGAAGGTGCTTACAACAAATTTTTAAATTGGTGTAACGAGAAAACCGTAAAATCGTACACGGAAAGCGTACTATTAGCGTACTTTTCCGAATTGTCCACTAAAATGAAGGCTTCTACTCTTTGGGCGCAATATTCAATGTTGAAGGCAACATTAAGTTTAAAAAATGGGGTAAATATCGAAAAATTTTCAAAACTCCGTGCCTATTTAAAAAAAGAAAATAATGACTACACACCGAAGAAATCGAGAATTCTTAGTAAAGAACAGGTGGATCGATTCTTGAAGTGTGCTCCTGATAAGCAATACTTGATGATGAAGGTGTGTTTTAGTTTTAAAATCGAATATTTTACGATAATTAAATTTTGACGTTTGTAGGTTATATTAATTTTGGGTGTTGCTGGAGCTTGTCGCTGCGACGAGTTAGTACATTTAAAGATTAATGATATTGAAGATCTTAAATCAGTCTTACTGATTAAAATTCCTAACACTAAAACTAATAAGGCTAGATCATTTACTGTGATGGGAGATAGCTATTTAAATATTTACAGAAAATATGTGACCCTTCGCCCGCCAAACTTTGCAGAACCACGGTTTTTTGTAAAATATCAAAATGGAATATGTCATCGAGTAGTAGTAGGAATTCATAAGATTAGCAGTGTTCCACAAGAGATCGCAAAATTTTTAAATTTAGATAATGCGAAAGAATTTACAGGCCACTGCTTACGACGAACTTCTGCCACATTTCTAGTAGATGCTGGCGGTGACCTCACGTGTCTTAAAAGACATGGTGGTTGGAAATCAAGCACTGTGGCAGAAGGATACGTCGAGGATTCTTTAAAAAACAAGAACGATACCGCAAAAAAGATATTGGGACTGGATCAACCTAGCACAAGTGGCAGCATCAGTGACAATGCTTGCATAATTAATTACGATGACATGGAAACACTTCCTAGAGCAGAAAGAAGTCCTGGAAATGAATCGACTCTTCAAGATACAACTAAAACTATAATTGTAGATGTTCAAAGTGATCTTAATAATTCTAAAAAGGTCAAGATTGTTGAAAGTGCAGGTTTATTCAATTTTCAAGGATCCTCAAATTGCACTTTTAACATTGAAATAAGAAATTAATTTATTGTTATAATTTTTGTGTTATTTAATTCGGAATCTAATATGTGATTCTTTGTTTAATATCTTTGTAGTGTTTTTCTTAAATAAATGTTATTCACATAAGAAACCAAAATCTTAACCAAAAAAGTGAAAAGTAAAAGTTCCTAGGAAGTAAAAGTACTTTTACTTCCTAGGAACTAAAAGTGTTGCCTAGCAACACACACATTTTTTTACTAATAACAAAAACATCAACTTCACTGTCCGTTTTTGGTATCAAAAGTGATCACTTTTGATACCAAAAACGGACAGTGAAGTTGATGTTTTTGTTATTAGTAAAAAAATTTGTGTGTTGCTAGGCAACACTTTTAGTTCCTAGGAAGTAAAAGTACTTTTACTTCCTAGGAACTTTTACTTTTAACTTTTTTGGTTAAGATTTTGGTTAGTTATGTGAATAACATTTATTTAAGAAAAACACTACAAAGATATTAGACAAAGAATTTTCTGTAAATATTTAAATAGCTATCTCCCATCACAGTAAATGATCTAGCCTTATTAGTTTTAGTGTTAGGATCTTAGGAATTTTAATCAGTAAGACTGATTTAAGAGCTTCAATATCATTAATCTTTAAATGTAGTAACTCGTCGCAGGGACAAGCTCCAGCAACACCCAAAATTAATATAACCTACAAACGTCAAAATTTAATTATCGTAAAATATTCGATTTTAAAACTAAAACACACCTTCATCATCAAGTATTGCTTATTAGGAGCACACTTCAAGAATCGATCCACCTGTTCTTTACTAAGAATTCTCGATTTCTTCGGTGTGTAGTCATTATTTTCTTTTTTTAAATAGGCACGGAGTTTTGAAAATCTTTCGATATTTACCCCATTTTTTAAACTTAATGTTGCCTTCAACATTGAATATTGCGCCCAAAGAGTAGAAGCCTTCATTTTAGTGGACAATTCGGAAAAGTACGCTAATAGTAGGTACCTACGCTTTCCGTGTACGATTTTACGGTTTTCTCGTTACACCAATTTAAAAATTTGTTGTAAGCACCTTCGTATACTTCTCGAGATTTATTGGGCAGAAGATTTGATACAACTTCTTTTGCACGGTCTAAAATTTCTGGTGGTGTATCTTCGTTACCATTATCTTGTTCAAACATTTTCGATGGTTTGGCTGGGTTTGACAGAATAAATAAAATTGAAAACAAAAGCTAAGAAGACTTGATTTTAGTAGTAGTAGTGTTCTCTAATTCCTCGCATCTTAATTTTATTATTTTGAATCCGGTTGTTCCGGTTGCGGAAAAAATAGTATGTTTCATTCGGATGAAAAGTGACTTCTTTTGACTCGCAATTTTGCATCCGTTCGGCTACGCTACGCTTCGCCTCACAAATGCAAAATTTGCTCGTCAAAAAAAGTGACACTTTTCATCCTAATAAAACAATCTACTATACCAGATCAGTAAATATATGGTCGTGCAATCTTCTTGTAAAAAAGTAACGTAATTATTTCTGAGGTACATAACAATAAATTATATTTATAGCATGTTGAGTAACACAAACTGTTTGAGAAGCACCAACTATCATAAAAATCACATCATAAAATTTGCTATCTCTCTGAATTTAAAGATAAGATAAAATTGTGCGTAGCGGGAGATAATTGGCGCCGAGGGATTTAGAATACGACAGCAAGGAGCACCCGAATGGGAAAATCAGGCATACTCCTTCCCCTTGTATATTAAAGTATCCCATTCACGTAGGAAATATAGCAAAAGTAACTCCTGAAATTTTTATGACCGTGTAAAGTTGAAGGATTTTAAACGTATGGGTAAAATTTTCCGTTTTGTTATGCTCTCGGAGTTTTTAAATCCACCACCAAGAAGATTAAGGAAAATTTATAGGGGAATGTAACAAAAAACATAGGTGTACAAGGCAATGTATCTTTAAGTTTGAAATATGGTAGGCTAACCGCTTATGCCTTTCAGCCAATGTTTCTGGATCAGTGGAAACAATTCTTAAGAAGAGTGAACTGCAAAGCGATAAATCACCAACGTGTAGGACAGAATAGGGAAGTGCCTCATGTATAAATCTTTCATAACTACGTAGTTTAATACCGAGGGATTACAGGAAGGATTTTCTAGATTAAAATTGCACGCTCGTCTACAACCTACTCTATGGCAAAACACCAACGTCGGTTAGATCTCGCACGGGGAAAATTTAGTTAATCATTGTATAAGCCATTACGGAATAAGATTTAATGCGTATCACCCTAAAGACTACTTTTTTATTCTATTTCAGATTTAACATTCATTTAGGAAAGATTTTGGCAAACAAAATATTTTTCCTCTAACATTACACGATGAGAAAAAAAATTGATTAATACACAAATAATTAATAAAAATATAGGGTGGATGTGAATATTGTGAATGTGTTATTAAACCTAAACCAATAATCAATTATTATTACCTATATTAGAGAAACTCGCATTTATCTTTAATCCCTTCCTACGCTTTCAACATTGCATTATATTTTATGTATGAGGATATCTATCCTTTCAGCTTATTAGGAGATTATTTTTGCATTAACCTTAACCATATCGAAAATATCTATTGAATGGATTTATTGAATGATAATTCCCTGCGCTACTTCACAATGAATTGGCAAAATTTAAAAAAAGAAACAGAAAATGTTGGAAATGTTAATTGTGAGGGATGTGTTAAAATGTCTTTCTGTAACAACGAAAGGCGCAAAGAATAAGTAAAACAGTTTTTAATGAAAATGAGTTTTAGATGAATAAAAAAATCTAAGCGGTTTAATTTCGTAAGTTTTCTTATTCAAGTTTTATAAAAAATCTCAACGTAATTTTTATAACAGATTCCTTTTTAATTCGAAAGGGATAGTTTGCTTTATTGAAAGCTCCAACATTTAAATATGTAACAACACTTGCAACAATCTGTATAAAGGAAGGACGTAGGTAGTAGAAAACTTATTATCATCACATACTGATAAAAGATTTCGACAACAAGTAGGTGGGACTCCTAATCCTAAAGACTCTAATCCAATAAATAGATTTTCTTTCAGTGACCTTAATCAGATATTCTTTTACTTTCATTTGTGGGACCTATTTATGAACCAGATCTTTTTAGTCGTGAAACAGTCAAAAATTTGTCATGATCAGTAAAAAAATCTCTTTAGAGACAGAATGTGCATGACATAGTTTGTACACCTTACGTAAAACGAACTGATTTCATTTGCTATTTAAATTTGTAAAACATTGTGGAATTTAAAATCGATGCTGTAACTTTTTTTAAATGATTGAATTGTTTAATATTATAATAAGCGAAGGAGTTGAAGGTTATATTATAGGTACACAGAAACAGATCTTTAAAACCAATATAAGCTCTCTAGATTAGAAAATTCATTTCGCTATTAAGTGCTTAGATTATTAAGAAGCCGATGTTATTGCCTATACCTTATTATCTATTATATATAAGACATATTCTAAGTTGCTCTTTAGATATTCAATTCGATAGACAACTGTAAACTTTGCAAAGTTAAGACAATGTCCCTTGTTGACGCTGTTTATCCAACTAACGGTAGCTGAACTGTAGGGTACGGAGGCTGCAGCTCAAAGTTCCGGTCGCCGCCTGTCCGTCAGTTGCGTCCGGGACTCCGTGCGCTTTGGTTTGAAAGCTGTGTTTACACGCCGCGTTTCAGAATGAACTGCGCTTACGTTCTCGAAATTCGGAAACGATTTAAAACAAAAAAAATTTTCTGAATAAAATTTTCCAGTTTAAAATCTTCAGTAATTTGAACAAAAAAAAACTTTTTTTTTATTTAAAAAAAAAATGTTGCGTCAAGACTTTATTTATACAGGCTTAAAGTTTTAAGAGTATCCATTGTAATATAATACATTGTAAATATTAATTCAACGAAATGATAAGACAAAAATGATTCTTATAGAAAGTAAAAAAAAGTGTCCGTAGACAAAAGATGTCAAAAAATCTTTGAAGTTTTAAAATTAATGGTGCTGTTTTGATATAAACAACAAAGGTACCGTTGAGGAATGCAATCATGCCTTGGATAAGATCATGCCTATGTCATCAAGAGAAAAAGAAACCACCCACAATAAGTCCACCTGTGCATCTGATGCTAAAGGTAAGATTAATCCCAATACGTGAGATTGAAAAATAACTATTATGCAAGTTGGAAGATTTACTAGTTATACATCAACGTAAACAACTTTTAAATTTGTGTGTGGGCACATGAATGGACAAAAACAAAACCTCTTTCTTTAAGGTGTGGATACCTATCGGAATTTTAAATACAACACAATCATTAGCTTAGGGATGTCCGTTCTAAAAAGCGCAGTTAGATTAAAATATCATTTCTTTTTGAACCATTTCAAGTTCAAAGTTCCCGACGTACAAATATCAATTTTGAAATTTTTAACGTTGCTTCCGGCAGATTTCCTTTGCCATTCCATGTTTACATAGCCCTGACGATGACGGATTTAATTATAAATTCAGACAAGGGTCTGCTAAAGGGAGTTCGTTTAAGAGTTGACAGATTTGTTGTTGTGTGGAATATATCCCACCTATGAATAGATACATTATATCAAATCAGTGGAACAGATTCAAAATTTTTAAGGGAAATTTAATCAAACTCGCACTTTAACGAATTATTTAAAAATACTTCGCTTCTTGAACGGTCCCTTCTGTAAATTTACTGTAGGTTGCATTAAAATTAATTTAGAGCTCAAATATTGAATTTTAGGATGAAATTAGTTTGCTTAGGTTAGTTCTGTTCTGTTCCAGAGTTACTACATTGATGGTACGTAATTAAATTTTGCGACTGCTGTTATACATATTTTAGGGAAGTTAATAAAAATTCGAAGATTTTTAATAACGCGTAATAAATTATAAATAAATTATTTAAGATGCTTCAAGTGTTTAATTACGCACTTGTATTAAAATATAAATAAACTATGATCTAAAACTAAAATAACAAACCAGAGTATTTTAAATATTATTTCTTCATATTTTTTACGATAATTTATTTAAATTTCAAGTTGATGATTTTAAGTGATATTATTACTACTGATTGGTTTTCTGCGTAAGATAACAAAATACTACGTTCTTAATAGACAAACTGTTGAAATGAAACTTTAAAAAGTATCTACAATATAATGGGTTTGGGGACTTGGCGTAATGAAGTTATGTGTACTAGATGCTGAACGGAATATTTCAGTTACAAGAAAGAACAAATAAAATTTTTATAACTTCTAAAAACCATTACGTCCGAATTAATAGCTTCAGCTTCATTTTTAATCGAAATCACACTCAAATGCAAAATCAAACGAATTAAATCCCCAAGAGTTTTGGTATTAAAAAAAAATTATGGGTCTAATTCAAAATAACAATTTTTCTAATCTAATGCAGAGCTAACTGAAGGGGTTCGTGCTGAGGGGTAAATTACAGAGGAATTTTGCTGGGCACACATGTTGGGTATTTGTTAAAAATTTTCAGGAATTGTTAAAATTATCTTTAAAATTTTTGGGAATTGTGAAAACTAGTCTGGGAAATGTGGGAATTTTTTCAGGAAATGTTGGAGTTATGGGAATTGCTTTGGTGATTGTTGGAATTATTTGGGAATATATTCTGGATTTTTTTTAAGTAGGTACCTATACCATTTCAGTTGGAACCAACAGCTGTAATTATTTTAAAAAACCTATACTTTAATCTTAGGTTAGTTCCCCTTTTAGTTTTAAAATTTTTCCCGTGAATATAATTAAGTACTAAATTAATTTTCGAAGGACATGTATTTTCCCCATAGCTCCCTCTAAGGCGAAAACTTTATTAACCAAATAAAGGTATGGAATACCTATCACTTCCCTATTCGACCCGACCATATCTGTATCATCATTATTCATTATTGAAAGCAACGGAAGCTATCAGCGTTTTGAGGAAGGTTCCCGTCTGTTGCAAATACAAAGAAATAACCCCCATCTACGTGAAAATGAATAGGAATTTCGACATTCGGTGTCGGGTTAGCTTTAAAACAAATCAGATGTGACAGAGAAAAATTGTGCCGAGCATTCATTGGATGTTTTCGTGCAACTCGAACTCAAAATGAATTGTTCGCAGGGTATGTGGTTTGTCTCTCCCTGAAATGAATTGAAAATTCATGTCCCTTTCTCGCTTTAACAACAGAAAGAAAAAGGCACAAATGTATTTTTGAACTTTGAAAAATGCGGTTTTGTTTCACGTTTCAAAGAGATATTTTTGGGTCATCAAAAAAGAATGATCGAATTTTACGTGATTCATCGAGTTTTACGTGATTCATCGAACTGAATTGGTATTAGACGCTTTCAAAATATTAAAACACAGGTTAGCTGTGGTTGAAAGTAATTAGTGCTAGGAATCAAAGTGGGTGCGTGATTGTCAGCCACGCACCCCTTGGTATTAATGTATGCCCTGTCGAATTTGAGGAAATGGAAAGCGATTAAAGTATGCACGAACATGTGAACCTTCATCAGTTGATAGAATAAAAAATTAACACTTCGTGCTTTTATATAACAACATAAGAGAGAATAAAACAAGAAAGTTTCAGCACGCGTGTTTTTAACACGAGTTTTGATTTATCTTTTCCAAAGGGAATAAACGATGGTCGTGAACATTAAAAGGATGCCGTTGCTGTTTACAGTAATTTATTGCGTATCTTCTAAAGTTGATCAAGTCGTGAACGCAAACTTCCGATCTCGTGGTTTCTCATATCATTAATGCACCGAGAAGAATTTAAATTTTCTTGTAACTTTCGAGTTAAATGCGGCGGTGGAATGCGTAACTACCAGATAAGGTGGGTAGGTCCTAATTAATATTTCAGTCTGATCCAAAACGTGTGCAGCAGTAACAGTGTTAAGTATTCCGGGCATTTTAAAGCGGCTTAGCAATCCCCGCATATTTAGTCATTCCTGTCGTGCAGGAATAGAGAATAGACAATGCGGCTTTTGTGGAAGAATATTATGCATGTACAAAGTGTCAAACTGAATTACATATCCTCGAAAAACAAGGTTTGAAACTTCCCTTACAGAAAGGGATGTATACAATAGGTTAATTAAAATCAAGCACAATACCAATGTGTTCTTCACTGAAACGTGTATTTCTAATTTTCGGTTTGTTATTTGAGAACTGGTTAACAAAAGCAAAGAAACAATTGAGTCGCAATGAAATGGGGGTTGTAGAAATTTGCTTGAAAATTTTAAACCGTTCGTTGTTACATTCCGTATTTCTCTGTAAATTACCCCGCAGTCAACCCCCAGTCGATTCGATTCCTTTAACTTTAATCCATAAGCGAATTTTCCTCCTACATTTCAGTCTACCACTGTGGCCTCTCTGGGAAACTTTTTCTTATCTATACTACCCCCACTTTCAGGCGCCTTTTCCTTGAATCAAGTCTCCACTTACAGCCCCAATCGCCCCAATTTTTTCCCCTCACAAACTCTTCCTCCTACATTCGCCCTTTTATTCCCTCTCCTCACACTTTCCTGAAGTTCCTTACCCATAACTCACAGTTAGCACCAATTTTCTGCATCATCCCTTGCTCTGTGGGGCTAATTGTCCTAGGTCTAAAATTGTCCCCCCCCTTCCGATACCTACCAGGGTTTCAATTCGCCAAAGCATGTTTTTCTCTTTTTTTTATTTTACCCCGTCAACAATGAATATTCCTTCTGCTTTTGCCATTTCTATAACCCTCGACCCCATAAGTTTGCCTTGTAAACGATTTTTCGTCCCCCTCCACGTCTCAATCATCGCTCTATTGTCACAACACCCCTAGGTGTATGCTTTAAAGAAGTTTTTCCCCAATAATGTTTCTATTTTTACAACCCCAACTCGCCTAGGTCTAACCCATTAAATAACATTTCTCCCCACCTTTAGCCGTATCCACCCCCCGTACCTCAATTCATTGCTTTGCCAATCCCATTTTCGATCTTTTCTAGATCGCACTGTATATCCGGTATTCTACTTCGTTCTTCCCTCGTCTTTTCTGAAACGACTTCTTCGCCGACCTTACACACTACCTACCCTACGTCTTTGGAATGTAACATCTTTCTATTCACTCTACTATTCTATAACATTTCCTCCCCCGCTCCTCATGCGTTTTACCATACCATTTTTATTTCCCCACGCTTTGCCTTATAATCCTTATAATGTAACCTTTTGGCACTACCTTTTTTTTCATAAAATTCGTAGTAGGTACATACTACCATAAACATTTAAGATCATATAAATAACAGTTAAAGTCTAACCTTTAATCCAAAGCAATCGATTTGAACACGAAACCTGGGCCACATGAGTTGAGTCGTCAGCAATGCACTCGATTAAAGTTAAATTCCAAATTTGATACATTAATGCATTTAATTGGATTCAATATAAATGTACACGCATGCACACACAAACACAAAACACCCACAATACTGTAAATTAGAGTTTTGTTAAATATTACACTGCACAAATATTTTTAAAATTAATTTTGAGTGTCCAAAAGTTTTAAAACACGTCTAATCAAAGGAACGTTCTCGACTAAACTGAATATTGTTAAAAGAAGATGCTCTTATCAAGTTTCGTACGTAGTATGCAGGTGTGGTATGATTAACTCCTTTGTGTGATTCGACATTTGTTGCAAGCGTAATAGAATAGGTGCAATCGCCATCCAGATTGATAACTTTTTACGGAAAAGCGAAGTGTTTACAATTTCTATATTTAACAAAAGAACTATAAATCAATGATGATTAATATTTTAATATGTAAAATAAAATTCGGTAATTTTTTTATTGTTTCCGGTCTTGCTGCACATCATCATGCTTACAAATTGTTAATAATAATTACATACACAGGAGGTGATCCCTATTGCTCTTGCTGTTCATTTTCAGCTCCATTATTATACTAAAATTGATGATGAACTTAATAATAAAAGACGAAACGTCGTAATCAACAAAATAACGGTTGTGTGACAACTGACAACCATGAGCGGGACGTTATTACCATATGTACAAGAAAAACGGTCCCACGAAAGAGTGGAACCCCCGATCCTTATAATAGCATTAGTTTAAATTAATTTTTATTTCAAGTATTAATTTGGGTGGGAGTAACAACCCTCAAAATATTTTTTTAAATACAGAATTGAACTTGATTCTTGCAATTCGACTAAATATACCTACGGCTACAGCTTATTTTTATGAAAGTTCTTTTCGGATCGAAAGACATTGCTATTATTTTCTTTTCTATCTTTTTCTACGCCTTCGTTCTACTAAATTTAGTTATGTTCCATTGTTACGCTTGAATTACTGTCTCTAAAACCTGAATACACATCGATTGCTAGTATTATTGTGTTCTGTTTCTTACACTATAGAATATTTCCTAAAGTAACAAAATTTTTATTGAATCTAACTCTTCTCTTCTATGAATGAATAGTTAAATGTTTATGTTAACGCATCATGTAAATTATTTTCCCAAGTACATGCTTAGAACTAACCGTTTAGAGAAGTTACAGTCATGCTGGAAGAAGTGAAGAACATCAAAGGCATTTATATCCATGTATTGGTCATAAAAGCGTGCACAAATAAAATGGCCCAGTATGTGTTTAATTTAACATTTAAGGGTGTAAAGTAGATTAATACATTTAAACTTTAAACGACAAAAGAAACTTTTAACAAAAGGAAAAAATGACCACGTACGTTTTCGCCTTAAAAAGTTTTATAAAATTTCCCTTAAAATACAGTTTCCGGTTTCGACGTCCTAAATTTTAAATTTGTTAACAAAGGAGTTTTCGGCCAAGGGACACATAAATTCCGATCTCTTAAATATTACATTCTTTCGTGTTTCTTACAGATCGATTACCACAAGCTTCTTTCTTTTATACGGAGCAGTTTTCAGGAAAAGGTTGCTAAATTCTTTTTTAATGGTTTTTAAATAGCTCGCAGGGGAATTTTGTTCATTAGTTCAAAAGTTGTAAATCTTCGACTTAAAAGACTTTTCAGACTTTCTTTTAATTTACTTGAAAGAAATTTTAATTATCAGATGATTGATGCTTGTTTTGATGATTTTATTGCAAAATCATTTCATTTCGTAATACAGGCTGTCTCAAAAAGAAACGGTATTCAGTTAAGGGCATATTCCTTTCATGAAAATAAAAGGAACCGTTTTTATTAACATGGATCCGCAAATGCTTCGTTATCGAGATACAGGGTGTTGAATGTTGTAAAAAATATCGATCTTTTTTTCATTTATTCGAAATGACTAGGAATTAAATTTTAAAAAGTAAGCAATACGTATGTATGTACATTTGCTATAAGTGGACCATATTAGTCAGTTTTTTCCTTCTCCAGTGGCGTAACTTACAGGTGGGTATGCAGATATTTCTGGAGGAAAAATGGTACGCCACTGTTTTTTTTGACACGATGTTCAGATTTGTCAACTAATTTACGGTTGAAACAGTCTCTTGCGATTTTTTCCTACCATTAACCGTTTTCGTGTAAATCACACTTCAAAGATGAAAAATGCGAATAAAAAAATAACTCTGCAAATCCGTTTTTTGAATAATGACCGCCTTTAGCCTCAAAATTTTGTTAGAAGAATAGAAGCTTGTCTTGAAGCTAATGGCGGTCATTTTGAACATTATTTGCAAAATAATAATCATTTCGGAATATATGAAAAAAAATTTCAACACCCTGTATCTCGATAACGAAACATTTGTGAACCCATGCTAATAGGAACTTTTCCTCTTATTTTCATGCTGGATGCTGTTTCTTTTTAAGACTCCCTGTATAACAGCACGGGATTAAAGTGGCCGATTCGTGAATTAATTTCACAAACACAAAACGGTTTTATTAAAATAGTCCTGAAAATGTTACTAGTGGAAGTAATTTTTTTCAGGTTTTAATAAAACAAGAAACGTCGTTTAGTATACACGGACCTTTCGCTATAAAATTCTGTCAAGGATAACAGATGTTTAAGAAATTCTGCTGCAATGCCACCCCACCCGTCATGTCAATGCAAGCTGTAATTGTTTTTTAACATGCTGTCAACTTCGGCGACTTCAAATATTTAAAATTTAAAATATTCTCTGCTTGTGTCTTAACTGTTTTTTATTTGAATTCCTATATCACAGTTAGTAGTACATCATTCCGTGTTGCAACATGCGTACGATTATCTGCTCTTTTAATTACTCGTGCTACGGCCAAGGACTTGAACGTAGGCGTTCGAATACGCTGCTTCCTGTTGATTTGCATCAAATTTTGGCTATCGTTATTTGATTCGATTATTATAATACCTTGCAAAGTGTTCTAAATAGCATAGAATTTTTTAAAACTAAATTGAAATGCTATAAACCAATCAGTAAGTCATAAGGTCAAATATTTTCAATTGTTCTCTTTAATGATTATGTGAAAGTTGATAAGGAATGTTCTAGATTCCATGTAATAAACTCCGTTTATTACGTTACGGGAATGATTACAGATAACGTAAGTAGTAGGAATTGAACCCACTCCGTCTTTAAAGTAATAAAATAAAATGTCTTAAAGTTTTCAGCGGCGCAAGGGTATGCTAAGCAAATCAAATTAAATACGCAGGGTTATTAATAAATTTCTAGAGGGAATAAATTGAGAAAATGAAATAACAAGGCAACGGTTAAGGTCATTTGGCAAGTAACGAAAGCGTTTGGTTTGTGTGTGAGGAAGTGTGATCCTGACACAAATTTGCATGATTTTCCTTCTATAAGCACGAAGAAAAATTCTTAAATAATTCGTAAATTGGTATTAAATGTAAAATAAGTTTCTGTAGAAGCTTCGAAAGTAGGTAAATAGGATTAAGTCAGGGTTGTAAGGTGGATTACCGATTTAAGAAGTTCACAAAAGTTTTATATCGAATTTTCCATAGCCTTATTCCTTGTTCTGTTTAAACTAGCTCTAAATTTTGAAAGTAATAAACTGCAAGGGGTTCTTCTTGATGAATTGACGAGAAGAGCTTTCAAATGAATATTAACTATAATTAACATTTTACCTTCCTCAGTCTTAGAGGCACCAAGCACGAAAGCTTCTCAAAAATTTATAAGTACTCGCCAAATTAATTAAAAAGTTCGTCTTTCGTTAAAATAGCAAACAGCTGTGTTGTAATAACTTATGCCAAATGTAGAGTTTTAGGTAAATGGGTCGTTTTAAAATGTAATATGATATCTTCTTTGACCATTACCGAACGGACAGGAAGTTCCTTGTCCATCCCACCGCTGCCACCAAAATATGTTGTGAGCAACCCTTTGGTTTGTAGTATCCACTACACCTTCGTTGTTCACTTGTTACAGTTTTGCTTTTAATTATTGTAATTTAGCAATTAGGGGTTTAGTATTAAGGTAAATGACGTCACGATAGGAGACGCTTTTCCGATTCCGAATATTTCTGAAATTTTGGACCAATTAGGCAATAGTAAATATTTTTCTACGGTAGATTTGTCAAAAGGCTTTTATCAAATTCCAATGGACAAACAGTCCAGAGAAATCACAGCGTTTTCAGCTAACCATCAACATTGGGAATTTTTAAAGTTGCCAATGGGGTTAAAGGGCAGTCCCGCTAGTTTTCAGCGCTTGATGAATTCTGTATTAAGCGGATTTATAGGGCTCAAGTGTTTTATTTATTTGGACGACATTGTTGTATATGGCAATAGTTTAGAAGATCATAATGCAAAATTAATAGATGTTTTTTCTCGATTGCGAAAATTCAACTTGAAACTCGAACCGGAAAAATGTAGATTCTTACGAAAAGAAGTTGTTTATTTGGGGCACAATATAACCGATCAGGGGATAAAACCAGATCCGGATAAAGTAAGTGCAGTACGTAATTATCCAGAACCACGAAATGTAAAAGATATCAAATCATTTTTAGGATTAGCTTCATATTACAGGAAATTCCTTGATGGGTTTGCAAAAATAGCAGCACCATTAACAAGTCTCTTAAAGAAAGATGCCAAATTTATTTGGTCAGACTCTTGTGCGAAATCGTTTCACGATTTAAAAGAAAAACTTATGACTGCTCCAATTTTACAATATCCAAAATTTAATGAACCATTTGTCGTAACTACAGACGCGAGTGGGAAAGCAGTAGGTGCAATTTTATCCCAGGGAAAGATAGGAAGTGATTTACCAGTGGCGTACGCGAGTCGCGTATTGAACGCAGCAGAAACACGGTATTCCACAACGGAACGCGAAATGTTAGCTTTAAGTTGGGCCGTGAATCATTTTAGACCCTATTTGTTTGGGAGACCTTTTATAGCAGTCACTGACCACAAGCCGTTGGTCTACATAAAGAATTTACGAGATCCTGGATCTCGATTAATGAATATGCGCATGAAATTAGAATGCTATGATTTTGAAGTAGTCTATAAGGAAGGGAAACGAAATACCAATGCCGATGCCTTAAGTAGGATTAGCGAGGATATTCTACCTACCGTTAGTACTATTAGCAAAGAAGAAGATGTAGAAAGTTATAAACAATTTGAAAACTATATGAAAGACAATATTATCGTAAATACTAATATTGAAGAAAATAATGAGAATATACTTAACAATGCATTAGCAAATAAAATCATTTTAATAGGATTATCACTAGATTTAGAAATTTTCAATGAGTTTTTATTACATTTAGAAAATACTTACCAATTTGTAAGTAACCTGAAAACGAAAAATTACTCAAGGAAAGAGATTGAGACAATTCAATTAGGTAATAATAAAATCTTTGCGGCATTTACAAGAAATAAGTTTACAGACTCAGTAAAAGAAAAACACATTTATAACATTTTAATCAAGGTACGACAATTATGTATAGAAGATAAAATAAGTGAATTACTATTAGTCAGAGAAGGGTTTAGCGAAGGTATTTCTTGGAGAGTAGTCGTATGTATGTTACGATATTTATTTCGAAATACTAACATCAAAATTAATATTTGTAGAACAGAATCATCTTATTCGGAACGTTTAAAAGCAGAAATATTAAAGGAATTTCATGACACTCCTTTGGGGGGACATCAGGGTATAACTAAAACGCTAAAACGAATCAAGAAGTTCCACAAATGGAAAGGTATGAAGCGCGATGTAACGAACTATGTAAATAAATGCGCCAATTGTCAGTTAAACAAAATTAATAGTCCAAAAACTAATATGCCTATGCAAATTACTACCACCTCTACTGAGCCATTCGAGCGTTGTTTTTTAGACATAGTAGGTCCATTAAATGTCTCACGGAATAATAACAAATACGTATTAACTTTTATTGACGATTTATCAAAATTCATACAGGCTATTCCATTAGAAAATCAAGAGGCAGGTACAATTGCCGGAGCTTTTGTCAATGAGATTATTTTAAAATTCTGTCATATTCCGTCAGAAATTCTTACAGATAGGGGTTCTAATTTTACTAGCGATTTGTTTAAAAATATGTGCCAACTATTTAAAATAAAGAAAATTCAAAGCACGGCATATCATCCAGAAACAAACGGCGCTCTAGAAAGAAGCCATAGAACGTTAAAAGAGTATTTACGTAATTTTATAAACGATAGCGGTGATGATTGGGATGAAAAATTGCCATACTATGTTTGTAATCACAATTCCACCCCACATACGACAACGGGTTATGAACCGCGGAAAGTAGCGTTCGGGCGACCATCAAAATTACCAACCTCCATCACTAGGTCACCTCAGATTAATTATTCATATGACGATTTGATTATTGAAATTCAGCAAAAATTCAGATATATTTGGCAAGACGCGAGAGAAAAGTCTATTGTCGCTAAAGAAAAATCTAAAGAGTATCATGATAGGTCAGTAAATTTGCAAGAATTTAAAATTAATGATAAGGTATTGTTACAAAATGAAGAAGTAAGACGAGGGAGGAGTAGGAAATTTGAACAAAAATGGATAGGGCCTTACGTTGTCTTGGATAAAATTTCACCAGTAAATTATGTCATATCCAAAAAGAACAAAAAGTATACTGTTCACGCAAATCGATTGAAGCATTTTTACGATTAACACATTTGGAGTAAAATTAATAAGTTTATTTTCTCGTAGGAGTTAGTTAAGTATGTAGGTTTTAGGTAGGGTGTATTCAATAAAAGGGAGAAAACGAAATGTTTAAATTAAAAAGTAGTAGTATTATAATTTAGTATTGTATAAGTTAGGATTTATATTTGTAGGTTTTAGGCAGAGTGTATTTAGCAAAAGGGAGAAAACCAAATGTTTAGATTAAAAGTAGTAATGTAGTATCATAATTTGTTATTGTATTTGTTAGGATTTTGTATTGTAGTTAGTGTATTGGACATACTGTATTACTGTGAAAGAAAAGGAAGACGAGAAAAAGAACATGTGGTGCATCGATCAAAAGTGTTTAGCAAACAGTGAAGTGCAAAAGTGTAGTTTTAAGGCAGTGCGGGTCGAATTAGACAATAATGCCCAGACTATTTTAAATAGGTTAATAATTACTACTTGTATTCTAGGTAAATGTTCATAGAAAAAAAAAAGGTAATGTGAAATTCAACGAGTAAACATACTCTTTTCATTCGTAGTTTCCTCTAGATCAACGGGGGAGGTGTTGTAATAACTTATGCCAAATGTAGAGTTTTAGGTAAATGGGTCGTTTTAAAATGTAATATGATATCTTCTTTGACCATTACCGAACGGACAGGAAGTTCCTTGTCCACCCCACCAAGAGGGTGTTACACATGTGCTGTATAGTTAGTTTTAAGATAGCTTTAAGGCAGTCTTTGTTCAAACTTAAAAGAATAAAGTTGTACATAAAAGATGTGAATTTACTTCCCCCAAATACTAAACCCCTAATTGCTAAATTACAATAATTAAAAGCAAAACTGTAACAAGTGAACAACGAAGGTGTAGTGGATACTACAAACCAAAGGGTTGCTCACAACAGCTGTTATAATTAAATTGAAATATGAAAACTGAATTCTTTCAAACATTTAATTGTTCATTATTTTTCACTTTAAGCGACTGCATAACCAATTATTATTATTAAACCTATCTTGATATTAAATCTTATGATGGATTAAGGTTTACTATAATACGAAAACTTGTGAAGCTCCGTAATTCCTCGCTAATATTACCCGATTTTAGGTGAATTACAGCTGCAGGTCAATGACTAATTAAATTGTAACAACGTTTAAATTTGAATTACTTCCTGGAGGGTGGTCTAGCGAATTATTGTGCTGATCTACTGATAGGTACATAAATTATCGTACTTCCGGACTCGATTGCGTATTCGTCAACAAAACTAAATAATACTTTATTTCCTATGATGATTTCACAAGAAGACCTTGGCCGAGAATCATTCCATACTATTATATGGTAAAACATGTCATACGACCATTACATAAAATGTTTATTTATCTACGCATTCAGTTAATCTTACAGTCGCATTCTCAATTAAAAAAAAGTGTGTAGTGATGGTCTTATTTAGGGTGTAATCCATAAGAGAAACGTTTTTGTCCGAGGACTGTCTCATTCATTTTGAAAAAAAAACCGCTTTTAAAACTTAAACTTTAAAGGCAGCCCTATTACACCAAGCTGTGTCTCGTACCTATTAGTTTGAAATACTTCTCAGGTAAAAAGTATTCAAGAAGGAGTTCGGAATGTCACTCTAATTCAAGATAATCAGAAATATTTTCTCCAACGTAATGATATCGGAATATCAGTACAAGACGAACATAGAAGGTGTTGTAGCAAAGCTATAATCGAGATAAGGAAACCTAGTATTTACCTCCGGTAGAACTAACAATGTGGCTTCATGAATGGGTACCCACCTTCCTTATAAGGTTGAAAGATGCGATGTTGTATACAAAGGACAGTAATGAATGACCAGTTTGTACACTTTAAAAGATTCAGGTATAATAAAAGCTGCTACGGCGGTGTACTCTTCAAGCGCTGCTGAGGATCATGGAGCTGTCGACTGGTAAGATAAATTGCAAGGAAGAAATATTTTAAATTCTTGAAAACTAGAAAGATATCTTGTAGGTATTATCCTTTTGACAGCAATTATTGCTGTTTAGTTTATAACAGAATGTATTAAACATCCCATGCCTATAGGAGGTAGTAACAAGTCACATTTCCCTCTAAGGTACTTTTTCTTATCCTACAGGATTGGGGACTAGACTGACGAACTGTGACTAGTTTGGTAACCTGATTTAACACCCCTGGACTGAATTTATTTTTTTGATGATGAAATAATTGTAATTTTCTTTCAAATCAAATTTTAAAAAATTATTTTCTTAGAGAAGGAAAATTTCAAGTAATTTCTTATAGAATCTAAAATGTATTGTGTCTGCAGCAAAGCGTGAATGTGTGGTGGTAAATAATTATGGATCAATATTGTGTAACAAATAGTTTGCATGCCCTGCAAATATTAATTACAAAGTTCATAACTGCTACATTACTTGTTCAGTAAAATCAAAACCCATCGGTTCCGAACCTAACTCCACCCTTCACTAAAACAGGAATAAATAAGTTTTTAGATATTATTTGGTTTAGTTTCGTTTTGCCGACATGCTAAATCGAAAGCAACTTTTTATAGAAACTCAATTTTATTTTTAATTTAAACATAAATCTTAATTTTTTTATTGTAAACAGTGTTTTACTTTTAAAAGTTCCAAAAATTAAATATTTGTTGTGTATTCTCCCCTTATTTCGTTTCGTTTCGAAAAATTTATTTAGAAGTTTCAAAAACGGTCACAACGGCGCTCTTCCAAAAATTTTGAAATTTTTAAAAAATTATTACAAAAAAACTATCCACACGATGTTGTTTAAATTTTCTAAACTTATGCAGTTTGGTATTAGATACATTTCCTTTTTTTTATGAATGCTAGAATTTCACTGTGGCGCCCTCTACGAGGTTTTGAAAATCGGAAATTGATGCTCCTATAGCTCCTTTCTTAGTCAAAATATGAAAAAAGTTTAAATATAAAAGTTGTTCAGTATATAGCTCTGCATTCTCCTAAATTTATTTCACGTATACAGGGTGTTTGGTTTTCACAGTACAATAAGCAACTTTGTTATTTTAAATGAAACACCCTGTATATTATTATATGATTGAATGCAAAATTTAATTGTCTATCACATAGTATAAGGTAGTCATATAGCTAAAATGTACGGTTGATGAGAAAATCGCGAACTTCCGCTGCGTTAGTAAATTAGATGCATGTCTCTCTTCTGTACGTATCGAACCCGTATAGTCTGGTGTTTCTCGCTACGCATTCAAGTGATTTCCAATGCTGCCTCGCGAACTACTGTTGAATACCAAAAACGAAATGTTTATTTTGAGTATATGGGAGAGTCCAGGGGAGGTGCGCAACTCCCTTTTTTAGAATTTCTTTCCTCTTTTAAGCCTTCTTTGCGCTTTAAAATTAATTCATACGCCTACGTCACAGTTATTGATTAATGCGGTGTAGGGATAAGAGTTAGGGTTTACCACCAAATCGTTTATCATTCTAGTCCGCGTTTAACATATTTTTGCAAAAAAAAAAGATATTTATGTGTGATAAATTACATTTATAGGACCATAAAATAAGAAGCAAATCAACTGAAGTTCCATACATAAAATATAAATTTTAAAACTGCATCTTTGATGTTTTACGATGATACCTCACGATTTGTGGTTTAAGTAACAATTCTTCGAAGAAACCGTGTTTGCCATAACCTCCATCTACTTCATTGCTATACGATACACGTACAACATTTTTTTCATTATAGAAAGTATATTTACTCAGTTCAGTTTATATTAAATGGCTTTCTATGGGTAGGAACGGAAGCAAAAGTTCGGAAAGCATACGTAATATACAAAAGTACAAAGCCTAGCGCTTATAATACGAAACTTCCTTTTCTCATATTCCAACACGTCCTTTTTCTCCAAACCTTTGGGTTTTTTTCGATTTTTTTAATTCTTTTATCTATCTGACTACATTGTTAGTAAACATAGTTATGGTAATTTTCAGGATTCACGTCTATGAAAGTCATGATTCTCGTTCTTACTTTACTTTAGCTCCCGGGAATGTTTACAGCGTGGAATAGAACTTCTCCTAAAACTCATCGTATCACGAAATTACTGTTTCGTAAGAAGTTATGAATTGCACGATACTCGGCTAACGAATTTGTAATACGATGTGGTTTGCGAGGACAGAATAAGTAATTAGTTTCACTTCTAGAACTAAGGATTTTTTACTTTTTGTTTTGTAATGAATACCTGCACAAAATAATAATGCAGGAATTTGGAGGAGAAAAAGTTCTTGTTAGGATATATTTTTATGGTGTAACATGTAATGAGAAATATTGTAAGCGTAAAAAAAACACAAAGGAACACTTGTAAAATAATGATCATAAAAAAATCAGAAACTAACGTAATTTACTTTTAATGAAGGATATGTGTAAGGATTTTTTTTATGTTCAAGAAGAGAAAGAAAAATTGTGTCTATACATTTACAAAATTTGTAAAAAAAGAAATTTTATTCATAATTCCCTAAAAACCATAAAATAATTGTCACTTTGGTTTTCGGATTAGGGAAGAAATAAGCCACGCCCTTTTACTGAAATTAGTTCTGATGAAACTGCTGGTAAATCGTATATCCTTTCTAATTTTTAAAATAATTTTAAGATTACTGTCTTTTGAAATTCAGTTTATGTACTTCATTGGGTGGCAATTTAGTAAAACGCGAAAAGCTCGGACAAACATCTAAATTGCTCATCTCATCTAAAAGTGAATAGGGTGAACTTTACCAAGGTTTGTTTTTATCTGGATATGTGCTGAATTTTTTAAAAGAACCAAGAATCGAGATGAGCTCAGCGAAGAGTAAACAGACAGCGACTGCTGAAAATGGCAATTTGTATATATTTGAATATAAAACACCCTAACCTTGTAAAATTTCTCGCTACGATGGATGCTAAAACGTACCAAATACATACACATTCCATGAAAAACAAAGGTTTGCAATTTTCAAATTACCACATTAAGAGATAACGAACATTCAATTGACTACATTGGGTGCGAAGTAAATTAATATCATGCCGAGAAGAAAATATTATTATTATATCATTGCTAGTGGAAGAATACAAGTCAAGGTTTGTTAGGAGTCAATAATACATACTAATAAGTAAATTATGAGAAATATAAACATTGTTTATAGAATGCGAACTTAATTATAAATTAATCAAAATAATGATTGCGGAAACAATTAATCTGTTACATGGTATATTGTATGAAATTATTTGTTGTAAAATTTTGAAGCCCATGAAGAAAGACTATTGAACACTTTGAAAATGATTAAAAATTCTTAGGAAAATAGCGTAAACAGTGTCTGGTTCGATTCCCGGAATCACCAAGGAAGTTTAATTCGGGCTGCGAGGTCAGTTTCAAGGATGAGACCTAGGGGTAGGTCCTTAGGTGATTGAGGCTTCAGACTGCGTATAGTTCAGGCCCGAAGGCGAGACTGTTATTATTTTATTATCCTAGCTGAACGGTCTATTCGTATAGTATTTTTTTTATAATCTTGTATGTTCACGATCAAGAGTGCTTTTAAATCTTTCATTTCGAAATAGGTTTGTAGATCGTATATCTCTGCTTAGTTTAATGTCAACCAGAAAATCTTGATAATAAATGCACGAAGTTATACTGCAGACGTTGAATTTTGTGCCCGCATATTAATATATTCAATGAGAACTAGACGTTGGTGTCCAAAATAGCAGCATCTTCTTAATTACACTGCATGCAACCAGGATGATATCATAATATTACAGACGACACTTGCTAACAACTCGAAGTACGTCGAAATAATTAAATTGCTCTCGCAAGTTTCCCATTCCATCTCCCACGAGTAGACGGAAAGTCGGAAAGCGTTCGCGAGAAAATATTCCAAAAATTCTACAAGAATTCCTAACTCGAAATAAGCGACGATTTACTCAGTTAGTTAACTTGATGCTTCTATAATACCTTGTTAAGTTTCAATTTTCAGCTACATATTTAATGTTAATGCCTTCGTTTTGCGAAATTTGTTAAAGTGGGAAATTAATGAAGTAGTTATTTGATCAGCCTGCGCTTCCGCCATCAACTTAATCGTTATTAATAGCATATCGTTGCAGAAACATGTGTCGGGTTTGTCAGAAAAGAAGATGTACAACATCTTTATACACATATGAATAAATTAACCTACACAACCTTTACTAACTGTTTTGAAGTATAATTTCTCGCACTTCTGAAGTCGATTTTTCAAAGTGGTAATATGAAAATGAGGTGTTGGGATGGCTTTGTGGGAGTTGAATAAACGCCGCTAACCCTGAGGAAATTGCTCAAGCCTGCAGGCAGTGCTTTGTAGATTTATAGCTAGGGCGATTATAAAATGTAGAAAATATCCAAATAAGGAACCTTGTTGTTGACAGGAAGAAACTAGGACGAATCGCATGCAGTTGAAGTAATTTTACCGTTTATAGAAAGCTGTATTGTATATCTTTTTACGCCTACGCTTTAATGGTACGTGTTGAAGTACTTTAGAGCAATTTTATATTTTTATACTTTCTTGAAACTTGCGTGTTTACATAATTACACAAACCTAAGGAAGCCGCCCTTTGGCGGTACTATACCACGGAGAAAAATTTACTTAGTAAATCCAAAAACGGTCGCAAAATTTTGAAATTTTTGAAAAATTATTACAAAAAAAACTGGCTTCACGATTTTGTTTAAATTTTTTACACTTATGCAGCATGGTGTTAGGTACATTTTTGTTTTTTGATGAATGCTAGAATTTCACTGTGGCGCCCTCTACGAGGTTTTGAAAATCGGAAATTGATGCTCCTATAACTCCTTTATTAATCAAAATTGAAAAAAGTTTAAATATAAAACTTGTTCAGTATATAGCTCTGCATTCTCCTAAATTCATATCACGTATACAGGGTGTTTGCTTTTCACAGTACAATAAGCAACTTTGTTATTTTAAATGAAACACCCTGTATATTATTATATAATTGAATGCAAAATTGAATTGTCTATCACATGGTATAAGGTAGTCATATAGCTAAAATGTACGGTTGATGAGAAAATCGCGAACTTCCGCTGCGTTAGTAAATTAGATGCCTGTCTCTCTTCTGTATGTATCGAACTCGTATAGTCTGGTGTTTCTCGCTACACATTCAAGTGATTTCCAATGCTGCCTCGCAAACTACTGTTGAATACCAAAAACGAAATGTTTATTTTTAGAATGAGACACTACAGGGGAGGTGCGCAACTCCACTTTTTTCTTCATCTCTTTCGTCCCACCTACCCTTCCTTTCTCTGTGTCTCGTATCCGTTTCTCTACGACCTTCCAATTGGAACATAAATTATTTACTCGTATTACTCCCTATTCGCAACTCTAAATTTCATCCCCGTTCCTTCTCGTCTTTTCTTTTTATTTACAGTTTTTATTCCTACACTAATTTTGAACCCAAAAACCATCTGTCCTGATCTTACGTGTTGGTGAATAATTTTCTTTGATTGCATATGGCGGATAAAGAAACCAAATGCATTCATTGATTGAAACTGCACCATCTGTGCAGAATAGGCTGGGAATGTTACATGATTTTTCAATTAGTGACGCCAAATTGGCAAAAAGTCAATTACGTGTGCGTGCTTGTGCTGCACATTTCGTTAGGTAAAAGAATATTTCCCCTGCATATGAAAACCACACGCATGGTTTTCATTAATTTACAAGGGGATATTTTTACCCTAAATCACTATTCTCTTATTTCAGAAAATCCTCATTTCTTACTCGTAAATGTTAAGCGCATGTAACTTCAGACTATTCAACAACTTCGTTTAGAATAAATTATCCACGCACTGGCAGAAATTTGCATATTTAATACGCAGTAGCTCGTAGAGAAAATAACGCTGCATTAAATCCTCGATTCACTTTAGAACTCATTATCCGAAATAGTTAGTCGATGTTTACTTTTATTTCCAATTGAATATGTATCAGTTAATAACGTGAACCCGAGCCTACTCCAGTAAGCAACTTTTGTTTTTTTAATTAGAGACTGATAGTCGTAATTAATTAGAATTGATACGTGGAGGACTCTTAATTAGCAGATCTATCATTTTTAACGTGTAGTGTACTGATAACCTTAATATAAAAGCTAATCAATCTTTTTACTTAAGATTATGTTTATGTACTTCCTCGTATATACCTTACTATATAAGGAAAGCAGTCGTGGGCTTTGAAATTAAAATTATTCCTGGCATATTGGTAATAAGTTGGAGTTTATTAAGACTGCAGGGTTATTCGAGTCTGAAGAAGTTCATAAAATAATTGTTTAATGTCAAATGAGTGTTAATATGGCATTTATTAGATGAGGAAGTACATATAATAGAAATGTTGTGAATTATCAGCTAGATTAATGTGATTTATTTAGTTTTTCATTCGAAAACTACAAAAAAACAAAATCTTTCTGAATTTCCTTGATTATATCGCTGGTGGTTCTATTTTAATGGAAAACTTTAGTTCTACATGTTTAATGATCCGACTCTTTACTAAGATATGAGTTTTTGTTTGTATCTTTTAATGTTTCACCTCATTTACAGCACTTTTCAGCGGCGAGATAACACTCCTGCTGCGGTTAACCGACTTCTTTATATAAATGTGGGAGTGCTTGTTAAAGTTTATAAATCCAGAAAACCGCTTCAATTTAATGCTCTTAGCTTAGACTACTGCTTTGCTACAACATAATGGGATGATCGTTAAAATAAACCTTACTTGATTTAAATGATAAAGGGGATCCCGTGGAGATTCTGACTTTACGGTGGCAATTTTTGACCTCCCTGTTTGTATAAGCCTTGAAAGCAGGAAGGACTCATTTTAATCTCTTCATATTACATTTCAGCACACTCATCCTTATTATATGCGATTTAAAAAAAAGAACTCGAGATTTGTTATTTCTAAGAATTTTGACCACGAATTTAATGAGGAATCCTGGTCGGCAAAGCTCGTAATTATTTGACAATCGCGATGGTATGACTAGCTGTGAAACTAATATTTATGTAACAAACCAGATCTAACCCCGATAAAATTTTAGAATCATAAATAATGGTTAGGATTATTAATTTTCATATAAATCAAAAAACTGAAGCAGATTTCAAAGTAATTTCCTCTTCGGTTCAAGAAACGTGCGGTCAAAAGCAAAAGGGAGGACGTTTAGAATTAATTTTAACACCTGGCGATTCGAATAACAAGGCAGTATTATTGTTTGTACTTTATTATTAATCACGAGGGGAGTTCCAACACGATCGATTGTTTATTGGGTAGGCAGGGCTTGTATGAAACAGTTTTAGCTGAAGTCGCAACCGAGCTATTAGAATCTCAAATGAGATTGCAGTAATAATTATTAAATTGAAATTGAGGTTCAATTGTATTCCCATTGTGTTGTGCTTTTACATTTTGCTCCATAAGTACGACGTTGAATGCTTTAGAATGCACTTTATTCATGAATCGAGGGAAATCTTCAATAGCTATTCAGTAAAACGCTGGTGGAAGATTAGATGCCCCTGTATTTTATTATTCATCCTTATTGGCAGTCAGTATTTTAACTTTCTTGGTTACGAAGTTTAAAATAAAATTCTTCCTTGTATAGAGTAGTAAAGTATGTACCTACCCTCCCCCATATGGAATAAATTTTAGTAAAAAAATTTTTGGGGGGAGCTTAATTAATTGCAAAAGGGAGAACATTACAAAAGGACATGCCATGTACTAATTATAATTAAATAAAAATATTTGCAGGACAGTGGTTCGACATTTGCAGGAAGGGGGGGGGGCAATATTTTATACTTAGAGCTAATTTACGTGTTCTCTGCGTTCTGTGTAAACATTTTTATGGTTACTTTGACTTTGTAACAATTATTTTTTTCCGAGAATTCTGCTTCAAATTAATTACCTACCCAATTATCTCTCATTTTACGTTTTCCTCCGTTTCTTGTATGACGAGTGTATACTCTGTATACAGAGATGTAACATTAAACAAAATAGGGTAAATGTAAGTTCATATTTTCTAAAACATGGAGTAGTCACATTTAACTGTCTTCAAAAATAAATTGTACAACAGTGTTTCTCCCTTATAACGTAGGTAGGAATGTTCTACGTATTATGCAGGAGTCCACAAAAATAGGGGATGATGTCCAAGTGTTTTAGCTGTAAATCTGACTTCAACAGGACGGTGTTCCTGGGATTTGGAGGCCTGGTGTAGCCAAGACTCGAACCTTTAGATTGCTTGCGGTCTAGGCGTTCACTATTGTCTACTAATAATTTTTAAATAAAATTTTTGGTACTATTAGGAGAATAATTATCTGTCCTTTTTTATGTTGAACTTTATTTTTCCGATACTTTATATATTACCCAATTGTCTCTAATTTTTAAAAGCATGTCGAATGAAAACGTTTCTGTTATAGAGGTATACCTACATTTTTTAAATTAAAAAATTGTTAAACGAAATGGAAAAGTGGAGGCTATAAAAGCCTAATCTAATTATCGTTGAGCTGCGAATTCAAATCAGGTAGAAGCAAGTAAATTTATTTGATCGTGTTGTTCACATCTCACGAGTTCAAATTACGGGCAAACTCGATTTAACATTAAATGAACTGAAGAGATGTCATTTGAACGCGACCACACTAGAAATAAACAGATCCCCATGAAATTTAACCACCAGGGGCAAAATTTTACTACCGCTTTTAATCCTGTCATAAAGCGTTCGGTTTCCCACCGTATTTCAAGGTTATTTTGTGATTAAGGTCTTAATTTTACAAAGCTGCTGCATCACGTTCTGATCACGACCAGACTCTTTATGTTATTTTAATAATAAGGACTTTTCTTCGTTAAGGGCTTCTTGGGCTATGGAATTTTTTATTATGATTTTGTTCAATTTTCTCGATTGTGAAAGTGATGTCACCAATAAAAAGTTGGAAATAGCAGATAAGAATATTTCCCACATATAAATTTTGCTGCAGTGGTGTGTTGCGCTGTAATAATATTCTTCTTTATCGGTTATCATAAAATTTTACAGTTTGCTCATAAAAGAATCCAAAGGTTACAAAAAGGACGAGTTTTTAAAATTTACGATTGTTATACGAATTAAAATTCGTAATAAGTTTAGACTTTAAGAGAAATCGGTCTCTTTAGAGATTCAACCAAGAGCAATAAGATTTCAATTTAGGTCATACGTGAGCTTCATACATCAAAGGATATTAACTCATTAAATACGCTCGAGTATTTGTATTTCTCTATCATTTCTGAAATTTCTCATTGTATGAATCTGGTAAATACAGAAACGAGCTTAAATTTAATATTCCTTGTTTCCACGGTTTCTAATTCTGCAATTCCCTTTATAATTGCCATTTAAAGGATCGTTACAAATTCAACTACAGTTGTTACGTGATTTGTATTGGTTGTGTAATTAAAATCGTTAATGGGATTAAAATTAAAATCGATTAATTCCACCATTCTCTTATAAATATAATAATTATAATTACAAATACTTTGTGTTAAAAAATCCTACATCACCTAACCCTGTATTAGTGTGTTGTTAAATGAAAAACGGATCCATTTTACTAAGAAACTAATTTCATTAATTTAATGTTAAAGTTTATGCAACGTGAATTAAATTAATGAATGAATTCTCTTATACGAGTAATTAATAAAGCAAGCGCTTATGCAAATGACTATAATAAATAACAGATTTCTTCAGTTTTCCAAGGCAAGTGCAGTGGAATTCCTCACAAACTTAAATCGGCTTGTATTTAATATTTAGAGCGTAACCACATTATTAAACAGTTGCGATAAAATCGTAATAATAAGAAATCAAAAACCTAAATGCCTTCTGAACACCTGTTAAAAAGAGAGTCGTCTTCACCGCCAAGCTAAAATGTACGCCATGAATAATTCAATAGAAGTCGATTTTTAAAAAGCATTGCACGATGCACCTGTACTACAAACAATGGTGGATTTAGTATGACAGTACCAACTATATTTAACATTTTTTCTTAATCCCGCTTTTAAGATTTAAAAAAGTTTAATTGTGTCTCAATTAAATTTATTTAAAAAAAAATAAACAATTCGTCTGGCGACACCCAACATTTAAATTTAATAAGAATTTTCCTCGGAATTTTCCAAAACCAAAACCGATCCTGTTTATAATTTCAACTTATAAGAACTTCGTCTTAAATTGCTTATGGATATTCTATGTAAATATCCTATTTACATTTGAAGGTAAAAGGGCAAGCGCACCCTTGCCGAGATTCCACTGAATAAGAACCAGAAGCTGCTGGCTAAGAATAGAGCCTTATTTTATTAACGCCATAAATAACGCCCTTCTTTCAGACCAGCAACACGAAGATAAAAGCTATACATTATACGATTAGCATAAAGCAATTTGCTGAACTAAAACTTATTTTGCTTGTCATATAGGATGATACCGTTAAAAAAATGTGTGGCCAATAAAAATTTTATTGAGGATTTTTTTCATATTTTTAAAGTAAACGAGGAAAGTGCTAACACATGTTACCTAACTAAGAAGATTATAAACAGTCGTGCGAATAACCTTTCCTAAGAGTTTCATTATGAAATAGAAATGATGTTTCTATGGATCACGATATCAGTAAAATAAAGTAATTATTATGTTGACCAAGGAAGACATTAGGAAAAAAATGTCTCTGAAAGCGAAGTGGTTTTTTAGTCCGCAAAATCAAGTGGCCTTGATCCTCAATTTCCCAGTCTTCGAAATATTCATCGATCCTATTGCAGGGTGTTTTATACCCGGCATGTTTTTGCTAAGAATGTTAGATAAATGGAGAAAGGAAGTGGAGATGAAGAAGAGGTGTAGTAGTGTGAGAATGAGATGGGAAGAAAAAGAAAAATGGAGGCTTGATAGAAAGCATACACATACGAATATGCAAAGGCTAGAAAAAGAAAAGGAAGGAATCTATTCTTTCACGTTTCTCATGATTGTCGAGCTTAATTGGATCTGAATAATTTAATGTCAAATTCAACACTTCTAGTATTAGAAAAACCTTAAATAAATCGTCGAGTCAATATCCACTTACCTTGGTTACAAAATTGGGTTCTGAAGAATCTCCCTGAGCACTCCAAGCCATAGTCTCTATCTTCCCGACAATAACCTGTTAACAAATGTTTAGTTTAATCACATAATTATAACTATTTGTATATTAAAATCACAGTTACATAAATGACATACATTCCTCGGCAATTGTCAACTTTTCGTTGCGTTTGCCAATCGCAAAAGGGTATTATATTAAACTAGCAATTTAAAAAAATAGACGTGTGACAAATAATTTAAGAGCCTTTTCTACCCTGAAGTTGGTGTTTCACGGTCTGTAAGTCCGATTGTGCCCCCCGCAACCTTATAACAAGCTTCGTTTTCAGAATCGCTTCCTCTCAATTTCCCCCCATTCAGTTCTGCACCCCGCTCTATTTTTTATTGTGCTCTTTTTCCCCGTTGAAAGCTACCAGAAATCCTTCGTTGTGTATCTTAGAAATTCCTATATAGTAGGCGTAATAGTGAAATGGTTGGTCATTACAAAAAAGTTAGGGACAGATTTTTAGTAGCAGTTTCAAGAAAAGGTTCAGAGCCCAATTTGCTAAGTGGATTTCTGCACAGTATAGAACATTCAGGGAAAAAGTGTTTTGTCCAATTATAGAACTTTGTTCTTTGAAGTACAAAGTTGAATCATCTGTAATAAATTATTACATGTTTTCAGTTACTATTTTATACTTTTTTCCAATAAAACCGCAACTTTTCTGAATAACTAAAAAAATACCTCTACGTTCGTTTTGTGGTTCCAATTTATTTTACGCTCATTTGACCTTATTTCTGGTTTCACGATTCGTATTCCGATTTAACCAAACAAAAAATTCGCTTACGCACGATAAAAAAACCGTATTAGTTTCCTCCCTTTAATCTGCTAATCAATCACGTATACGCACAAATTGGCTCCTTTGTGGCGCCAAGAATCAATCCACTTTAATTTTTAACGCGATAGTTTACGATAGCAAGGATTTATTGACTAAAAGCGTTAATTAACTTAATTACGATATCATCTTTATTTATATTCATTTTAAAATTAATTTGATCTTGGAATATCCTTCAAACCGATAATAAGTTTGGAAAATATAACTAGCAAAAAGTTTCCATTTTAGCATTTCAAAGTCAAATGGAAGTTTATTTTCTTTGCACATCTTGTTTATTTATTTATAACCCTATACTATACGTTAAGCCTCGTGGAAAGCCACGATCCTCTCATCATTATTGTTAAGATAAAAAGTCAACACAAGAGAAATCGTGAAATATTTGCAATGGAAAATACTATACAGGCCATAAAAATGCGTAGGATATACTCGAACACACAAAAAAATGAATGAGGAAAAAGTTTCAAGTTTTTTTAACACAAATATTTTCAGATATAAAAGTATTTTTGCTTTTTGTTTTCTAAGGAAACGTCCAGAAATATTTCCAGTTAAATGGAGAATAACCCGAAAGGCGGTTAAAAGAGTAAAACAGAATGATTTCTTTGTTTTCATAGTAAACACAGCGACGAACAAAAGTATAAATATTGAAGTTTGCGAAAAATCAAATGTCCTGGAAAATTAAATGTTTACGTAGCAATGAAATAACATTTTTTCTACTAGCGTGCGGAAAAACGCATTTTCCGCACATTTTTTAGTGCGGAAAATCCACTTTTCCGCACCGTGCGGCAAAGGATTTTTCCGCACTAGTTTTTCTACTAGCGTGCGGAAAAACGCATTTTCCGTACGCTAGTAGAAAAACTATTGTTCCTAACACGTGCAGAAACCTATTTTTCTGCACTTGTTAGGAAAATAGCTATATTAGCCTGCAAATAATAAAAGCTTTATTAGCTTGCAGTTTCAAAACAAAAGTAATGAAACTTTTCTTTTACAGAAAAAACCTGAAATAAAGAACAATTTAAGGTAGTGTCGATTAATTTCAGTAAAAACGTAGCCAGGGAAAATCCTAGAAGGGTTTTTGTTCGACGTTAATGGCGCATAACATTTCGTGCTGTAGATTCATTTTTTCTTTCTCACTTCGTTCTTTTCGCTATCTCGTTTTTTCTCCGCAAATGTATTCAATTTTCCAAGTGTCAAAACTAAATGTGCCCGAACAAGTCACGTTTACAAATACAAATATACGGTTTATGCCGATGTGTAAAGTGCTAAAAACATTTTCAGGGCTCAGCGTCTCAAAACAAATGGTTTTATCTAAGATACAAGAATATATTTCGTTTTCAAATTACCCCAAATATTTTTTACTGAAAAATACCAAGGATTTGCGTTTCTATTTTTAGGTAGATATCATTGGGTGGTTTAAACAAGCCCATTAATTAATTACGATCGGTTTGTATGATGTAACGAAGTTGTCATTTCGTATGTAAACATAACTCTCCCTTTGATAATGATAACAAAATTTTCCGTTGATCTTTGTAATATTAGTTTATCAAAGGGGGTTGTATAAATACGCGTTGCAACTAATTGAATTTATTAGTACAGTCAAGGGAAATTCTGCAGAAATTGAGTTAATAAAGACTGACAAGCTGCGTGATAAACAGCACTTAAGAAATTATAGGGTACGACAATAACCAATTGTTCATCATACTCTGTTGTGTTATTTCCCATAACGAAAGGGCAATTATATAAATTGAGTTACATTTATTTAATAAAAATTACTTTAGTTGATAATTACATTAATTTAAATTAAATAGAAAATTCGAGCTTCAATGCTCATCTATCTAATATTAAATCAATGCTTTTAAACTTCAACAACTTCTTTAATAATACCCAAACTATTATTCATTACTAGACAGGATTGAATTAATCTTTTTCCACAATTAATACCTCGCATCAGAAAACAATACCTGATTGTCAAAGCTTATATGTACACAATGGGTAAGAGTTCTGCCTACATTACAAAGGATCTTTTGTTGCTGTTCGAAAAATAATAGAGGAAGATGTCATGGTTATCAATTCATTTCTCTTGGGCTGTACGCGTGCAGTATACCTACAACCACGCGAGTTTTCTCCCCCACAACCAAAGTTGTGATAGGATAAATATTTCGGGACTTGCCAAGATTGTGGGAAGAGATAATTAGAAACAAATTACTTTGAGGGATTTAATCGGAAAAGGATTATACGATAGATATCAGGTGTAGGTAATTAATTTATATTAAGGGGATAATAATAGTTGTTCAATATTTATTCGATCGTTGGGAAGAGTACTTTCTCAGATATACCCTAAAATATCAAGATCCGGCCCTGGGCTGCTACACTAACCCTTGCTTTTTAAAATTAGCACATTGCTATCCGTTAATTCATCCTGCCTCGAGCTGAGTCATCAAATTAATATGGATCACTTAGTTAGCAGCAGAACAGATTTAGATTAGACGCTACAAATCCTTTGTTCCGGATTATTTTTGAATTTGACACATCACAGGAATGTAGAAAGATTTAATTTAAAAACAAAGAACTTGCATTTTTAGACTTGGCAACCTTGTTTAAAAATTTTCCTTCTTCAGAATTTTTTTGGTTAAAAATATTTCTTGTATAAAAAATGCTGATCATATTCAATCCGTTCGTAAATCCACTCAAGTGCCTACAAAAAAGAAAATCTATAGTTTGAACTAGAAGTTTGGATAAAATTTATGTTGAATAGACTCAGAACTTACGACTTTGAAAATCGTCGTATACAATCGAGCCCCATAAAGAAACATACTTTACGAAAATTGCTTAGGACGTGGCAGCTAAATTAAAATAAAGTTGCTTTATACGTTTTTCCTAAAACATTCCAAAAGCCTACAATATTTTTCAGATTGGATCGGTAAAATAAGACAAAAGGGTCGTACTTGAAATGTTCGGCTTATCTTTTATCGGAACGTTTAATATATTATTACATGGTTATAAATCTAAACGAGGCATTCTTTTGAAATTAGATCGTGACATGGGTTGTAAGTCAAACAAGCTCCATTATCAAAATGTAATACGAGAATGGCGTGCCCTACCGCGTTGCAACCACCACTACATCATACTTTTGTTTGTTGTTTTGCCATATATAGTAAACTTTGTCTTTTATTTTCAGGTAAGACAATGGATGCAGCGAGTACTATGCAATTTGGTGGAGGCGCAAGAAGGTAACGTACAAAATTTACAACAACATTATAAACGTCTAAGGAAATGCTACCGAGTTTAGCTAGTTACATACAAATTAAGTCATTCTGACATCATAATAATAGGGCAGAGACGACACAACACAAGCACGGCGGCATCCATTAATTCCTCCAGCTTCAGGATCATCTATTCAAATTTAGCAACAGCTGAAGCACTTGGGACAAAATTGTAACGATGTAACAAGGTGTCTAGCTTGCAGGCGCCTTCTGAACATCATAGATCAAATTTAGACCTGTTTTATGACAACAGCACGTCAATCATTAGTGGATTATTATGTTAACGTTGATGAGAAACGCATACATTTGCATACTAAGTTGTATTTAGTTTGAGGAACACGATCTGAACAAAGAACTCATTTTTTTTTTGAGGAATAAAATGTGGAACGTGTTCGTTATTATTTCTCTTTTTCCTGTTTATATTTAATTTAGTCTTTGTGACTTTAACGTAATTTTATTGGTTTATGAAAATCGCAATTTAATTAAAATCAAACCCTACTCTTTTATTTATCAACGGTAGATTTCTTTTTTATAACACAAACAAACCTAGTTACTAAAACATCAAACATTCCCCTCAAAGGAAGTTTTTATTTTTGAATCTTCACACTCAAAATTAATTTATACAATGTAACATGAATGTTTTATAAGGTAATTATTGTTGTCGAACCTTTGTTTTACATCAACGTACTACGTATTTTTATGGGACAGACACTGCTGGGGCTTAGGCTGGTAAAGTTATATCTCCATCTTCCAGTACTTAAAACTGAGGACATAAAAATCCGGATAGAACTTCAGTGAGAATCGAATCCGGTATCGCGATCTTGAGTATTAGGACTAGTTGTTATGTTCCTCTTGTTATCAACGTTTGAATTATGGATGTTTTTATAGGATAATAGTTCTTACCATTATTGCCTTAAAGAAACGTCGTCTCGTCGTAGATGCAGGAAGTATAGCCTGAAAGGTGGCTGTGTCTAAATTCATCAACTTTAGATTTTTAATCTAGTTGATGGATTGGTCCCGGTATGCGGATCCCTGGTACCCTTTTGCACTTAGACCAGCTGTCCCTCATCCGCTCTGTTAAAATTGTGTACCACTTTTTCCAACCCCTTCTAGTACATATTTTGACACGGTTAACAGTTATCCTTATAAAAATTAAAAAAATGTGGGGAAAATGTAAATTCTGCTGCCACTAATTAAAGTAAAGATGGCAAGGAAGATAAATAATCATGAACTTCACATCTACATAATACATGTTAGTCTCCAATTTAATGATTCCCGATGTTATAACCTTACCTTGCATCTTAAAGAAGAACTACTGTTTCTGTATTTAGGAACAACGAAAGCGAAGAGTACGATTGGGAGAAATAGTAATTACTAAAGGAATTGAACCGAACGGAAGTAGGTCTTTTAGTAGTGGTCCAATCAATTTTTCAAGTCGGAGATAATTCTTTCAGTTTATTACTTAGCTGTTAAAATTTACAGGAAAAGGTCAAAAGATTTATAAAAATATTATAGCAGTATAATTCGTGAAATATAAAGTTACTTTTTAAAAATCCTGAAAACAAAGCACCAATCGCTCCTTTAACGGGGCGAAAATTATTAGTGCACACTAGCAAATAGTAAGCCTTGGAATTCCTAGGGTACTATGTGGTCCTATGAGGACAAATATCGACCAGTGGTTGGTTTAAAGAGCCTCACAAGATTTAACCGGCGGAAGAATGATCACCACATCAAAGTGAACGAACTTTACTTCCCTGTATTAACGTAGAATACGAATCTGAACTTACTTTTCAGATTTTCAGGGTTCCGTGTATTTAATCCTGTAGTCTGATTTAAGAACCCAAAATGGGTGGATGGGTGAGGAACCCTAGAACGTTTATCCAGAAAAACTTACATGAGTTTAAAAAAACTTCCTTTTTTTATTAAGTACTGTCGGGAAGAAGGTATGGAAATTGGAGATGGCTATATGGACAACTGAGGTAGTTTACTACCGTGACACGAGACGTAATGTTTATTTGAAAACCGTGAAAGAAATCACAAAAGAGAAACCTTATTGTGTCACGTGCACCTCATTAGCTGGGTATTGAGTAAGAATGTAGGGATCGGCTCGGTTTTGATCCATTGTATGCTTACAGCTGTCAATATGGCATACTGATTTCGCAGCTGACGATATAGAAAGATAGCGGGCGGAGGCAAAATATCAACAATGTCGTAAATGTCATCAAAAGCAGACTGGAATTTTATAATAGCGAGTGATGAATTTTTTCCCTGGAATAGGGTGAAAAATGTTGAGAATTTTTGAATGTAGATACTACACGGTACTATATGCATACCCTAGTCTCATCATTACTTTCTCGTTTATTAAAATTTAAATTTAATTGCCGGTTAAAATTCGACGATCTAGTTGACTTGGTTTACAGATCCACTCTCCCAGAATAAATTCCTAAGTAATGAGATAAATTACATTATAGCATCTTCGAACACCGAATAGGTTTCTACTGTGCTGTATTATTTTAAAGAATTAAATTTCTTCTACTGTGAATAAAATCGTATACCTATAAAGGAATTGGAAGAAAATGTGGTTAAGTTAAAATACAGAGAGAATTTTTTTAAATTCGACCTTAAAACAACATCGTTAGCTTAATTTAATTCCATATACCTAAAGTAAGATGAATTTACTCAAGAATTTTGCATCATAATTCAAAATACAAACTATATGCAGTGCTTTATGTAGCTGGATAATTGCACTCAAGAAAAGTGATTTATTTTAATAAGTTACAACAAAATGGAGCGGCTGTTTTTCAAAAACATGCATTCTCCTTCTCTTGCGTTGTCATAATATGTACTTTATATTCATAGGATACGCAATACAACAACAAGAATGAAATTAAACTGCTTCTTAGATCATTAAACTGATGTAAATTACTTTATGACTCCTATAAAACCTACCACGCATTAACAACCTATGCTTATAGGATCATTGATCATCAAAACTCAGATTATAATAATTATTTTATTAAATATTGATTTTTCAATGAGAAAATGATCCCCCACTCAAGCATTCGCATCCTATCCTGTTTTCCTAAACGGTTGAATAAAAAGCAACATTTTTTATACCATGCAGAGCAGAAAATTAATGTATTCCCATGTCACCATAATGCAGGTGAGATGAGACTAAATCAAAAAGTGTAATTATTTTATATTACCATCACTCGGTTGAGTACTTCAAAAAATTACTCTTTCCTGTTTATTCCCAAATGAAAGCAGCTGCTAACAAAGGTTTCCCTAAATTTATCACTCGTATAATGCGTATGACAAATTTGTTTGCGCGCTTTTGACGCACTTAAATTATGTAGTATAATTACCAGCTAAGCTTGGTGCCACTGGAAATGTTTAAGCATTAAAAATGAGAGCACACAAATTAAAATATTGGTTTGTTTTCCTTCTCTTAACTTCCAACACTTTTTGTGCAGTAAAAGAATTTTCAGGAAAGAAATATGAAGTAGATACATTTCTGAAGTAAAAGGGAAAAGTTACGATTATACAGGGGATTTTAGAAATTTTTCGGAGCGTTTCTATGTACACGCAAAGAAAAATAACGAAAGCGTCTAAAACTGTAACTCCCTGTGGAGTTACGGGCTCCGACAGAAAACCGACAAGACAATTGCTTTTTTTACTCCTAACTTTAGAAGTAATTGTATTAAAAAAAATTATGCCTGACTCAATGTTTCCTTTGGTTTTAATATCACGCAGGCCAATAGATTTCTTTCAAGATAAGGCGAAGACTTAAGCTTGTAGCTCACTTGTCCGTCACGTTCCGGTACAGCGCCGTCCGTCAACTGACGCTACCATAGCCCACTGCTGTCTATGACGGGCCGCGACGGAACGGAAAAGTGAGCGATGCTCCATTTAATTATGTGTTTAATCCTAGCCGCATTTTGGCGGGACGTGCCGTGCTGGAACGTGACGGACAAGTGGGCAACAAGCTTTACAGAAGTCCTTTCTGTGGTTCAACGTAACTAGATCAAAATCTGGACACATCAGTGTAAGCTACTAAGATAAGAAGAGCATGAAAAATCTTCTATGAAATATTCCCCAAGAACGCAGCTAGTTGTCTACGGACATGTATCGCACCATACGAAGATGCGCTGGTGGTAACATAGCAAATATTCCCAGTATTCAGCCTTGAACCTCCCTCGGTAGGCTCTCAATTCTTTTTGAGAAGAATTTTTTTCCACATGAAACGACCTCCCCTGGTTTGTCTCAGCCTAGTTTACATACACCCTACCCTGTATACTTTCTAAAAAAAAAATAAGAACGAATGGTTGAAATATTTATCGTATGGCAACCTGTGGGAATAGTAATCTCTTGAAAACTTGAAATTACTTCTAGTATAAGTGGATGAATTTTTTATAAAATATCTTTGAGAAAATTGACATTTCAAACAACTTCTAATGAAATGGGTGGTTTACAAATTTTAGTTTCATAGTCACTGTAATTTAATTTTTGTTCCTAAGACTCCTTTCCTTCCTCTACGTACCATCATACCCCATAATTTCAAAACAAACATTTAAAGTAGAGATTAACTCAATTACAGTGTAAAATTTCCAGAAATTTAGATTACTCACCAAACCATTACTAATTATTTTTCAGAAAAACCAAAACGTGAGAAATTCTGCGAACGAGCAGATATTTAATCCAAACATTAATTTCGCTTTGTTTATATTTCCTAAAAACCAAACACAAAGGCCGGGTCAACACTTTATGTACAGCGCGAATTGTACACAAAACAGGGAACTCCAGGATGGCGGCATGGATTTAATATTGATGTTCAAGTGCCCCCCTACTAGTTGATATAAAAAGCCTCCACCAAACGCAGAGGGGTTTTAAAAGAAATAAATCTAATCTTCAAAAAAGCTTACTCCGCTATATTTATATTATCGTCGTCCTAAAAAGGTTTTTTATTGTTTGATATTTAAAGAGGGTAGATTTTTATTTTTCAAATAAGGAAGTTAATTTTTTTATATTAACATTTTATTTAGATTTTTAACCGGAATTGATTTTGTAATTTTGTGGTAATCATAAACAAACGTTAGGAGTGGTCTTATCAGTACGATACAATAGAATTAATCAAATTATGGCACCATCCAAGGATTGTGGTTGCGTGTAACCGCTAACAATGTCTCTATAAGGAAAATGAACGGAAACTTTTAAACAAAAGTTGATTAGAATAAACATTGAGTCAGACTTGAGTGTTGTGCAAAAAAATCCGTGAACTGCTGGTTTTTAAAAGAAGCCTTAATATTATAAAACTGGGACTTGAACCAGGACTCCGCAGGACTCGCTTACAATGTTGATATTTTGTTCATTTTTTCATCATCTACGTGTTTTGTAATTTCTTCAACAAAATATCGTGCTTGTATATTAAAAATTTGAATATATCTACACATAAAGCTCTTGAACATTAAACCCCTAACAAACTCGTTGGCAAACAAACAACAGAAAGCTTATCAGAGCATAACTGATCGTCGGTATCGGGGCTCAAAACGCTTTGTATTGAATTTTCTGAATAATACGATTATTTACAATTTTTGTACATATTTACGTTGTCAAAAGAATCGAAAATTTATAGCTCCGGATATTCCTACATTTTTACTCGTTCAAGATAAAAATATATTACACGATATTTTGAAGGTAGACAAATTTATGACGGGTTTCCAAGATATATGGAATTGTGTTTAAAAATACCCCATCCTCGCACAACATGAAACAAATTTAAATAAAATCATTGAAAGAACGTATTGTAGTTCTATAAAAAATAATTTACCTTCAAGTTTAGATATTTTTATTCATCCCCCTTTCCAAAAGATTTTGCAGCTGGATATACCTAATTTTTACTGGAATTTTATAAAAATATTTCAATGAAAACTCATAAAACCCACTCGTACTTTATGAGAGCGCGGGCGAGCTTTTTTAAGTGCGCTCAAGTGCAGTCAATAATAAATCTATCAAGTAGCTTGGTTTAAGTTCATCTACAGGAGTGGCCGCGAAATTACTACTTGTAACATTGTTCAAAAGGTCGGTGATCTTTGACTGGTGTGAACTTAATAGGGAAATAGTAATCTGAGAAAATGTTTCCTGGAAAATAATGCTGCAACAATAATTGAACGATATTAGAGCAAAAGGGGAAAACTTTTACGTCTATACTTCCATCAAGATTTATTATACGACCCGTATATTGGTCCACTGTTATAATAACCCTTAGATATCATAAAAAATAAACGGTTTATGAAAACATTATTTGGAAAATTCCAATACTATGTCTGATTTTAAGCCAGAACTTCCTTTGAAGTTCTATCAAAAGCAACAAGGAGAAGTATACTTATACATCAAAACGAATATTTCAATATTGATAAGGGTTGTAACCGCAACATAAGAGGTACTTTAATAAATTGTTAAAAGTTTTGAAAATTGAGTTTTCGTAATTTTAGATATAGAATTGGCAGAAAACCAAATTGATCCCTTTCCGATTTCAAATATAAAATACTCCTAATTACTGATCCTGAAAACTCCTTACAAAGCTAAATTCTTTAATAATCCAATTCTCAAGAAAACATTTCCTTTATACTACTACCTCATTAAATGTATGGGTGCAGTAACTACCTTTATTCTCATAAAATTTATTTGAATTACACAAGCGACTGAAAACATCTAACCCACCGTTTACACAAGCAAGTATTACTGTCACTGGCACTGTCTTGACATTTGTACAATCATGACAGATTTAAGAAATGCGTTTACTCTCACTGTCATACCGATGATTTTTAAAATGGCGTTAACTGAAAAACAAGTAACAGCAGTCGGTGCTGTATTAGCTGTACATTTCTTAGAAATAGAAGAACTGCAAGAAAGAAAAAATAAAAGAAAATACTGGGTAAAACCTTTCTTATCAAAAAGACTGAAGTACGATGTTCAGTCTATTTTACTGAAAGATTTGTTAACGGGAGATCACAAGGATTATAAAAATTTTAGAATTAGTAGAGCACGTATGGTTGTGGAGACCACTTTTGGTCGACTTACTAGTAGATTTCGAATTTCCCATAGTCCATATAGGTACCAATTGAAATTAATTTAAATTCTTTAAATTGGGTAATAAAAGCTACTTGTGTTTTACATAATTATTTAAGTAAGGAAACAAAAAAAATGATTTATTAATGAGCCGCAAATTGAAGAAATGTCCGCAACTGTAATGAACATAACTGAACAAACAAATAATAATTCATATAAATTTGCATACTGCTCGTTATTTTGTAATAGGTGGTAATGTATACCCTTTCAAAGCAATAAAATTTAAAGCAAAACTTTAATAACAATATTTATAAACATTATTTTCGGCAGAAGCCGCTTAAAATTATTTGGAATAATCGCATGAACCGCGTAACCGTAGCTCTGTGTCAAGGTTAAATAATTTATGTCTACCTACTATGCATATTGCCCGTGTTTTTTAGTTTCCGCCATTTTGGATTGATAAAATCTTACTACAATTGTCCGTTCAATGGCTTGCCAATTATCACGACAGCACTGTCATGCCTGTGACAGTTAGGAGCAAGTAGGGTTTACACGTGACAGTTGATTGTCAAGACAGTGACAGTGACAGTAATACTTGCTTGTGTAAACAGAAGGTGGCATGCCAATTGTCATGACAAACTGTCATGCCTGTGACAATTAGGAGCAAGTAAGGGTTTACATGTGCCAGTTGATTGTCAAAACAGTGACAGTGATAGTAATACTTGCTTGTGTAACCGGTGGGTTAATCCCCGTTACCTATCGTATCGATCAAGCACATAACCTGCATGTTGATTGCCCATTTATTCCAGGAAACCTAACAGATTGCATTTAGGAATGCAGCATGTCTTGTAGGATTGCTACCGTGATTTTCTCTTTTGATATCGTAATTATTGTTGACACACTCCGACTATATCTATGTATTTCAATTAGTAATACAGAAACAGAAAAAAGCTTGCCATAGTTATTCGTTTGAAACCGCAGGAGAACGTAAAAAAGTTACAAAAGATAAAAAGTTCTTCCAACAAACCGACACTGAATTCGAGAGCGGAAAATCCGAAAAGTTAAGAATCGTGTTCAAAGACATTCGGAAGGATTTACAAACACTTCTAGATAGGTTCTAAAATATCGGAAAACTGCCACAAGAGCAGAATATTATGATAACGTTGAAGTAAAATATTTCCAAGGAATACAATCGCGACTAGTTTTCAAATCGTCTTTTATTATCTAGCCTGCGGTGAAAATACCAACAATAATTCTTAAATAAATCTGTCGCATAAATCAATATTTGCAGTCTTGCTTTCAATAACTAATTATGTATTACAAAACAAGAGTGGAGATTATAAAAAGCATAAGAAGTAAAAAAATGTAAATGATTATCAGTGTTGCCTAAGTGCGTGCAATGTATTCAAAAACAAGATTTATGGCGGAGGCTATTACAGTAATGGACCTCCGCTAATTTATTGAAAATGGTCTAAAACAACACCTTGGAATTAAGTGACGCCAGCAATAAATTCCCGGTAATTTGTTGCTTGTTTGCGGCACTGTAAATCGGTAAGCAATCAAAAAAATAGCTGCCCTCAAGTACAATGCACAATACATAGTTAAAGTACAAATAAATATAATTTTAAAAAGTAAATTGCGAAAACGTGTTGCATAAACTCATTTTAACCTTATATTTATGGTTAATAAAACTAAATGTTTAAGAAGAAATTTTATAGATATTAATAAAAACATCCTGATCCTGAATAAAATTTGAGGGGTTAATAGTATATAATTTTTATTAAAAGTTAGACTTATTCTTCTTCAAAACAGTATTAAGATTACAGTACGCGCAACGAAAGAAAAGCTGGGGGAGTATGACGACGCAGTGTCGTGTCATAGCGAAACTCACAGCCACCATGATTTTATTTACTGACAGATTTTTGTTTTTTAAAAATAATGTCAGTTTAAACCTACGCAAACTGAAGTAATTTTTGCAATAATTTCGGGGGCACCACACCACGCGTAGTGACCTTGAAAATCTCCTAAAACCATATCGGAAAAAAATAATTTTTCAGTTTCACTGTAGGTATTATATTTTATCGTCAAAATTTTCAGGAAGTAATGCAAAACAATTTAGAACTCCCATCTTAGTTTTGAGAACCGCTAACAGTGCTAACACTCACTGTGACCGGGAGCATTATCCTAACACGCGTAGTATAGAATACCGTCTTCGTTCTAGTTACTTCTTTATGATAAATATTTATCCATAGGTTAGTAAGAAACTTAAACGACATCCGTAACGTTACCCCTGGACGTCCCATGTCCCTTTAGGGGCCCTATTCGTTTACTACGAGCTCAAATTACGAAATATACCAATCATAAATTCATCAGATAGATAAAAAAGTATTGCCATTAAAACTTTTGTGTAAATTTTACAGTAAATCAAAGATTTCCGCAAGTAGGTCATACTGGATTAACATTTTCTTGGGTAACGACAGTTTGAAAAGAGCTGTAAGCTCAGGTGGCACTTTATGCCAAGTTTGGATTTTCGTCATCCATATTTTTACAATTTAAGGAGATGTAGCGTCTTTTAGTCATCTAGTGTGTGGAGTAAGATCTTTTGTTTATCATGTTTTTATTACAGACCTAATTTTGTTGAAGTTTGGGGTAAACTTTGTGTTCGGGATGTACAGTGACAGTTGAAAAAAAATTCCGAACTGATCGCATATTTTTTTTTAATCTTGCAACATTTCCCTGTGATAAACATATGTTGTCACGGAGTTTTATATTAATCGTAAATTTTTTAATCTCATCATTTCACACAGCAGGAAATTTATTAACTTCTCTTCGTGATATCAAATTATGTAGTGGTACTACACTTCACAACTAGAATATTTTATTAGTAATAACTCGGTTGGTAACAACCCTTGCTCGTTGAACACAGACAATATAGCGTTACATAATAATAAAATAACTGTGTGCACGTATTGTGTTGTTTTTCACTTTATAACCCTAATAAAGTTTGAGATACTTCATTCTTTAACATTTGTGGTGCTTAAAATCTACATAAAACAAGACACTTCCAGATCAACCAGTTGGGTTGCTATTAAAGACTAGAGAGTGTAAATTTGAAAATGAGATGCAAATACAAATCACTCTGGAGCTTGATGACTAATTCATTAGTTAAATAAAAAAAAATAGCGAGTGGGTTATTTCCATGTGGGAATTTTTTTGCGCCTTCTGCGACTCGTCAACTATCATCGCTGTTCTGTTATAAAAATACACTTGCTACTGAAAAGTGTATTTCTTTCCACAGGGTCGTTCGTTTTAAGAGCCGCAAACCATTTGTCATTAGTTTTAAGACGACAGCTAGCACCTCCCTCTTCTTCAGTGTATCATCCACGCCATCAAAAACTAAAAGAAAGAAATCCCTTGAAAATATCGCCAGCAGTGCGTGGATAAACGAAGCGACTTAAACCCGAGAACATGTCACCAATGTGTCTGTCCAGTTGGAATTTATTTCTTAACGATCGTTGTTAAAAAGTTTTTGTTAAGTTTCTTTATTCTTGTTTACGTAATAGAGTTTGGGGTTGAATTTGCAGAGTTTGCTGGTTTTCATACAATTTCCTTGTGGTTGTTTTGTCCTTAATGGTCTTACTTTATGTATTGTACTTGCACTTAAAGTCTTAGCAGAATTTGTTGTGAAAATCCTGCTTTAAACCGTTAAACCACATTAACGTTATGCTGGTGTTGGTGTACAACTATTCTGTGAATTAGTTACGTTGGATTAAACTTTTGTTAAGATATATTTTAAAAGCTTTCTTTTTAATCCGAGTTAAATTAAATAAATATGCAGATTAAAACAGTACAAAGGATTAGGTTGTATGTCTATTTTGTAAGGTATATGCAGGGTCGTATTCAGGAAAAGTTTTTGTGTACAAAACCCAATACCAAATGTTTCAGAAAAACCGATAGAAGCAGTAATAATTTTTTTATATAATTTACTACAATCCGACAGGTAGGTTATCATAAATCATACTCAACAAATATGTTTAGGACGGTATAACGCAGATAATTTAATAAATAACATAATCACACGGTAATAAATTATATTCGTAACCCAACTACCAGACACAAACCCAAATTGACAAAGACAGAGTGAACACATTTGTCTATCTACTACAACGCAAATAGACTAACACAAGCAATTTAGTATTAACAAGACGACAGAAGGATCCGTTTAGGATAATTAGATAAAGGTAAATTGATAGAAATGTAACAAAAAAGTCAGTTTTGAAAATTTAATACCATAGGACTAGGAGGAACTAGTCTGTAAGTCTGTAACCAACGTCGAAACAAAAAGAAATAAAATTTTTAAAAAAATCCTTTAAACCAAGGACCTTAAATTTTGAATTTCAAAATTGTTAATAGTCAAAGGAGCACGATTCAAACACTTCTAAGAAATCCAAAGTATAGAATAATTAAAACATTGTGTATCAGTTGCTCGCATTGTAATCAGAAATATATTGGGCAAACTAGACGCGCGGGATTGAAAAATCAGGAACGCATCAAGCGGATGTTTATTATAAAATTGCCGTCGGAATATAGATATACCGTTGGTAACTGAAATGGAAGATAGTTTGAATAAAATTTAATTGAAAAATGTTTCACCCCTAAAAACAAGCCCTTAATTATTTACGGAGCTTTAATAAACAGCCTACTAAATATAATTACAAAAATAATGTCTGTAATTGTATTACTATCTATAATAATTTTCTTTGTCGTACTGTATCTGACTAGGTACCCAATAGTGTTGCAATTTCTCGTTTACCAAGTCAACAAAATAGGGGAAAAACTAATAATAATCCACTCTACTAAACGTAACAAAAGCACATACCAGGCAATTGATAGAGATACAATCTATTATCTTTTTTTCCGAATATTAGTATTAAATATATAAACCCCTAATTTTTCCACCCTTGTGATATAGTAAACTAGAATCATTATTCCTCATTAAACTATCTTTAATCATTCAGCCCCCACAAAACATAATCGTGGACTTTCACTTAATGAGACGATAACATGGTGAGCAGATGACTCTTTGTGCTTTACCACTGACTAATTTACTATCCCCAACTCTAGGGTTCGAAGAGGGTGGAGTTGTTACGACTCATTTTTCCGGTGGTTGTCTGTCAGTCAGTTTAAACCTCCGGTGGTCGGAGACATAAACGCAAAACGTCCAAACTTTTGGCGCCGAAATTACATGAAACATTCAGATGCTTCCGTTTATGTTGTTAACTTCGTGTTTGACGAGTAAGTGCGCGTAATTCTCGGAATAAAATTTACTGTGTTGTCATCATTTTATAACGACACATGTTTAACGCGTGTAACAGTATAAAATTTTAAATTTCCAGGGGGTAATGGCTTAAAAAAGCGTGTGAATATTTCAAAAAGCAGCGATTGCGAATGTAAGCAAATATAAACAGCAAGAATATAGTATTTACTACTCAATGAGATTTTGAATAACAATACGAATGAATGACATTGCAAAATGTTCCGGTCGTTAGTACCAAGTGGTTTTTTTGCTATAAACGAAACAAACGGTGAATACGCGTGAGTTTATTTAATGTTTTAAAAGCAGAAGAGTTTAAACGAAATATGCCCTGGATTAAACCCTACTGGTTTAACAAACACAAGGGAAAAAATAAACCTATTATAAGCGCTCCGGTACATTTATTATTGCAGGTAAGAATATATTTTTTGATTTGGTTTAATAAAATAGAAAATTAAGATTCCAAAGCAATAACAAGCTTCATTATTTCTAATAAAAATATTTAAAAAGTCACCTTCAATTGTTGTTGTAAAAAGAATCCATGCAATTATTATGTAATGTAATTTTGGTTACGGTTTAAAAATAATAAAAGTCATCGTTTTATTTCAAGTGTAATTAACAAATTCGCAAAGTAATGCAAAATTATATAGTTTTAAAGAAGGATTTGCGTTTCGGATAGTTTGTGAATTTTTTGCCTTTGTACTTTCTTGCCATTTTACGTAATTTTCATGATTTCGTTTGATTTTTTCCCTGTAGGTGTACCTACGTAATAGTAACTACATTTTACGTTTTCTACTTTCATTAATCGAGTCGATCAATTAATTGCGGTTCATGGCATACTTAATTCCGAAAAAGAAATTGTTTTTTTTTTAAACTTTGTAATTATTAAATCAGTTTTCTGCTCCTAAACGTTACCACCAAGGCAAATACAGTAAAAACTCCTTACCAATAGTTTAGGAAGGCAGGGTATTGAAATTTTTTTTTATTTTACAAATAATGTTCAAAATGACCGTCATTAGCTTCAAGACAAGCTTCTATTCTTCGAACAAAATTTTGAGGCTAAAGGCGGTCATTATTCAAAAAACGGATTTGCAGAGTTATTTTTTCATTCGCATTTTTCATCTTTGAAGTGTGATTTACACGAAAACGGTTAATGGTAGGAAAAATCTCAAGAGACTGTTTCAACCGTAAATTCGTTGGGAAATTTGAAAATTGTGTCAAAAACAAAAAAAACAGTGGCGTACCATTTTTTCCTCCAGAAATATCCACATACGCACCTGTAGGTACGCCACTGGAGAAGGAAAAAACTGACTAATATGGTCCACTTATAGCAAATGTACCTACATACGTATATTGCTTACTTTTTAAAATTTAATTCCTAGTCATTTCCGAATAAATGAAAAAAAGATCGATATTTTTTTACAACTTTCAACACCCTGTATCTCGGTAACAAAGCATTTGCGGACGCATATTAATCAGAACTTTTCCTCTTATTTTCATGAAAGGAACATGCTCTTAACTGGCTGCCGTTTCTTTTTGGGACACTCTGTAAATATGACATGTTGGGCACCATCCTCTGATGGTTTTCCAGGATTCACTCAACGAGGTTTTCCGGCTATTACCTTTTAAATGTCCTAATGAATTTTATTCGAAACTTTAAGCCCAATCTGTATCTCGAAGACATCACTATCAACCCGGAAATTTATTTCATAAATATTAGGTCTACCACATTCCAACAACTCATATTAATCGGTTTTGATTGCATTTTTTGCATCAACCATAAGACAGTTACAGGCAAAGAAAAAAAAACTATTATTATAATCTTTCGTATCATATTATATTTTTGGCAAGAACACTGATTCGTTACAGCCCATCACTGTCAGTTACTCATTACATATTCCAAAACCTCTTCACGTTTAGGCTTACTCATGCACCAAAATACAATACGAAATTTCTTCATCCACGCTCGATTAGGATGTTAATAAATAACACACGACGAGCTGAGACTAACAATTTATTAATTATACACCGGGTGTATTAAAAAAAATCAACACACGCTGACAAGACCGCGTTGATTGGTCTTAGTTCTTGGCAAAGTATTAGCGTCCTATTGAGAATCACGTCAGGTCTGCCAAGGAAATTATGTTATATTCAAGCACTTGATTAAGCGTGAAAAAGAATTATTATAAAAGCTCTTTGGGATTCTTAATAGTCAAATAATGCTTTTTCATTCTCTTCATTTAAATACAACGCATAGGAATGAACTTTTTTTAGGGGATTTGTTGTATATTAAAACTTTTTGTCGTTAAACTATTTCTTTAACCGTTATAACGTTTAAAATATTCTATTAAAACTATGTTTAGTGTTTTATAAGATCTTTTTAAAGATACCTATTTTTGTACGGTTTCTGTGCGGTTTAAATATACATAAAATGGTATTTCAAATCCCAAATAGTATATAAAGGCAATTATTTCATATGCATTGCGAGGTAAATAACATCATCCTGTCATACATCTGTAAATTATTAAACTGCTGATATAGATAGCTGGAATTGAAATATCTGGTTGTTATATTTGAATGCAATTCAGCTGTTACCTCTTTTTTGATTTCACAATAAAATTTAAATATTTTTTTGGATGATTATATCAAAGTCTCTTGTATAAGAAGAATAATAAAAATAAACTTCTTATGAAAAGAATAATTCCAGCACATCCTTGAATTTGAGATCGCTTTGAGTTGAGTAGATTTATCAGCAAACCCTAAGCATAAAAGGGTGCTTACCTGTGAAGCTACAGAGTTTATTTGTAAAGAGCTCAACCTGTAGATTTAGGATTTACTTGGAATTTGCACTGAAATCCGATTTCCCTCAGGGAATTAAAACAATACAAGGCAAATGGCTATTACTGATTATCCAATATGACTCCTTGTTATCCCTATCACGCATTGATTAAAGTAAATGGTGTTAAAACCGGAAACATGTAAATTCTGTGGTATATCATCAGTTATTACCACTAATTCTGCAAAATCATAAACAGGATGCGATAAAGGATAATTATCTCTCGGAGTTTGTGTGAGTAATCGCAGGAAAATCTCCGAATTTCGTAAAAATAAATTTACAAAGAATCCAAAATTAAAACTACGAGCGTGATTTACAGAAGCAATTTAGAAGAAACTGCGGTTTGCGGAAACTTTTAAAATATTGTGTTTTAAGACAGTAAACATTAAATATAGGTACCAAGGATTTCATTTTTATGCAAGGAAAGGGAGAAGTCAAGGATTTCTTCACCCTGCCCTTTTTTATTTTTCCAGGCACGTGCTACGCACGTTACTAGCTTTAAAATGTGCCATTAGTCAAAAACGATTTCGCAACTTAACATTGTCAGACTAATAAAAGTTTTACAAATGTGAAAAATTATTAAATTATTTTATTTACAATTTGTTGGTTAATGTAGGTAAAGAATTTTCTTAATTAACGGCGGCGTAGGTAACCTATCATCATCAGCGTGTAATGCCAACCAAGAGTCGTACCGCCCAGACACTATATACCGTTTTCTATGGATAATTTTAATCCTGTTCGTTGCATTTTATAACCGTTTAAATAATACTTTACGAGCCCAACAAAAATAATTAATCATTTCTTTACAATCTCTCAACCTTCCACTAGATAGTAGATACGTTCCTGTCAAAATTTCATATCTCAAAGGAATTTCGGGAATCCTTAACCTCTGTCCAATAAATCTTTGTATTTCATACTTCCCTGAATTTTACGCATACATAAAAAATGCTTTAGTATCAGTTTACTTCCCTCATATAGCATTATCAAGCACGTATTCGGTATCGAGAAACGAAAAAGAGGAAATGGGTTTGGTTTCCCTTCAAACGCCCGGAACGTTTCTAGCTATTTTTTATTTATTCCACTGTACAATCTTTTCCATCATTTCGAAATATTATATCTACTTTTTGGTATTCGGATATTTAAATCATAAAATGAAGATGCTTAAGATGACACGTATGATGTGACACACAATAAGGTAACGATTTTTATGGCTCCAGATGGAATGTTCTTCTGATGTTAAAAATATGTAAAACATGCATGACAACTTTCCCAAGCCTTTTTGTCCGGAGTAAGTGCAGTGGCGACGGACTACTCTCTACCCTGTCTGTATTTATTAACTAGATATGTCATGGTCGTATATTTTATATTTAAAATTCAAAATAGTATAAATCATAAAAAAAATCTACGTTAATGAAATGCAGCTCGACCCTTTCCATGTCTGTTTTAATCTTTCGCACCAAGCTTTTTCTCAGCTTTTATTTATGGGACAAAATATCTAGGTGTCATTTTATCTCGAGTTTGATAAAAAAAATAACTATCGACTTTCTTGTTGAACATAGTTGGATATTTTTTAATTTCTTGAAAAGTTCTTTTTTAAGCCTTGAAAATATTTTTTCCTGTAATGGTCACGAAAGTGCACACTTTCATGTTTCTTATAGACTTTTGCGGTAAGATAGTATCCCCAGTCGCTTTTGCTGTCCCTCACTCACTCAAAGTTCAATATACGGTACCGTGATAAAATAATATTCAGAAACGTTCCCATATTTATCATGAAATGAATACTTTTAGTCCTAAACCCGATTGCAATTCCGATTGAACGGAAAATAAAATTTATAAATCCGCTTTATCAGTTTACACAAGTCATTTCGAATTCCTTGCAGTAAATTACATAGCTATAATGTATTCCACTCACATTTAGCTTGCGCGGTCATGATTCTCTCTTAAGATCTGAAGAATTTTACTTATGTTGCTTGCATATGTAAATTCAGGAAAAAAAAGCACTTCTCGTGTGAAATTCATTGATCACGACGATGTATTGATTGCAAATTTATGTACTGCTACAAAGACGCACGTTCTACATTTTCCTTCTTGTATACGACCTGATCCACTCCATGGGTATTACATATATTAAATGTAATCTTAAAGCTTTAAAGCTTGTAACACTTAAGTGGCGTGAAATTGACATTAAAATGGTACGCTACTGATAAATGGGAATTTTTCTAGAGAGGAATGTGTTTTAATAGCCAAAACAAAATAAAAGTTCTAATACATTCAAAATATATCATTCTTTTTACACACCTGCTTCATAATGATAATAAATGGATAAGCTTAAATCCACCAAAACGAACCCTATACCAAACTTTATGAATTATTCAAAAATCAAAATAAGGTGGATTTAGAGGCCGCTTGCTGTATGCGTGAAACTACTTCTCGATCGTGAATAAATTTCCTGAAATGTCATACGCGTTGATGTACCTAATTCATTTTACGGCAATTATTATTTCATGAAGTCCGAAAGGTTCTTGTAAATTTTACACAATTAAGGATTGATATACAATTACCAGTTGTGGTTAAAGGGCACGTGTGGTTTCCTGATAACCTATGTTTTAAGTCCACAGAGAACACGTTGAAATGCTGATAATTTGCGTGTACACTCAACATATAAGCTGTATAAACTAATTAAGCCAACGATAATAGAATTTGTTTATATGTTTAACAGTTTTACGTCCTTTTGCATTTTTTAAAGATAATTTTACTATTTTATAGCTATTTGTTTTGCGTGTATCGATAAGGAAAATGGAAAGGTATAGTTCTCTTATAGGACAGGGTCTGAAAGCTCAAAAAAAAAAATAAAAGTGTCTAACGTAATTATTTATCAGGTTTTGTTTATATAACTCGAATTTTCATCCCCATCCTATACAAGAAGTGCAAACTTTTCCATTTTTGTCTGAAATTTATTTAACCAAACAGGACATAAAACATACGAAATTATTAAAGAGAGAGCCTAAGGAAATTGCAAAATGTAAAATCAAGATTTACACAAAAAAACTTGAAAAAATATATACACAGAGATATGTAATTCAACCCCCTAGTTGCTACTTGTGCTGTCTTTATTCCAGAAATATTTCTTCTTTATTACAACACCACGCGGATATTCTTTTATTCTGGCAGGGCATTTTGCGCTTCGCTTTGTAACGACTCTAGAATTCATGAAGTTTCAGAATGGAATTTTTGTTCGTTTTCACGTTAGACGAGTTATTAGCTGAAAAGCTGAAAAGTAGTGCTTTATTTATAACAAAAGAACAGGATTTTAACAGAATACGTTGTATCCTTTTGTGGTCCTTATAAATTATACACCTCTTTAGCAATTTACTAAACTCTACCTAAAGGTTTACTCATCAAGATTTTAGGGTTCCTCTGAGAAACTTTGTGTGGTAATATTGCAGGTAGACAGACAACCCTTTGTTATTATCTTCTAATTTAGGATAATATATTTGACTCTTGGGCCTAAACCGCTTTTGTATGAAAATTTTACTTCCAAAACTAAAGACAAAGTTATTTTAATTTTATTACCCAATCTTTCTAAATATTTCATCGAGATAAATATAATTACCTACCAACAAAAACTTCTCTTAAAATAGCTTCAGGTTTAGTACTGAAACGTTTTATTTTATTTCCGTAGTGGTGAAGGGTTTAATACAAGAAATAAATTGTATAAACACTTCTTAAAGGTTTAGTTCCAGTCTACGGTCAGTTTCGAACCACACTCAGGAAGAATGTCTTAATTTACATAATGTTATACAACACAATAGAAAATTTAACGAATTAGCTTCGGTTGGATATAAATTACACCTTAGGTGGACAAATTAAGGTAGATTTTACATAAATTTAAGAATCGGTTGATAAATGATTTAAATTATCCTGACAAATCTTTCCGGGTAAGACGTATCGTATTTTTCATAAGTAATTTAAGTCAAAATTTTCGTCACCTTTGATATTTTATCGGTGGGACCAAAAATGACCATCGAACGAATTCCAATGAATATTTAAACAAAACTTAAACGCCAAGCCCTTACACTTTTCTGTTTGAAGTCCTAAACTAATATTTGTTCCCTTCTCTTTTGTTAGCTATATCTGGAAATCTTCCGAGACGTTTATTCTTTTAATTAGAATTTTTTATTACAGGAACAAAGCAATAGCGACAAGTAAAAGACGCATTTTTCTTATTATCATGCTGAGTAACGGATCATAATTGCTGGTAATTGTGGGTGTTAGGAATATTGTGTTGTATGTGAATTGTTTTTATTTAAACTGGTCTGTATATGACGGAACAATGAGGTTTAAAATATTTAAAGTCACGTGTGGCTCGTACGATATTTAAATACAACTGACAGGAGTCTAAAAGGCTCTTCTGTTTGAATGGAACTCTCGACCTACCGCATATTGGGTCACAAAGTATTACACTTAACCCGTTAAATGTGTTCCCATTGTGCTCTGACTAGTTCTCTCGATATCTGTGTTACAGGTAAAATAAAAAGATTAAATCCCACCAAAGAGTCTGTCTGCTTTAATATCTAAGTTATTTTTGTACAGTTCGACGCAAAACCAGTATGCAAAAGTTTTGTAATACTCTTAAGAGGGATGTCTGTTACAGAACATGCAATTTTTACTTTCCCATACCACTACTGGTATAGGGAAGTATTGATATCATGAAAATTTTCGAAGTCGAGATTTTCGCGGAAATACGTGTTTTGGGTCCCCAGGAACCCAAAAAAGTGGTCTAGAAAAAATGTCTGTCTGTGTGTGTGTGTGTGGGTGTGTTAGTTTCACTATATTTATGGCAACTTGTGTGTGCATACTCCGGAACTGTGGCAACTTCACGAATTATGGCAACTTACACGCGTTGCCATAATTTTAAATTGGTATTGTGGCTTCTGTAGCTATCAGAAAGAGGTCCGTATTTGCCTAGAATAGCTCTGTGGTCACGTATACAGGCATCTATTCTTATCTTTGACGTAACAATAAAACTGAATGAGATATGAATATATTTTAAAAACCGTGTGTAAGATGCCACAAGTTGGGTTACCCTTCTATGTTTTCACACACGCAGTTATGGCAACCAAAATATAATTGCACGGTGGCGACACCTTTAGGATTAGTTCGTGGCTTGTACATGGTTGCCAAATTTTTGCGTGCTGTATTTATGCGCTCATGTATTACTTACTCAGTACGCCCGCCAGTTCATTTTTATTAATTATGTCCCGAGTGGGTAATATCGCTTTGTACCTATACAAAATCTTATCCAACACATCATTTGATTTTTCGAAAATTAAGATGGCGGATTCAATATGGTGGATCAAAGTATTCCATTTACCAATTTCGATCAAAATTGGTATCCGGGGGATTCTTGAGTCGTGAATTACGAATCTGCCACTATTATGAAATTCAAGATGGCGGATGCAATATGGCGGATCAAAGTTGTTCATTGACCAATTTCGACCAAAATTGGTAGGTACCCGGGGGCTTCTTGGGTCGTGAATTATAAATCTGACACTATTGTTATGTAGTTCCAGATGGCGGATGCAATATGGCGGATCAAAGTTTTTCATTGGCCAATTTCTACCAAAATTGGTAGCTGGGGGTTTCCTGGGTCTTGAATGATTAATCTGACGCTTGTTATGATATTTAAGATGGCAGGGGCAATATGGCGAATCAAAATTTTTCATTGGCCAATTTTGACCAAAATTGGTGCCAAGGTTTTTCCTGGGTCGTGAATTACGAATCTGGTAGTATTGTTATGAAATTCAAAATGGCGGTTCCAATATGGCCGATCAAAGTTTTTCATAGGCCAATTTCGACCAAAATTGAAATCCGGGGGGTTTCCTGGATCGTGAATATATCGTACACCTCATGCAAGATTAGTAATTTACGAACCGAAAACTTTGACCCGCCATGTTAGACCCGCCCTCTTGAATTTTATAAAAATTATTTCGAAATCTCCTACTCAAAAAATCCCTGGTTACCAATTTTGGTCGGAATTGAAAGATGGTAAATTTTGATCGGCCTTATTGCTTCCGCCATCTTTAATTTAATAACAATCTAGGCAAATTCTTAATTTACGAACCAGGAAGCCGCCGGGTACCAATTTTAGTCGAAATTGGTTTAAAATGCAAAACAGTTTGATTTTGGCTGAAAGTTGTAAAGCTGAATGTTTGCTAATATTTTGGGCAGGTTTGCGTTGCTTGTTTTAAGAGACCAGATTAGCCAGAACTTCACTAGAAATAATACTAACAATTAATGAATTAACCACAATCTACAGTGGTTATTCAAACAATCGGGGAAGCATTTTCACCCTGAATTTTTTTTCTTCTTCGAGTATGCGACCTCTCAATTAAAAACTGATTCCATATTATTTTTAAACGAATTATTGTAGAAAATCGGAAGTGAAAGGTGTTATTTAGTGTTATTGTTTTGTCTAATGGAGCCTGCGACATCAGTCTGTTGTAGGTACGTATCTGTTTACATCTTTATTGTTCGATGGTTGACATAAAATCTAAAAATCGTATTCTTGTTTTTATTATTGCAATACTTATTATCCTTAATTTTGGAGACAGGTAAACAAACATTTTTGTCTGATAATTATTTTCTTCTATCCGTTTGGTACAACTAGCTGTTACACCCTGTATAATAGCTTCTTTACACAGTTAAGAATTTATAAACATTTTTGTTAGGTAAGCATTATTATAAATAGAGTGATTTCATGGCCTTGGAGCAGCGCATGAGTTTTAAGACTTGAACCACCGTTTTATTAACGGTCATTACTAGTTAGTTAGCGTTGTGAACTATTAATGAACGCAAAACTTCTTGAAATAATAATTAATTTATTGAAATAAAACATTAAACTATAGCTTTGTTTGTTATAATCGGTTATAATACATATAATACGTAAATCAAGACCTTGCGATTGCAGTTTTATAATTTTGGTAAGTACCTACCTATAAGTTCAATTACCTATTTTATTCTACTTCCATATCTGACCTTATTTCAAATGTTTTTTGTGGCTTTATGGATTAAAATATGTAATTTATAATTTCAAATTCCTGTCTAATCGGTAGAAAATTTTCAATAATATTTAAGTGCTAATACCTATAATTACATATGTTTACGAGGCGGCCATTTTACACCCGAACATTAAGACCGTTTAAATTATCATTTTAAACTATGAATAGGCCTGAAATGCTCATATTTATCTTAATATAGATAATTGTCATAACAAAAAGACATGACATTACATTAAAATTCTTAACACATAGGCTAATTTGGTAAGCAATTTTAAAAGTCTTTATTTTCTACATATTTTCCAAACCGTTATTATTTCCAATGAATTTTTCCTTGCAGTGTTAAATACTGTAATGTTTATTCAAGATGCTACAAGTAATTCTAAAAGATAATCTTCAAAACAATTCAAATAAGCTGACAAGTAATTACGAAGCTAGTCTTCACCAATAATGCCCCCTTCGTCACCGGTTCGGTGGTTCCCCTTTACTCTCGATTTCGATGATGTCACCCAGCAGGCCAGTTCCTGACTTTTATGTAAACAACCAACTCTGCATGGTGCTAACAGCAGTTACAGCTCGACAAAGCTTACAAAGTACAGCCAAAATAAAAACATTTAGGCGGCAAATTTAAATAATTGTAAATACTTTTCATTCGAAGAATTCCATGACCTTCCGAATGATATTTCTGGCTTCAGAATGAATTATCTTCCTCGATTTAGCATTATTTTCTGCTTAATAAATTTTAAACGTCAAAACAATCCGACAAACACTGAAATTTTTAAAATTTCAAAAGTCAATTGAATTTTTTCAGTCAATGTACTTTTTAGTATAATTGTTTGCTATTGGTTGACGTATTGTCGCGCCTTGTCTATCAAAATTTAGTTGACATATTTTCCGGGGAATTTGTAAGCTTGGTGGAGCTTTTATGTTAATATGAAATAGCAAGTTGAATGCAAACGGACAAAAAAGTCACAATATTTTTTAAACTGAATGTATTTCTTGCTTACACGAGTTGAAACTTGAAACATCCTGTATATTAATTGCCCCAAGTTATACCTAAGAAAGAAAAACCTGAATTTTTTAAATTCTACTAAAAAGCGAATAAAATATTCTTTAATTAATACTACTAAAATATTAAATTTTGATTAGCAGCATCATCATGTTAACCAGGGGGAGAAGGATACTAGATTTACTAAATCTTCCAAAATATGAAACGACGAAAGGTACCCACCAACGTGACAGAGACTTGGCAATATTGAGTAAGTAAACATAATATACAGGGTGATGATAAAGTCTCGCACAAAAATCATATTCTGGTTAGGTATTTAATGTTTTTTTCTCCGATAGACAGTAAAAGCATGCTTTGACTGACATTTGACTGTCTCCAAAGTTCCACATTTACTGCCTAGGCAAAAGTGATCATTTTTACTGACAGTCGTGGTGTTAGGATTGACAGTAGCATTCAAAATCAGGTTGCTGCGAAAAACAAATAAATTTGAAATTTTTATTAATTAAATTTAAGTTTCATATTTTTCACGATTTCTTTAATTTCGGATGGGGTGAACATTTCTTCGTCATTTTCCATTGTAAATATGATTATAAATTAATTAATATTTACGAATTAACAAGATTAAACTATTTTATTCGCAACAAATAGAATGACATTTCTCTCAAGTATGTTTTTTCATAGCAACCAATAAGAACTGCATAGCAACAGATGCTTGCTGATACTAATAGCACAAAAAATATTAAAAATAATCATTAAATTAATGTTAAATGTAAACAATCGGAGAAAAAATTATATGTTCAACACGGCAGAAATACAGATTTACTGCCTTGGCTGGTTTCACAGCTTCGGCTTCGCCTCAGCTGTGAAATACCAGCTGCGTCAGTAAATCTGCTACTTTTCTGCCTTGTTAAACAAATAACTATTGTGGAAAATCCTGAGACCCTTCGATTTATGTTTTTAAATTGCTATTCAGACATATAATTTTCAACCCCCCAACCCCTAACTGCTAGCAACCCCAACTTTAAAAATTTAAATAGAAAGATACCCTTTGTGATACCTCTTTTGATAGGTCTTTTTATTCTTAATATAACTAAAAAAAGTTTTTCAAAATCGGTTGATAAATAACTGAGATATTTAACAAAATGTAAAAAATGGGGTTGACATTTAAAAAAAATTATGACGTCACAGCGTAGAATCAATGGCCGATCAAAATCACACTTTTAGGTCAGGAGGTGCCCTTTTTAATGTCTACCATTTACGGCGTGTTTGAGCCGTTTCTTATCGAATATTGACATTTTCATTTGATTACGTGATCATGTAACGCCCATCTATAATAATTTAGGCATACTAAAATTAGACAGTTTAAGAAGCTTGCACTACAGTTGTTTTGTTTGTAAAATAATGAAGACCAAATCTCCGTACTATCTCTATTTACTTTTAACTCATAAATCAACCACATATGAAACGCAGTTAACACTGAGAAATAATAATGAATTGTACGTGCCTCGGCATAATACTGAAAAGTACAAATGTAGTTTTTCTTGTTATGCTCCTAGAATTATTCAATGATGTATGTAAGGATATAAGGGATGCAGCGACTGACACGGTTAAAGATAAAATTAAAGCCAAATATTTAATGGCACAAATGGAGCACACCTAAGTTGTTTTTTATTTTTATTTTTATTTTATTTTTATTTTATTTTAGCTGTATTTTTATTTTGCTCTATTAGCAGTAGGTAGTAAAGAATAACAATCCCTAGGATTGAATTACTATCTCTTTGTATTAAGAATTATAAATTTATTATTTTTCTTGTACAATAAAGATTATTATTATTATTATTATTATTATTATTATTATTATTACATTTGTTAAACATCTCCGTTATCTATCAACCGATTTTGAAAAACTTTTTTTTGTTATATTAAGAATAAAAAGACCTATCAAAAAAGGTATCACAAAGTGTATCTTTCCATTTAAATTTTTAAAGTTGGGGTTGCTATCACTTAAGGGATGAGGGGTGGGGGGATTAAAATTACCTGTCTAAATGACAATTTAAAAACAAAAATCGACGGGTCTCAGGATTTTCCGCAAAAACATTAAATAACCAGAATATGATTTTTGTGCGATACTTTTATCATCACTCTGTACTATACCTAAGTAGAGAAAGCTTCCTGTTCATTTAGTAATGTTTGCTAATTAAGTAAGTAGGTAGTAAACTTCCTAGGTGGGTGTGGTGATGGAAAATCCGCCATTACATGGTGGAGTTCCACCAACCATCGCACATACGAAGTTTTTTCTACCCAGCGCAGCGGCTGGACTATTAATAGTGTTGGATACTTTCTACGTCATTGTCAATTTTAGGATGGAATGAGTTATACTCGAACAATAATGAAATCGTACAAAACAACGATGACACTCACTCTGAGGATAAATCCTCTGGTAGTGAATACCTGCCTTCGGATTCTTCATCAGACATCGATTCCATTATCGGCCTAAGCAAACAAAAAAAACGGCAAGGTTTTTATGAAGCAACAAGTGCGGAGGATACGTCAGAGGCAGTACCATTAAGGAATAATGAGAATGTTTCCAAAATACGGAATGTACGTCATAAGAAGATACCAGTAAAAGCAACTTCTACTGCGGTATGTATTGCAGACAGTACTACTGGTACTGTAGTTAGTCTTGCCACGTCATCAAACGTAGTAAGTAGGGTAGATGGTAAAACGGGAAATCCAAGAATTCGCGCCGCTAGAAAAACCGATACAGGCAAGAGAATTAGAGACAAACGGCATTCTTGTTATTTTTGCCAAATGGAAATCATTAATGTTGCCAGACATATGGAAGTTAAGCACGGAAGAGAATTGGAAATTGCTAAATTGCTTGCAATGCCCAAAAATTCTGAAAGACGTAAAGAAGGTTTTACTGAAATTGTCCGTGCAGGGGATTTCTATCATAACTGCAATGTTACATCTATAAAGGAAGGTGAACTGATTTTGGTTAGACGGCCAACAATTAATGAAATAAAATCCATTTCCTACAATGATTATGGACCATGCCCGAATTGTTTAGGGTTCATGTTGAAAAAACACCTATGGCATCATATTAAAACAAAATGCAATAAAACCAGAACCCTCGAAAATCGTGAGCATGCACACCAAAACAGACATATCATTGCTGAAAGCAATGCAATTTTAAGTAATGTGTTTGGTATAGAGTTTACTACTGACTATAAAACAAATATTATTAATTGCTTAAGAGAGGATGACGTAGGAAATTATTGTAGAGAAGACTTACTGATACTACGATTTGGAGGGATGCTGTTTGAAAAGTATGGTATAACACAATGCGAATTAATAAGGCAATTAATGAGGCAGATGGCAAGATTAGTTCTTACCATAAGGAACCCGTATAGAAAAACTATCCCTAACTGATCTTTTGTTGCCAGAAAACTTCGATACTATAGTGCAAGGTACAAAGAATCTTTGTGGCAGTATTGTTAGCGATTCTACAAAAAGACCGGAGTTCGACATTCCTTCACTTGCACTAAAAATAGGACACTCTTTAAAAAAATGTGCTAATATTCAAAGAGGGTTAGCTTTAAGAAATCGTGATTTGAAGAAAAATGAAACATTGATGTCATTTATTAATTTGTTGGAACTTGAATGGCAAATAAGAATATCTTCAAATGCTCTTGCCACACTTTATAAGAGAAAATTAAATGTTGGACAGCTTTTACCTATCACTAGCGATCTTAAGAAACTTAACGATTATATTGACCAAGAAATGGATAAAACTAAGAAAGTCCTAACCAAAACTCAAAATATTGGAAATTGGAGTTACCTTTCAACTTTAACATTGTGTAGAATTATTCTCTTTAATAAACGCAGAGCTGGAGAAGCAGCAAGAATGACAATTCAACAATATGCTTCTCGACCTTTATGGTCTGAACAAGCGAATGAAGAATTGAAGAACTCCTTGACACCTTATGAAAGAAAATTGGCAGAACGACTAAATATCGTACATATCATAGGAAAAAGGGGGAGGAAAGTACCTGTGATATTAACATCAGAAGTAAAGGAATCTATAGATATATTACTAAAATTTCGGGATAGTTGTGAAATTGTACAAAACAATCCCTACATATTTGCGCGTGGTAAACATGCTCTTTCAAATATGCGAGGACATGATTGTCTGCGAAAAATTGTTAACGATGTAAAATTAGAGAAACCAGAATATATTACAGGAACTAAGCTACGGAAATATGTGGCAACTGTGTGCCAAATTTTTAACCTGACCGAAAACGAGCACGATTGGCTAGCAAGACATTTGGGCCACGATATCACTGTGCATCGTGAATTTTATAGATTGCATGAAGATGCAGTGGAATTAACCAAAGTCAGTAGACTTTTAATGGCGGTGGATAAGGGGGAAGCCAAGGAATTTGCTGGTAAAAGATTAAACGATATACACATAGAAGGTAAATATTATCGGTAACATTAATCCATAACCTTAAATTAACCTTTATCAATAGATCTGCCTCCCATGGATGAAGATGATGCTGATGAAGAAGTAGATGTTGAGGACGCAGACGGTGAAGATGTAGATTTGATTACCGAAATACCAAATATGCACGAATCTGATACAAGTGAAATGGAAACTGTTATTAGTAACAATTTGCAACAAATAAGGGGGAGGCCTAGGAAAGTCAACAAGTCAGGTAAAATATATAGTAATTTATTAAATTCATAATAATGTAGTGCCTTCAAAAAGTTTCTCATTTAGAGCAGGCCGTGAAAAATAAAAGTATTGTCTGTATAAGCTTTAGAATTTAATTATTAACTGTCAGATCAGTTTGATAATAAATAATTATGAGTAAAATCAATTACAATGCATGTTTACATACCTGTAGCATCATTTGAGCTGTGAATAACAGTCACTGAATTCATTTACAATAAAATAAAATTCAGATATGTAAATTAATTTGGACACTGACATAATAAATAAATTCTAAAGTTTGCAAATACAGTAATTACTATCATTTCCTTTGCCTGTTCGAACGAGAAACTATTTAAAGGCACTATTAATTTAGCTACGAACCTAATCGAGTTTCTTTTTAGGCAAAGCCAAATGTAACGCAATGAAAAATCCGTGGACAGCAGAAGATAAACGATTTGTGTTTGATTTCTTTAAAATCCAAATAAAGAACGGGATAGTTCCTGGTAAAGAACAGTGCGAGATGTGTCAGCAAAAATATCCATCATTACTCAAAAGAAAATGGTCAGACTTGAAGTTTTGTGTAAAAAATCAAATCACAAAAATAAGTAAAATGAAGTCGAAAGTAGGGATAAATAGAAATTGATGGTGTCTATTATTTTTTGTGTTGTTTTTAATTATGGTGTGGTTGCTATATTAACTTACCTCAAATAAAGACAGTTTTATATTATATTTAACTTATGTCTTTTTATTCTTCTTCTTGAATTGCCTAATTTTTAACCTCCACTGTTTTTTGTCACAGTAGGTACCTACTTCGAATCCGGATATATTGATCAGAGAAATGTTGTTAGGATCATGATTTAAAGTATTTAAGCAAAAGAAAGTAGATCTTATTTCATACACTTTTGATATATCCCCACCAGCCTAAACAACTTAACTAAAATTCACTATAATAGAGTTTGAATTTATAATTATTTGTAAAGTGCAATAATTAAAATAGTTACATTTCAAAACTCAACTTTATTATTTTTGTTTTTATTTATATAATATACATTTTAAACTTAATCCTAGGAACTTACTAATATAGAGACACGTTTACCTAGGTAGGTACTATATCCAACTTAAACTAAGTTAATGGCAATATTATATATATAATATAATAATAATAATATATATAATATAATATGTATAGATGGATAGAATGACTGAAAGAAACCAGGGGCAAATTTTACCCCTAACGAGGCGTAGGTTCGGTGGCAAGAAATTAGATAAATTTATGAGCTATTGTCAGAACAATCTATAGCACAAAATGCTTCCTTTAAGCAACTTACATAGTCTAGATCATTTATCGGATATCTTACTTATATGATTTCTGGATAATGTTTCAAGGACTGTACATAAATTTGGGCAACATTCCGAATTAATCTTTGAAAACCACCTGATCCTAAGAATCTCAAGCCAATAAGTATTTCTAATATCACAGAGAGTGAGACCAACTTCTTCGTGTAGCGTGTTCTAGCTCTGGAGTTGGCAGCTGGCACAATTCCAAAATTATATGGCAAGGCAAATGATAGTACCTTTAATAATAAAGTACCTAGTTATATTTAAGTACAAACATCCCTAATTGTATTTATCTTGATAAAAGTGCATCGGGTACCTGAAGAGGGCCCAGCTATCTCGAAACAACCTCTCGATTCTTACATTTGCTACTAGAAGTTGCTCAGGTGCTTCAGACATATCACTTGCCATTGACAACAATAGGGGGTGGTTCTTGCAGGTCTGCAAAACATGCTAAATGTAAAAACAGATTATAGGTGTTGTTATTATTGACTCTTTCTGCAAGTTCTACAAATAGGTATGATATAAAAATGAGTATTGTTTAATACTTACTTTTGTGTGTTCAGAAATCTTCTATAGCACTAAAAAGTACTTTTTGTATTAAAAAAGTCGCTGTAAATTAGCCCACAAAGTAACAAACTTATAATGTAAGGTCAGTGTTTCGCAATATCAATATACGGCAACCACGCAATTTGATTAATGGCATCTTTCACTCACTAAAGTTGTAAATGACATAATTGTGACATCTTTAAACACGGAGTTTGTGTATCCCAAATAGTGGCACAAGACGCCATAATTCAATTTTTAGTCTAGAACCTTACCCATGGTGGGTATCAGCACGAAAATTAAACAGATGTGCTTCCAACAGGTGGCACTGCGAGCAGCACCAGTTGGAGCAAGAGTGCCATAATTAAGGGTATGGTTTGAGTTGCCATAAATATTGTGGGGCTTGTATGGGTGTGTGTGTGTGTGTAAGTGTGTGTGTATGTAACGCCTGTAACGCAAAAACTAGTGAACCGATTTTGATGAAATTTTAAATGAAGGGGTATATCGAAAATTCATCGACAAAATAAGCTTTTCAAAAAAATCCGAAACCGGAAGCGGAAGTTAGACATGTTTTTTTGGTATCATTTTTTTCAGAAGCGGAATTTTGAAAATCTGAGTAGGGGATATCAAAGAAGGGCATAATTCAAGGGCAACAGTTTTTTACCGGACTCTCTAACTTCAAAATGGCGGTCGCTATGAATTTTTCAAAATTTCGACTTTAACGCCCCGTAACTCAAAAACCAGTTATCTGATCAGGTTCCGCAACAACTTGTTTGAAAGCCCTTTGGCTGTACTACACCAAGAAAAAAAATTATTTACTAAATCCAAAAACGGTCGCAACGGCGCTCTTCCAAAAATTTTGAAATTTTTGAAAAATTATTACACAGAAACTGGTCTAAGGAATTTGTTTAAATTTTCTATACTTATGCAGCTTGGTATTAGCTACATTTTTGTTTTTTGATGAACGCTATAATTCCACTGTGGCGCCCTCTACGAGGTTCTGAAAATCGAAAATTGATGTTCCTATAGCGCCTTTATTAGTCAAAATATGAAAAAAGTTTAATCATAAAAGTTGTTAAGTATATAAATTTACATTTTTCTAAATTTATATCACGTATACAGGGTGTTTTGTTTTCACACTACAATAAGCAACTTTGTTATTTTAAATGAAACACCCTATATATTATTATATAATTGAATGCAAAATTGAATTGTCTATCACATAGTATAAGGTGTTCATATGGCTAAAATGTACGGTTAATGAGAAATTCGTGAATTTTGAACTTTAAAACAGCGTAGGGAGAAATTTGTGTGCGATATGTTCAAGTGACCATGCGCGGGACGGGAATTCCTTGTCGCCGGCTACTCCTAGCAGCCAATGAATATAAATAATCACACATGCGCAGATGAACACAATCGGCACTTGTGTCAATTTTCCATATACTAATTTTCAAGTTTAGTTTATCGGTTGTGGCGAACAATACTGTTGAATGCCAACAACGGATGTTTATTTTTAGTATGGGAAAGTCCAGGGGAGGTTTGCACCTCCACTTTTTTAATTTTAAGGCAATATTCTGCTGTAGTTAGATCAGAAATGTATTAAGAAATTCATTTATTTACCAAATTTTTCCAATCTAACCTAGGCACCATGTGCACCACTTATCTGACTTTATACAAATTGTAGATAGATTTGTTTGTAAATTTTTTGAAACTTTATCAATATTTGGTTCTATAATATTTTTCATAGCGTTGAGAGTGTCTGAAAATTGTTTGATTGGTTAGATCTCATGCTAAAACTTCTAAAGCAGCATATTGTGGAATTTTTTGTGAAAAGCTTTTCCGTTTGAACCGTACAAATTGCATTTCATTTCTAGAAAACTGTTTCTTTAAAAGGGGTTCGTTTGAAGCCTTGGAAATGATTTTAGTTTACGTACCTATAAGTGAAATAAAATTTCTGCATAACATTCAGTACCTAATTTCGTTTCAGTAGGAAGGGTTAGTACCTCCATTCATCGCTTGCGACATTTGACCTGTCTTCCAATTTTTTGCAATATCGGAAAATTTTACGAAAGAGCTCGGTAGCCAATTTTTAGTCGACTGGGTGTTACCGCATAACTTTCATTTAAACTTTTTACATGACAAAACAGACTAACCACCTTTTCTTTTGCATTTTTTTCAAAAGATTTGTTTCAGCTGAAAACTGATCACAGACCCATTACAGTAGGTACCGCCTCTGCATGTGGAAACCGTATTTAGGTATTCTATAAAATATTTAGTCCCAGGATTTTGTTCTAAAATTACTGCATTATTCTCTTAACTTCTGTTTTGTTTGTATTTCGTGAGTAGCACCTATTTCTATAAATATCGGCTTCATAAATTGAAATTGAAGTACCCCTGAGAACACAATAAAATAAAATAAGATACACCCTCCTGACAGATCTAACAGGAATAGTTTCTTCTTCTACGATTCGACTAGGTACTGACTAGCTACTTTCATTAGAATAAACAAGTAAAGGATTATAGTGGCGGCACGATAATCGTTGTTTCTCCCATTTGGTTTTTGTGCTTCGTAATCGAAATGTAAATATAAAAGAAATGGTTCCTGTATAAACTATTAGATAAAGGGGGATTTTAATTTAGTCGCTTCCTTATTCCGATAAATCATTTGCGACCGAGGACTGAATAATCCTCGGAAAAAATAACCTTGATGTTAAAACTGTGCCGATTAATTTCGCAGGGTTTTTTAAAAGTAAAAAATTTCCTATAGAATAATACCGCCGTGACCGGTGGAATTTACCCTAAAACTTCCCTATAAGTTACTGAAATGGTCATTGAATTTGTACATCAGCTTTATTTCGAACAAAGAAAGAATCCCAAGAGATCACAATAAAAGAAACAGGGTCGATTATACGACACCAGCGAGCACAAGATTAAAAATTCCAACCGGATCATCCATTAGTGGATCCGCATCAATTGAGACAATAAAAATAATTAAACTGACAAATAACAAGGGTTCAAGTGTTTTCAAGCGTTTGCTGCATAAAATATTGCCTTACTAATTGCTTGAAATTATTACTTAAATGGTAAGGAAACACGCAAAAGGATTCATTCTATCAGCACTAAAACAGGAGTGGTTCACGCAAATCCCTTCTAAAGTGCCTTAAAATGCAAAGAAGCCAAAAAGAATGTCTTTGCAATTTCGTACGACGACAGCATGTGGTCGGATTTTGTAATTTGTTTAGTCAGGTTCAAGCAAAAATATCATTAATAATACTCGAGACTCTAATGTGAGAGGGGTCATTAATATTAATTGAAAGTGTCGTGTCTTGTTCGAACTCAAACATATGCATAAGCCTGCATTTAAGAAAACCACACAAGACTAACTTTAGCTCCCAGGACCATTAGGAGGAGTACTTCTTTTCTAAATTTCGTACGGACAACTGGCTTTTTAAACATAAATGCGCGATAGGATATAATAGAAGTGGGTTTGATGATAGCATCTGCGCCTTTATGAATAAAATGTTTTGAAGGTCTATGTGAACACATACAATAACTATAAAATTCCGAAGAGAAAACTCAAATGTATTCGAAAGCTTTTGTTTAATTAACACATATTATAGGCGTTGTGTTACATAACTGAGGATAGGGAAAATAGTTCGAAAAATATTTCGAATTCTTGGCACGTGTTCTGGTCATAAAATAAATATTAGGTTTATCGATTTAAAATTTGGAATTTTTATTATAAAATTTGTATGTTTGTAATAAAAAGTTGTAGAATGTAAATAAATATTAGAAATGTGTGTGGAAATTTCAGGAAATTCACGCGATGTGTAAGAAGTATAGATTTCTAATCAAACGAAAATAAAGAGACTGGGGTACTACAATTGACTATCTATAGATACCGAATTAGGACAAATATAAAAAAAGAAGATAAAATGAAGCGTTTTTGACTTTCTTTTATTACTGACGATGAACCGAAAGGGGTGGAAAAACTGGATTAAGAAAGCACCGAAACAATAAACAAAAAAAGGCTTCCAAAAGTAGATTGTTATTCTCTTTATGATTCCTTTCTGGTAGGGGATGTTTCCTTATAAATTGCTGGGTTAGTGCATATCTTTCGAAATTACTGGGTTTAACCAAGCAATTTTTTGGAATGTGTGATCCAGCGCCCAGCTATAGACCTACAGGGATGAAAAAAGTGCAAGGGCAATCCAATGAGAAGCAGGGAGTTCTAGGAAATCAGGTAGTGCCATCAAACGTTCTTGTGGTACCAAGCAAAAATTAAAATTTTGCAGATTTAGAATAGAAGGAATTAAATAATTTTCTTTGCGGACACGTCCTCCTACGGAGGCACCAACTATCAAGGACATTTAAAATAAGATAAATGAACAACATCCTCATTCAGAAAATTCTACGTGTACGACTCGAACTCTCAAGATCTGATCAGTTGGATTAAACCCTCTAACCCACACCCCAACAACAAATTTGCTACATCGATTTCTAATTTTTCAGTTTCGGCTCATATCGCGGTGTCAATTCCCACCCCTCCAACCCCAAACCGAGTAAACTAAACAATATTACAGCTAAAAAGAGCCATAAAACAAAAACACCCTTTTTGTGCTCACCATCAAAGTCTGAGGAAGATTTCTGTCTATAAATTATTTACCGAAATTTTATTTCTGGTTACAAATCATCCCTTAATCAATATTTATTAATTTATTATAAGTAAATTTCGTTAAGTAGAAGTGGTTGGTATGAGTTATGCGGAATGGAATTTCAAGAAGAATAATTATAGGGTGGGTTACTTTTACTTACATTTTTATCATCTTCTTCGGAATTTATTGTACTATAGAACTGGCCAGTGACCTCTTACCTGCAAGAAATCAAAAATATGTGTTAAGTAAAACGGTGTCGGGTACTTTCCAGATCTTACAAACAATAGAAACTAAACACTCTAGTGAACCGTTAGTTCATAATACGTCGTTTTACGATTTCTCTTCCCTTTTTTGTTAATAAAATTATTTCACAGGAAAAATTATTTATTTCCTGAATTGCTTAGGAAATATCCCTCGAGCAAGCTCTCGGAATATTTCCATGGCGACGTCAATTTCGAATTGATCGGATTATGATATCAGTATTGACAATTCAATTTATATTCCGTCAGCCAATCAAAAGCGTCCTTTTTTAAAAATTAAACCAAGTAGAAGGCTATCTGAGAGGCAATATTTTTGTAACAACTGAAAAGCAGTAGAATCTTCCAGCGACTATATTTATGTCAGATAAACGTCAAACAAATGTCAAAAAAATTATTTTATTTTAAAATTCTTGTTTCATTGAATTGTTATCCGAATACAACTCTTACAGTGAGTTTTTCTTCAATATTTGTCATTCATTCATTACTCGTTGCTGCTGTTTTTTGGGAAAATAATTACTCGGGTACCGCTCGTAATTATTTTCGTAACGGCAGTAATCAGACTGACAAATATTGTTGACAAAACTTTTACTATAATTCATATTGGATGATAATTAATTACTATACACATGATAATATTTTCCTTAAAAACCTATTCGGATTAATGTTTGAAATCTAATCTTATAATTATATCAAATGTAAGTTAATTAATTTCACCAAAATCAACATATCCCTGTTTTGGTTATTTATTATTGTTTGTGAGTACTGAAATCGATACGCCTATAAGTTACATAAAGTTGTTGATATAACAAAATTAATAGCCCCCATTTATCCTAATAGGAAATCGGCTCCATTACCAAAACATAGATTTATTATCTAGAAACCATCGATTCCCTTTCCACTAATTTTTATACCGACTTCTTTTATTCTTAACAAAAATATTAATATTCTGTTCACAATTTCTGGCTCACTAGGAATGCTTTGAACGTTGTACTACTTCACAGAATTCACAACTTTGTTTTGAAGTGTATAACATTTAACTTTAATACTAAGAAACTGCCTATAGAAATTAAAATTCAGGTGGCACACAGCACGCCTAATTCAGGACGCCTAAAATTCTTAGATATCGTTGTGGGGAATGGTGACACACAAAAATCTCTTTGAAGTAAAAACACCGCTCGTGTACTCACACCGCCTTTTATGTTAAGCCTTCTTAATAAACTGATTTAAAATTACATCACGCGCTTTTCGATGCAATTTCTTTTCAAATTTCACCCTGAGAACGCAATTATTCTACAAGGTGTAAACACATGAAAGAGTTAACGATGTAAATGAAGCAAAAGAAAAATACCTGTCAAGGGATTATTTATTAAGAAATCTCATTAAAATCGCGGAACGCCAATAATTGAATATTTATTACCACTTTAGAATACTGACTGGTTTTAAAAGTGCTTATTATATTAACTGAAGCCGGGAGTACATTTACATAATATTATGCGAGTGTCGTTGCGTGCTTACAAAGAGCTATGTAAACTCGACACTTGAATTCTTCAATTTCAACCCTTTATAAATTCCTCTAACCGTTGACCCGATCTTTCAACAATCATTATCAAAAGTGAAACCCTTCTAAAGAAGGCGATTGAAATCCCGGAGTCTCATATTTGCTAAACTTGACAGGTAAACTAAAACCTATACTCAATCAATTCAGGTCCATCGGGAATACTGTTAAACTTGATTTTCCAGCTGCTAGGGATCGGGTATCCCTTCAGTGGTATCGATTATCAAGTATGTACATTAAAGTACATTAAGGCATAAGGCGTGTTCTTGGGTGAGTAGATTGCAGCTGTCTAACAACAAAGACCCCGAAATTCTCAATATCCGGCTAATAATAACAACGCGCACGTGACCCACCTTCGATAATGTTACCAATACAACACGAACTTCTGCAAAATGGAGTCATTATAATTTTGAATGAATTTTGATTTTCGTTAAATTATATTAAAGAATCTTTGAAAAGAAAAGCTGGTTTTTTATTTATCCTAGAAAAAATTGAGGAAAATAAATTTCTTTTTACTGTTTATAAATTTTTTTTTTAATTTCCATAAAAGCCATGAACGGTTTCTATTACATACCTACTACATAATGTAGGTTTGTGTAGTTTTTTCCATTAAAACATCATCAATCTCTTCATGAGTATTCTACTCGATTTACATGGAAGAAAATAAGAGACACAAATAATTGAATTAAAATTACAGGTGTATGCTACAAATGTATAGTTGAATACTGTAATTGTGTATGCAAATTATAGACAGATTACTATACACAAAATTTACGGACATAATTATCAACAATCAAATAGAACTCAATCATTATAATAATTAATAAGCCATAAAATGGAACACTGAATACGAGTAAAATTAGAAGGGAGTTCAACAACAGACTCTACACTTACAAGAATTTAATGTTATAGACATTCTTGGGAAAATTATGCGCACAACATTGTTGCGAATTAAAATAAAGACATTATTAAATGCATATAAAAACAATCATTATAGATTATAGCATTTAAAAAACAATAACCGAACAGAATTTAAAATGCAATCACAGGTGCATACTATGCATGTACAGTTGATATCCTACGTGCAGGACATAATAAATGTCGAACTACAATACACGTTGGAATTACTTCATTGGAATTTGATTTTTTTTTATTAAAATATCGTGTAAATGACATCGGAATATTTAAGGAAAAGTAGAAATAAAAAACGATAAAGAAAAAACGGTTAAGATTAGGTGTTTATAAATTTAATTGTTCACATTGTAATTCAGTGTACATAGACCAAACCATTAGAAGTTTTAATATAAGACCCAAATAACATATACTACGCCCCCTTGATGACCTATTTTCTAATAATTACATAATTCAATAAACAAGACTGCAATAATAAAATCATCATTAATTAATTTAGCAGATGACCAATCATTAAAATGTCACCCACATGCATTACTAATTTTAAACATTAAGCACTCTTGCGAGACCCCATTTCAAATATTAATTATAATTACAATGGCACAAGTGATGGAAGAAATTTGACAACGATCAAATCGCATTCTATGGTATGTCGAGTAGGCTTCTGTTGTACGTATCTATTTGCATATATAACCATAATCTGTCCATTACAGACTGGTTCTATAATTAAATTAATGTATTTCCTACAAATCCTGTTCACGTTAGAAATCTTTGGCAGATTTATGTTACGTGGACCCTCTCTATCTGTTAGTAATGGCTTTATACAGATCCTTATATTTAGAGATTTAATCAACATGGATTACTTTTGCCTTATGGTAATTCCTTACTCATGCATACAAACAAACACCTTCAAGTGAAATCTTATCCATTCTCTTTCGTAAACCTAATTATATAAGGTTTATAAATTAACCATTCAACCATTAAAAAACAATTAAGTTCCCGTTCAAACGATTTAAGGAATCTAATTTTCATTTAATTTACTAAGTGTGTTACAGAAAATAACAATCAAGGAAGACTTTTAAATTAAATTTCAAGATAAAAATTCCAATTTTTTCCCCAAGTTAACAGACACCATAATAATATAGTGCAAAGTGAAACCTCCTGTATTGTATTCTTAAGTGTTTTTGTCCCTTCATTCACAGCTTTCTTTTCCCTTCTGAAATTTAAGAAGTTGTACTATTAAGAACCTGAATTAAATGGAACAAAAGAATAAAACATTTTTGAGAGATCCTAGCGTCAATTTTCTTGGGATTTATTTTTCGCTTCATGTTTTCGTCATCTGAGACATTCAAGAGGTGTAAATCAATTGTGTGCCATTCTGAGATGCCCCACTTCTCAGAAACTTCTTATTTTTCTTGGGAAACTTAAATAATTGGGACAAAGTTTTTGTGGTAAAAAAACTTGTCGATTTCGTTATAATAGGTAAAGTTTAATTACATCTTCCGAAGTTTTTTTTCTTGTTTTTACTGGAATCCTTAATCTACAGTTAATGGAATAATGATATAATGAAAGTTTCCGTTTTTCCCACCATATATAAAGCCAAGCCAGGGGATTATTAAACTGGAAGAGAACTAAGAAATATTAACAAGAAAGAAGATGTAGCACGAACCAGTAATGAAGGTGTATCTGTTAAAGCACAAACTGCGGGAAAGCTTGTAGATGAAATTATTTACGGCACCTTGATTATTGCAGAGAAAAAAAGGTTACAGGCTTTCTTTTTAACGTTTAAAAAAATAACTTACACGGATATACACCGTTTATTGAAGTTCACCTTGACTTTTCCAGCGAATACTTGGTTAGGGGTAGAAATTTTCAACGTGCAGACTTTTAAGTAATGTGCCTAGTAGAAGGGTAAACTTCAACTAGATATGAAAATTCAACAACTAAAACGTCCTGTGTAACTTGTCTTTATTTTTTTTGATTTCTAGTTTATTGAAAAAAATATCGTCGGTAACTTTGTTTTCTCCAACGACAAATACTTTTAGTACACTTCACTTCCCATATAAGTTTCAGCTTCTTAAATTCTCAGTGGTATCATTAATATCAATGTTTATACCTTTTTCAGAAAAATTTCGTTGTTCTGAAAATATTTGTTAAGTAGAGTGGATATCAAACCTAATGTGCTGTTTACACATACTGATCGATTTTTGTAAAAAATCAATGAATCATGATTGTCATTGAGTGATGTTGGGGAGGTTACACAACCCCTATTGGCAACCAATCAAAATTGTTATTAGTTACATTAAAAATTAAAACCTGCTGCGTCAGGTTTTTGCTGATTTTTCCTTCCAGGCTCACTGAATTTTTTTAACAAAAATGTTAAACCGCTTGAGGGGTAGAGATGCAACCATAGTTCGAATTTTTATGAAGTAATACTTTAGAGATTACACTTTCTGTGTTGCCTCCACCATTTTTGAACCAATACCACCCTGTCTAATAATTCTTCTTCGCTGCACTGTTGCCCATTTTCGCCTGGTTTCCTTCCCTTGCATCCAATTTAACCCCTCTTGCTTGTTCAATATTATGTCACTCAAACGTCTTTTCTTCTTGCTTCATGTATAGAGAATGAAGGCCCTAACACTCCACATTTCAGATTATTGCTGCTGATTTTGGATACATTTCTTTGAATACATTTTTACAGTAAATTTTATTTTAGATCGCGCACATTTTAATCCCTTGAATCAGGAATCGTATCTTGATCCTTTAATCTACTATTATTGGACGCACTCATGCAATTATTAACGAAACTACCACACAAGCAGCGGAATTTATTGACACACGAGTTATATCGAGAAATGTGATCGCAATTAATCGAATTAAGCTATTGAAGTGCATTGAGCTAATAACACGGAGGTTAAGGAATGGGGCAATAATGTGTGGCGCTCATTACTCAAATCGAATCAACCTTTTTGCGTCTTTATGTCCGTTTATTTCAGCTCGCGGTCCAGTTACTAACAATGCTTTTATCAACTTTAATTAAACAGGCAGTAGCGCGTGAGAAAATTTAATATTGATTTAGTTACATCTCTAATTTAAATACCGAATCGAACCATAAAATACGGGTAGCTCGCCAACACAGAAACACCTTACGACGCCATCAAATGTTTTTATGACACCACATAAAATTGGCACCCTCACAGTAAAGTTTAGTAATATATTAGTCTAGGTACGATTTTTCAAACTCAATTAAAACTAGGCGTCGAAAATTGCTTGGTGGGCGAATATTCCAAATTTGTTAGTCCTAAGAGACCAATTTAATTAAAAGCGAAAGTGTTTTTGTTCTCGATAAGGTACCACCAAATTAATTTTCTAGAATTCCGAACCAAAATAGGAATAGTTTGAAAAGTTTTTGATTTACTGGAAAGTTAAACCAGAAAACGACATTTTCTTAAAAATATAGATAGTCAATGGTTACATTATACAGGATATATTTTGTGTCTTCTATCGCATCTTAAAAAGCTTTAAATAATTCAAAACATTTTCAAGTTGCACAATTTACTTTTAAAATCTGTTAATTTACTCTTCAGAAATTTACAGCTTCCTTCATTTACATATCATATTTAATTAAAAGTTTGAACTTGCCAGAATTTAACATTTATTAATAATTATGACTTGATTTATGTCTAAAATGTTTTCAAATTTATAACTTTACGGCATTAAATGTCCGTCTTATTATTTTTTAAATCGTCATTTTGAATTATGTTTTTTTTTAAATTGATGTTATCATTAAAAAATATTTTTTAATTTCAGCATAAAGCCGCTCGTTTAATTCAAAAGATTCTTATTATTGCATATTTCTAACAGATAGGTAGAGTAATTGCGAAATGTAATTTATTTTGGAATTTTTTTATACTTTTACGGTTCTTTAATTACCGCCTTTAAAGATTTTTCTGTATAATTAATTGAATTTAATTTTGTTTACAGCCTGAAACATCAGCAGGACCAAGCCATGCATTTCGATGTAAAGTGTTCAAAAAACCAAGACCATGTCATCTATGCCATCAACCTATTCTCAACCAAGGGTCATGCTGTCGAGGTTAGTTTTAAAATTTGCATTATTCCTTAAATTAAATATAAACTTCATTGGCCAACACATAACCGTATGTCAAAAAATTCAAATCAATCATTTAATACTTTTCCAATAGTTTGCTACAGTTTTAAAATCCCAACTGATATCTTTTTAATTATCAACCCGTCAGACATCATAAGCTTCGCGGTAAATTCATTAATCAAATTTTTACAATCACTAGTTCATTTTTAAAATAATTCTCTTCAGGAAAAATAACACCCACACTGATCCATGATTAATATACTACTCTTATTAATAGCGAGTTTCTGCCCTCGTGCTTGTTTTGTAACTTGTAATTATCGTTTTGCGTATGGGAAACTTCGTTTTAAGTTTCCTCTTTGTATTTAAGTGCTTAATGGTGAAGGAGTACCGAGTCATCATCGGCAATTGCAAAATTTAACATTTACATGTTCGATATTGTGTTGTACCATTAACGAGTTTTCACGGATAAGCTTTTATTTTTTTTATATTACTACTAACTCTACTTACAAAATGCCATTCTTTGTAACATATTTCACTTCAGTCTAAAGGGCTGCAGGATTAAAATTTTAATGCAATCAAAGGATGTGGAGATCAATAAAAGTGCCTGAGTTAGAAAGGAAAAAAATTGTCAAACCAAATTCCCTCGCTAAAAGTTTGTCAACGCGATACACAAAATCTATCTATAGCGATTTTATTCTTGAAATTATTTTTCTGTAAAAAATTTCAAAGGACAGTCTTGTTTACTCCCATCAAACCCATTTACAACGTAGCATTTATTTCTATGTAAATTTACATCTCGAAGCCCATAAAACCTTTCGCTTTAGCGGACGTACAAAGCTCACATCACTTTTCCAATTTAGTCCACACGATTTTCTAATTTTCAATAACTTTGCTTTATTTTCTCCACTTTAAAATCTTGATTAGAATCCCTTGTCAGTACAAAACCAATATTCCCTGTTATTCAAGAATTTTCGGTTTTAGTTCTTTTTCATTGAAATGAGAGCAGAGCGACTTCGCAACTTCGAGTCCATTACGTTTTACATGTAAACACCCTCAGTAAACATTCATGAAAATTTTTGCATAGATAATCAACTGCTTGGGGTTTTCCAGGCGGAGGAGTTACTCAAAGCTTTAAAAGAAATTTTCTTATTAAACAGTAGGCGCGTGATTAATTGTCTTTTATAAGTCTGTAAAGGATGTGGTTTACAGGTTTATGTTCGAAAAAAATTAAGAATATAGCAAAGCGACTTGAAACTTGTTATTAATTAAATGCGATTTATAAATTTAACCTTAGTGTCATACACACCTTAATTGTCGTATAATTTAGTTCTCTCGAATTATTTTATTTACAGACTGGAATGTTATTGTGTTGATTGTAACTAATGCTGATTGTAATAATGAATAATGGAGACTGTCAGCATAGTATAACAATGTAATTTCTCATTAACCTAAAAAAATTATTTGAATGATTACTCCCGGCTTTTTAGGTTTCACCAACCTTTACTTTATATGCAAATTGTAGACTCGTTGAAGGGTTCATCAATTGTTAAATAATCTACGATGCAGAAAATTGCTTGAAATATTAATGATTTTAAACTGCTTAAGTAATCCAGCTTCAGGGACTAACACGCTCCAGGAAATGCTTTTTTTTCAATGTATGTATGTAATTGAGGAAGCTCTATTAAAGAAAATAAGAGGTTTACAGAATACAATCTATATTGTATATAATCAAAGGAGATTTGAATGCCTTCAGCTAATATTTTGTAGAAAATAGCATGATGTATCCAAGAAAGTCAGGGATTACATCACGTTAAACATTATTTGTATTAAAAATGCCTAAGATTTATTACTTCTGAATTTTCTGTTATATAATGATATATTATAGTAGAGACAAAAAAATGGTAATGTGTTGGCGTACCTACAGCGATTAGTGAAACCTGATTTTTTTCTAAATAAAATTGGTTGGAATGGACCCAAGGAATGAGGTTGAGTCAGGGGGATTTGAACTCTCTAATGAAAAGATGAAGGTGGTGTCAAACTGGAATGCAATAAGTTCGAAATATGAAAAAGCCATTAATTATAAAACATCCCTGAAAAATCTAAATTAAACCAAAGAAGGTCCTTACTGTAAAGAAATTGTAAAAGGGGCATAAAGGAAAGGCGCAAACTTAATAGACAAGTTTGAAACATTTCTTCATTTAAATGTCACCTACACGAATAAATATGCAAGGGAAGAAGTTAGGAGTGGGAAAATATAAAATTTGATATTGGGCCTTAGCATGTTTTAAGCAACCCTCGTCGCTTCGCTCCTCTGGCTTTAATCATGCTACGTTCTAAAAACCCCTTCACGCCCTCGATACATAAATAATTTGCCTTCTAAACTAATAAATGTATTTCCTTGTTTCAGTATGCAAATACGTCTGCCACAAAGTCTGCGAAAGCAAGGTAAGTTCATCAATCTAACATACATACTAGCTTATAGTTAAGCAGTAACTTGTGCACCTACAACACATACTCATTGCATATTGCACTATTATGTCCAAGAATGTACCTACTTTAACATGCAAATTGTAAATACATAATTGCCTAGTTATATATTCAACGCGCATCTAGAATTATGTAAATATAAACTAGGAAGTGGTCGCACTTGCTTATTTACAACCACAAATGAAATTAGTTATTTTGCATGTCACTGTTAGACCTACCTGAAAGTCATTATTAAATATAAAAAATTAGTTTATGGTACCGTTATTGTTACACCCGCAACCAAATACCTTATACTGTACGTGCATTTAGCATAGAAAGTCGATTGATTGAAGTCTTTATTTAAATTTACGTGCGTTTAGTCGCAGTTCGAACCTCTATAGAGTAAAGAAATTTTTTAAGGCAAGTGAGGGGTTGGTACCGGATCCTAATTACCATTTTCTTTTGAACTCCCTATGGAACGTATAATTACGAAGTATCACCAACAAGAGGGATTGCTAATAAATGCGATCATGATCAATGAAGCTGAAAATCATTGTTGAACTGCCGTAAAAGGCAGACTTCAGCATCAAACAATTGACCTTTCTTGCGCTTAAAAAATTCCTAATCCAAAACTTTATTGCCAGTTTTCCTGAAGTTTAATAGCCTCCCTATCTATATGCCGCTAGTTTCCACCCTCCTACATTTCTACTACCACTTCACCCTCTAATTGGAAGGGTTTATGGGATAGGGATACGGGTTACGGATTACTCCGGTTTTTCCTATTGTTTGAGAGAATGTGAAAATAGGCCAAGTTCAAGTACAAGGTGAGCTAGTCGATATTCATGAATCAAGCCGTTTTTAGTAAAGTTTCCAACCATAAACGTTATTTTCTGTAAGCATTAGAATCAGAGATCACCAAATCGCTGTGCGATTTATCAGCTGCATAGGCCACCTGTTGTACATGAAATCATATACGATTGCATAACTACATGAAATCGCTTTTATTTTTTCTAAGTGGGCATGTACGCTCACGAATTGAGTTTAATTAGGTTTTACCAGAATTTCAGCCTGTAATTGTAGCTACCGACGTTTACTTTTTTGCTTAAATAAGGTTTTTTTTAGTTAATTGTCCGGTTGCGTGCACGCAAGTTTAAAAACGTATTTTTAGGCCAGGGAAATTACCGACCTACGATTTTTTTGAAGGTATCATAAAGATTACACGTGTTTTTATGTATTTGCAAAACAAACTTTTCGCAATTTGTTTGGATCAAACCCAGAATTAATGAGTAACTTGCTAACTTTAATATCGCTTTTTTTATTTATCCTCTTTGAAACTAAATTAAGTTGTTTTTGGTTAAAGAAGCTACCTGAATTGATTTTTTAATCAAAAGTTTATTATAGGATCGGATTAAACAGAGAATCATTTAAGGGGTTTTAAAATAAAATGTGATTATTCCGAAAAGTCTGAATTTCGTGCTTAGTCCTCGATTTACGTTTCTGAAGGAAACGTGCAAATGAAATCAACGCAATTTATTTAGTAATTATTAATCGTATAAAATAAGGAGCTAACTAACTGCTGGTTTGAATTTAAATAAAAATTCTAATAATAAATATTCATGAGGTAAGTATGACCAAAGGTATGACCAATACAAACCGAGGGCTTACTGGATTTTATTCCGTTTAGAAGAAGAAATAATTCTACTCGAAGCAGAATACCGCAAGAATGCAATTTTCTACTTCTTATCAGAAGTTTTTCTCAAGATATGGATCGTGTAACGTAAATTGTGCAAGAAAGATGGAACATACGTGGAATTGTATATTGTATGGTTACGAAACGATCTTCGCGACCTTCCGCTTGGGCGAGGCAGACTACTTTGGCATTAGCAGCTTCTGCAATGCTGTTGCAAAAACTGGAAGGCAAGGTACTTCCTAATATGTGCTTTAGGTAAAGTCAGGATATTGACTTTTTCACTTGCTGTACGGTAAAAGTTCGCAAGGTTTGAAGCCACAAGAGACTTACGAAATATAACAATCTTTGATTTAAAATTTATGAATAATGATGAAATTTCTTGTGTTATTATTAACATACACTGTTACATTCCAGTGTCAGTCAGATCGATAAAGTAGACTAAATTAATTAAAGCAATAAAGTTTAATCGATTATTGATCAATTGTCCTTGATGCTTGTTATACAACAATATCTGACCAACGATTTAAAAACGCAACAATATAATCTTCGAAAATCATTTTGAACAACATTTCCAAAAACTTTACTCCCTGTTTTCAAGGATAACAAAAAATAAAAATATTGTTTTGTAACTACGAATTGGAGTTTACCAGGAACACTTTTTTTCCGCTCCAAGTATCATAATTTTAGGTCAGCTAATGAAAGAAGTGAATAAATCACTATAGTAATTTTACTTTGTCATTGTGCACAATGGTAGGCTAGCCAGGATTTTTAAGACCCGGAGTCAACGCCACCTTATAACTCCGGGTTTCAGATCAGCTATTGTGATACTTCACCTAGAGAACAGATTTATGGCGATCATTGAGCTGAATCTAATCTCCTTGAAAGTACTCTGGTTTAAGGCTCGAAAACGAGAACACACTTGAATGCACAGTAATTTAAGGATATTGAAGAGTTCCTTCTGTTAAAATGAAAATTTATATCCCTGCAAGTAGTACTGTGGATTAATTATTTAGTAATTTTGGTGGTGAATGTGGTAGTCGAACAAACGAGAACAGTGGACAGTAGAATGGGGATGGGAATGAAGTGAAAATCATGAAAATTCATTCGGAGAGTAGAAATTAAGAAAGGGAAATGAGTGAGGAAAGTATGAATGATGTAAAGGTGGTCCAATTAAAAAGATACAGAATCGGCGGAACGTTAAAAAAATTAAAGGGAGTGAGTATCGTGAAAATTCGGAGAAAATGTTTGAAGTAATTTCACTTTGGGGATGATAAAAAAAATCATGTGAGGGGTCGATGGGACGATGCTACAACTGTGGACAATAGAGTCACTTGTCCAGAGCCAGGGATATAGGGAAATAAAGAACACGATAATGCCGACATCTGAAAAGGATTGAAAACGAAAAGCAGGGACTAATTAAGTGCGACAGGAAAATTATTTGGCAGCAAACGTGGGTTTGGAATAGCAAATTCAAAGGAATTTCCAAACAAAGTGAAATTTCCAATTTATTAGACCTTGTCAGGCAATTCCTCCTACATATCTAAAATTTTCTTAACATCCCCTAATTTCCAGAACCTCTTCAAACTCATTAATAATGACCTACACCTTGATGACTAACCCTCAAAGTATAAAATTGATTTAATATCAAAATCGAACCTATTACGTTCCAGAATGTGTATCGAAACTGATATCGCTATAGTTTATTACCTGTTATCAAAGCCAGAATTACAATAGGAAAATTTACAGTAGTCTTTATGATTATACGTTTTATATTTATTGCTGTTTATTTTTTTTACTTCAAGCATATTATTAGTGTCCTGAATACACGCATGGTTAGGTCGTGTTTAATAATAATTCAGTTCTTAATGCAAACATCTAAAAAAAGCCGGTTAGTTATTCTTATACTGGTCTCATTTCCAATTTTTAATGATAGTGGGTGCATCTGTACTTAAAAAAATCATAAATTATTTCTATCTACTAAAACATATTTCCTTGAATTATTTCAAAACACTCTTAGGTCTTAATAAAACCTCACAAACATTGTTAAACAAATAATCGTAACGTTTGAGATAAGGGAAGGAAAAGGTATTATTGTATTGTACACACAAGGTAAAACGTAAAACCATCTCAGCTTCTCACTGAACCAACCAAACCACCCGCAGTTGATAAGTGACTTTAATACGAGCTTCATGATACTTCACTCGTTCTGATATTGTGATTTGGACGGCGGCGAAGTTGTTCGTGGCATTCCACATTGGCACGGGTATCTTTCGATCTTTTCGCGGGTGAATCAGTCAGCATTAACTCGCAAACGAGCAAGGTGCGCTTCTTGTTTTCGGACAGGTGCGAAAATGATTTGTTACGAGTGAAAATGTGAAAAGTTTTTTTTTTTTTATTAAAAAGACAGCTAGTAAATGCAGCTAAATTTATTCATTGGATTGTGTCCTGCCACGTCTTTACACAACAACGCTTTATGACGATTATCTATCAATTTTCTTAAATGGTTTGTATTTTTTTTTAATAAAGTAAGCTAACAGTGTTATTATTGCTTTTTTTGGTGTTATCATTGTTACGTTTATCAAATAATTTTAAAAGGATTAGTAAACTGGGTCTATTTGAAGGTAACAGATAAGAATAATAATTATAATAATTATTACAAACCCATGCTTGGCATTACTACTACAAGCAATAATAAAAACATAGAGAAAGGAAGTAAATGAAAGCACAAAGTTACCCTAAATAAGGTGAAGAGAACATTTTCTCATTTTTCATGCTTTTGCTTCGAATAATTAAAATGCTATAATATACTAAAAAAAAATTGGGTGACCCGTAATTCAGACAAAACATAATTTATTGCGTTTTCGTGTACGGTTTTGAAATTCGTAGATAATAAATTCACAAAATTAAGTTTTTGATTTATTGCTGTTTAAAAGTTTACGAATGATTAAATTAGTTTTGCTTCCAAAAACATCAACAAATTAGTTTAGCTACAATAAACAATAAATTATCTTTACCAAAAATTATTTGGTCTCAACAGCGCAAAAAAAACATTAGATACATAAGGTAATATTAAATTTTCACTTCTGCGTGTTTAATAAAATTCCCAAAAACTACCACCTTTAACTCAACGTACCTAATAACAATTTTTGTTGTAAAAATTTAAGTAAGTTTCAAGATCCTATGCATTACCCAAAAAAGATACCTGTCCCTCAGCGTCTCCAGCTTGCCCCTGAATTTACGTAATTTTGCCCATTTTCCATCAATTTCCAAACATTATACTGAGTTGTTACATCCTCTAAATTTCTACTTTATACACTTCCCTATTTCCGCGGAGTGTCGCCCAATTTCCGCCGATTGTCTCCCAATTTCTCCAGTGTCGCCTAATTTTCGCAGATTATCACCCAATTTTCAGGGAGTGTCGCCCAATTTCCGCCGATTGTCTCCTAATTTCCGTAGTGTCCCCTAATTTCCGCAGATGGTTCCTCAATTTCCGCAGAGTGCCCCAATGTTTGCATGGATTATCCTTTAAGTTCCTGAATTTCCACTTAAGTAGATTGTCAACAATTTTCCACGGAGTGTCCGCCAATTTTCGCAGCTTGTACCTCAGCGCTTCTTACCGCACATCCCGACAGACGATCTTCGTTTTCTGTAGACGCACAATATCACCCAATTTCCGCAGATTGTTTCTGTTGCTAATTAATATCTGGATATATTTTTTAGTTACCTTTGATGGTTATGTAGGTATTAACTTATTAATTTAAGATTTCCCTAATACAATATGAAAACTTAATTTTCCTTTAATTGAATATTAAACTCGAAACTATTAGAAGTGCGAAAGGTTGGTGTTAACCCAAAAATAACGTATTCCTCACGTTCTACGTTTGTTGTACCTAATACGTAACTTTATTTCTGATTAATATCACAACACATTTCATCAATGCACCCATTATCGGACAATGATGTTTACCTATAGTTCCAAAAGCTAACCACAACACATTATTGTGATCGTTGAAGAATTAACGACCGTAATTAAAAATACTGAAATTAATTCTGAACGCAAAACATGAATATGTAAAGGAAGTCGTGTTCAAAACGTCTTTCAAATGCAAAACTCGTGTAGTTGTAAATTATTTATCTACGTAGTAACCCTGAAATACATTTTTCCACCACCGCTCTATCCGACTAAAATTGGCTTACAATGGAAACGAATCTATTGATTTATATGCTACTTGCATATTACAGTTGTCTTATTGTTCGTGATCAGATAGCTCCCTCGTTAATTTATTACCTATTCTATATGGAGTTATATGAAAGGTGCATTCTTAAAAAAATATGATCAATTGCTGCAAAAAGGTAAAAGTAAAAATAAAAACTTCTTTTTTTTACTAAATGTCTTCAGACACTCCCCAACAACAATTTCTCTCTGGTTTATATTTCTTAATCCTTCAATATAGTCAATTGACACATGAATTCGACTTCGACAGTGTAATTTAATTCTCACGATCATGTGGGCGAGCTTTTGCAATTTACTTTCACACCACCGTAAAATGTAAAGAGTAAGCGAGAGTAACTCTGAATTAACATTCATGACTGTTGTTATTTATTATGTCCGAAAATTAAACCGTCATAGTAAATAGATAGTACAATTAAAAATATCTTGTTATACAGAATATTTCAAAAGGAATACCCATTCCTTGGTTTTTAAAAGTCTGCCCTTACTGTGATTCTTGATTTAAAAAGTGCTGTGGTGCGATATGGTGGCAGCAGCCCTTGACAGAGTTAACTATCAGCAACGAGAATACAATGGATATTTAATAGAATGTTGGTTCAATGTTGCCATAACCGTATCGTCTTGTATGGATGTGTAAGATGTGATTTATTATCAATTATTATTTTTATGAATAAGTGTACTCTCTCTTAGCGGACACTCCTCATAAGCGGACACCTCTATTAAGCGGACACTTTTTTGGGAACCGGCAAAAAGATAGGGCTTTGCTAATAAAATTTTCCCTCTTAAGCGGACTCCCTATTAACCGGACACTGAATTTTGTGGTTGAAAGTCTCGTGAACCTCTCTTGTGCGGACAGTCTGTGCGTGTAATGTGTAAAATGATGCGTCAAACCGTAGACAGTAATGTTGATTTTGAGACATATGTAAGGATAGATGAAAATTTTATGTAGGTACGAAGATGAAAGCCTGATAGTAGTATTAATTTTGAGATTGTTAAATCACAGCAAGAAGAATCCGAGAGTGATAAAAATGTAGCACTAGTAGAACGCGAAAACTCCGATAATTGTATCAAAACAAATAAAGTTCTGTTGCACTTACAAAATATCAAAACTTTCGCTTCCAAAAATAATGACATAAAAGTATTTGAATTATCGGCCAATTTGGAGGATCATTTTGAATATTTAATGTATAATAAAAAAAATATTACCATCCTTCTTACTCTTGAATCACCTTAATTTTTGTATTCGTTTTTTTATTTACAAATAAAGTTATTTTTGTTTCATTGTCATAATAGCCACTGATAAAAAGACTAATTATGTATGTTACGTATTTATATGGAAAAGTTTCTCTTGAGCGGACACCTCTATTAAGCGGACACATTTGCGGCGACCGTGGGTGTCCGCTTAAGAGAGAGTACACTATAACGCAAACGAAGGTCGATACAAATGCATTTTGATTTTAATGAAGTACATTTTTAGAACCTTAATAAACTGGTGGGGCAAACGGGAAGAATATTTTTTAAATGTTAATAGTTACCATACTATTTAAAAAAAAAGCATACATGATCTTAAGTTGTTGAATAAGAAACAGAAGATCGATCTTCAAGTTGGCAAAAATTAATGGCCAAGTTAACCTTGAAAAACCGCGAGACCGCAGGTAATATTTGTACAAATGGTTTATTGTTAAATTTAATTTTTATAGCCAATAAACGAAGGTTTTGTTACCGCATGAAACTCTTAAGGAAGATGTAAAAGTTTATAACACGCACCTGCGCTCTTTCCCTGGGGAAAGTTGGAAACCATATTAGTTTTGGTTTTTAATTTCCATTAGTCTTAATGAAATTGCGACCTTGATTTCTTGTCTAGACGAGAGATAAAAATCGCGATGTTTTTCAAGACAACCCCACCTTTTACCACTTATCATTATGCCGAAGTAAAATTGAAATGTTTTGTGTAGGAGGAAAAACCTGTTTTGTTTTTTACAACAATTACAAGCGCCGGATAATGGCAAAAATCCAGACAATCCTCGAATTTATATTCTCGCATTTGCATTTAGAACACAATATTTAGCTTATAAACATGAGTTTAATAATAACTATTGCGCCGCACAAGTGACCCAGGACCGGAGCCGCAATCCATAAACATTTTCACTAAACCTTGGAATATAAAATTATTTGTCTGATGGCTTTAGCAAATTATGTTTTATCATAAGGTGAAAATAAAAATCTATTTTTAACTTAAAAGAATTTACTAATAGAATAATTTATAATTTATTCCTGTCATATTGACTTTCTAAAGTTTTAAAGGACAGTATCCTCATACAAATGTTATTCCTGAAACGTATTCAGTTATTTTTGAAATGTGAGTAATTACAACATGCTATGTAAATTTTTTACTGCGGATCGAACTCGTTGAAGTCATAGGTAAAAATAGTTACATCTTTTTACTTTGTACTTTTGCTTTGATAGCACTTTATTTATTTTTTTATTATCATTGATGAAATTTAAAAGTTGGAAAGGAACAAGATTTTGCAACTGTGTTTATCGTCTTAATGATGAATGGATCTTAAAATAATAATTATCGAACAAAAATAGAATCCGAATTCTTAAATCTTGCCGAATGTTATCTAAAATATTATTAAATAATTCTTGTTTGTTATCGTCTTCATTTACATGTTTTATTAGAAATAACTTTGTTCGAGAGGGATAAACTTAATAAATTAAATACTACTTCGGTTGCATACTAACACCCTACCTGCTTTCAAATTTCAGACGGGTTTACTGGAAACTCCAATTTTCCCAAAAATTACAAATAAAAAGGCACATCGATTTTAATCTAATCAGGAAGACGATAGAAAAACAAAGAGAATGCAAAAACCCCGAGGTCTGTAGCATCACTAAAAACGGACTTAGGAAGGAAAATGTAAAAACATTTTGATTCATGGCTTGGTTGATTTTGAGTTGTTCCGGTTGTGTTTTTTAAATCGTGTTTGTGTTTAAAAAAACACTAATGGTAGGCATGGATGATCATAACCATAGCAACCCTGTTCCAATTATCTTCACTGAATATGACATTAGTCCAAACTCGCAACAATGAGAATCTTGACAGATTGTTGAAAAATTTGAATCCTGGACCTCCTATCTCGATTCAAAGTAGGAGGGCCCCTAAACAAAATGGAATTCACGAAAATCCCTGCATACTGTTTGTTTTAAAACTTGCAGGAATAAAACATAGTACCTACCCAAATAATACGGTGGTGCGAAAGTGGTCACTGCAGGTTTCCGCCGAATAATTAGATTCATGGCTACCTTAATTAACCATGACAGGTTTTCCAATAATCATTTATGTATTTCTTAGCGCCGACTGATGAGATAATTAATGTTAATACTATTGTTATCAGTTTGTCGGCATGACTTTCTTAGAAGTTTTTGGTTTCGGTTCGCTTCTCGGCGATTATCATTGTTTGGGTTTGCGGTATGTACTTCACATGAAAAAAAACTTTTAGTCAACCCTAAACTAAACATATACAAAGTACACACGCGGTAATACATCAGCATGTGCATGCATGTGACCAATCGGCCTTATTATAGTTCATGATTCAGACAAAGCTATAAACTGAATAATTTGAAGCAGAGAAAATGCATTACATTGTTGTTATTCACGAACAGAAATGAGACTAATTCCTCAGGGAACGAAGTAAAGAAAAATGAGGAGTAACTAAAACCAGATGAGAGAATAAGTTTATTTTGGTTTAATCGTGTGTTATGTTAAGCACGTGCGGTATTTCATGTTCAATTTACTTCTTCAGTCGTTTTGTGTTTTGACACCATCCTAATTTTTTAGATTTTTTAAATTCCCATGGAATATTATTGGTGGTATATTAAATTGCAAGCAAATTGTATTCGGAAGGTTCTTGTCTTCTTTTCTCTCTGTCCTACGATTTGGGCGATTGGTGGCGGCGCGTATTGAACCGAATACGAAACGATATCGTAAAAAAATTAAATTACCATAAGTAAACGTCCGTTAGTCGTCGTAGTACACGTACGCCTACAAAATTCCTACTTAAATTATCAATCAAAAGCATCGGAACGATTATAAAGTGAAACTGGTTATTCTTACGAATAACTTAGGTGTAATCCTACGCGTGTGGACAAAAAATTAATTATGTGTACACTCCGTTAAACACGGCAAACTATTTGTGTTCAAAGAACAGATTTCATTTGATTATCGATGCGAATAAATTTCCAATAATCCCTCAACTCTGATTGGGTAGTTAGAGAGAGATGTACCTATAATTTGAATTTTCGAGAGGGAAGGATCATTTTGCAAAATAATTTGTTAGGTACAATATTTCAGGATTGACTATAGTATGGGTATAATATAAGGTATACAGGGTGTAACACAACTTATCCGAACAAATCTAACCATATACAGTGAAGTCCATTTATTATGCAATATAGGCATGTTGCAAGTTAATTGGTGTACCCACTTTAGCATGGGAATATAGGCAACCCATTATACAGTTAGCTAGTTTTTTTTTTATGTAACCATCTATGATGTAACCGAAATCAGCAACACATCAAGTTTAAGTTTAACCTCAAAATAAAACATTCCTGACAATTGAAAATTTAAATTCATCAGTAGGCAGGGGCAAGAGTGCTTAGCAGTGTATAATGGGTTGCCTATATTCCAATGCTAAAGTGGGTACACCAATTAACTTGCAACATGCCTATATTGCATAATAAATGGACTTCACTGTATATGCACTTTTAAATAAGGAATCGATTTATTAAAAAATTTTTTAATAAAAGTCCAACAGAAAACAAGATAAAAATTGTTAAAGTTACAAATTAATGAAAATGTTAAAATAACATTTTCTACAATTTTTATCTCGTTTTCTGTTGGACTTTTATTAAAATTTTTTTTAACAAATCGTTTTCTTATTTAAAAGTGCATATATGGTTAAATTTTTTCTGATAGTTGTATTACACCCTGTATAAGAAAAGTTTCTATATTTAAATTTAAAAATAATAAATTTTCAGGACTGCCTTTCGTTGAGCAGGAAGGAGACATTTTGTTACTCATCAAGAATTCCCCAATTTAGCATAAAAATCGAGTTTTCAGTTCTTTATACCAAACAAAAATGTTTATCTGTTGCTTCTTTCGCAGATTACTTTCTAATGCAAATACATCGTGCATTGTTTAAAGATAACTCAACATCGAAGCTTATTACCGCCTTTATTCAAGAGAGGAACAATCATTTTATGAGCCCCTCACGTCGACGAACCACAAGTTCTTTAATATGGGGGGTGAAATTTAATTATTCTGGGTTAGATCTTCAACTTGTAGTCATTTCAAGATGAAGTAATAGAAAGACGAAAAATCTAAAGGATTTGCCAGTGGATTATAGGACTTCTATGAGCGGTTCCTGTATGGTGTGGTGCCCCACCATGTTTATACCACACGTTCTGAATTATTTCTAATTTGTAATTTTTTTCTGTCTCTTTGTAAAGACGATTAAATAACGCAAATATTTGTTAAAGTTGAGTAACCTTGCTTCAAAATAATTTCTAATGTAAAGTACGGGGAATCACCGGGTTCTGTTTACATTGCTGGCATTCCGATAAGACAAAGATTAGACTGAGCGATCAGCGTCGGTCGTCCGCGAACGTCTTCGATCGTTCAGTATCGGTTAGCAACGTTCTAAATGTGTAACATTAGACTGAGCGACCGGTGGCGGTCGGTGGCGGTAAAAAAATGTTTGTGGTCATTGCACTGAAGACTAAGAAAATACATTTTTTCTTTTAAATTCATTAAAAAATGTCCAGTTCAAGTGAAAAGGAACAAATGGTGACCGTTTTTTACTGTTATTGGTAGAAAAAACAAGGGCACTTTTAAAAAGTTGGGTTACGAATTACTTTTGAACGTTCGTGACCGATCAATGCAACAAAGTTGCTTAATGTGGTGATGTAAGTCCTAAATTATTTTGGCTTTCAGGTATAGCTACCAGATTTTCAGAGCCCTGCAGACGTCTTTGTTAACCAATTTTTTTTCGCTTCAGGTTAATGCCGACCATACGTACATCATTCCAAACCGGAGTTAGCTATACTAAAAAATAAGTGCATTTTCCACCGATTAAGAGTTTTCATTTTTTTACCGTCCCCGCATACACATTCGTTCGTTCTTGAATTTGATTACAGTTTCTCATTTCTGAGATTTTTTCTGAACTTCAGGAATTTCATGAACAAAACGCACACTGCACAATTCTCGTTGCAATTTCCTCTCGGTCGTTTAAAATTTGAAGCATTGCAAATAGTTTTCATGTTCGTAAACATTTCAGCTAATTTTTTGCCAACATCAACGATAAAGTAATGACTACGTTCCCAAACTAAACTGACCTAGTTTACACAGTTGTATGTGAACATGTTGGGCAAAAACCATAAGCTCTTTTTACGCCCTCAACACTAAGAGTTAAAAGGCCCAAAGCACGTAACATAGAACTAATAAAAACCGTTTAACAGACAAAAAATTTACTAAGCGGACCAAACCTACAATTTAACAAACTAAGTGTTTAAATAAATGTCAGCGTATGTAAATTAATGAAAAGGATCTACAACTATCTATCTACTCCAGACTTTTTCCATTTACTGTACCTACATAAACATAAATATTGAACTGTGGTGCTGCCGGTCGGCAGTTAAAAGTAGAGTTTGTTCAAGGAACGGTAGTTGGTAGTTAATAGTGAATTGCTGATGCAAGTGTAGCTAATAGTGCAAGACGTGCAGTCTGCAATTCAAATAAACAAGCTGATCGAATCAAGCTGCTTTCGACACAGTTCGTGTTCGTTACAACGAGATGAAGTTAGTCATGTTAAATATGTTGTTTAAGAGAAATTAGTCGCCGTTTTTAGTTTTTAAACCGCAAGCGTGGGAGTTTAGAAAACACCTAAAAAATTTTAATCGTATTCGACTTTAACTGTAATCTCCTAGTGCTGTGAATTTTGTGCCCGGAAAATAATAAATAAATAATTATTATTACGTCAACATTGTGCTGAAATATTAACCAAAATTCAAAATTATCTTAATTGAACCCTGATAATCTTTTACGTCCGACAATTATTAACAAGAGCAAAGTTCAATCGAAGAGAAGTTCGTACAACCAACATAGGATAATATGATTAATGTTGTAATAAACAGTACCTTAAAAGGGTACGAATTATTCAAGAAGAACTTGGTATTCGAACAATGAACAGCTAATGTGTGTTTTATTATTTAAATGAACCCGGTGCAAGTGAAAATGTGACTTCATTTGAATGTCTGATTAAAAAGGATGGGGCCACTCAAATTGTTCAGGTCGATGTCTGTGGGCAGCAAAAATTTTACAATCAAAGATGAACAGGATAATGAATGGAAGGTATTCTTAAATTAATTAAACTTTATGCTATGTTTCGGTAGAGAGAATTTAATTTGTCGGCACATTTACTATTCGAGAAGGTTTTTGGATATTTTGATTAATGAGTAGAATTGAGATTAAAATTTTTTGGTATTGCAACAAATAAATAATTTTGATAATGTTGCCGTTATTGTTGTTTGGATATACCGGAACGAGGTCAAAATGCACACATGGACTACGACTGTAGCGTTGAGGTCGTGTGCTTGTAACAATTATTATGGGGTAGCAAAATATCCACCTAACAGAAACGTTTTGGGCATGTCTGGATATATCTACCCTACCCTATTTTGTACGATAACGTTTTTTCTAATTTTTTGACGAATCGTTATTTTTTTTTTTGAAGTACGGAAAGCAATTTTAAAGCAAATCTTAGATTAATATTTTTTTCTTTTTTGTAATAAATATCTATGGCAACATTCTACTTTATATCTTTACCCACACTTCCTTCTATATAAAAAAAATTCTAAACTTCTATTCGTATTCTGTACTCAGGGCTTTAGTCGTAAAATATGAACTACCGGTACTCAACTAAATTTTTAAAATTTTCCACATGGATTCATAGGGATGAGGTGCCCTGTCCATTTTTCTTTTTCGGGAACGGGTGTCTTCGGCGGAACGTTTACCAGAAGTTATCCCAGTGGCGCCGGAACTATTTATCAAGTACGGGTGCAGTGAGAAAAGTTGGCGCCGCAGGCGATTTTTTTTTTCAAAAGTGGGCGTGGTCAATTTAAAAGCGTTTTACGGCATATGGCTATTTTAATGTAAAATTTTAAAAAATCAAAATTTCAACAATTTTACTTATGCATATTTTAAAATTGCATTGAAATACTGAAAATACCAAAAACGGTAAAGGGTGCAATGAGCCATTTACAAATTGTGTCATAAATAGGAGGTCCAACAAGGTTAATCAACATTAATTCCGCAACATGCGCCGCTGCATTACGCAGCGCATGCAACTAGCTTCTGCTTGTACACATGTAGGTACTCGTCAACCACCAGAGCAGCAGGAACGGGCAAAATTACACAAAATGCAATAAAATACTTGCGTCGTAAATCAGTTACCGAATATTTCCTCCAAATGGTTGATTGCACTTTTAAAAAAGGTACCTAATTAATAAAAATGATTTAGTCAGTGAGTACCGGTGCGTACCGCATATTTTTAACACTGCAAATAACTTCCGGTACCTTCTTAACGTTTTTTAAACACTACCGGTACTGAGTACCGGTGAGTACCGGCTCGACTAAACCCCTGTCTGTACTGTACCTGCATGGCAATTGGCAATGTTACAAAAAATAGTTCTTGGTAAAGGAAGGAATAACCAAAATACTAAACTATTGAATACGATAATTTTATGCGACCATGACATAATCAGCATTGTGCAAAGTTTTACTATCAACGTGACAACAAACCAATACACACTAACTAATATTCATATAAATATGTACACTGAGTAAAGCACTTCAAGGCGATTATAATATAATATTACATGGTACTACATGATAATGTATATTTTGTTTTTTTTTTGCAAAATTCTTTGTGTAGCAGGAGGCAGGACGCTTGCCATGTTCTATTTCAACTCTTTTGAGCGTTTTCTTCGAGACTTTGCTTACCAACTCATCCTCGTTTCCGGAACGTAGTTCGGTTCTAACTAACCCGTCTTTTTCTACTATTCTACCCAGGCATTAGCGAAGCTTTGATTCCCTTCTAATCGGTCCTAATTGATTTTACTTTATCTTTTCCCCAAAGTTACAAAGGCTCTCTAGTTTGCCTTTCCTCTTCGCACTATTATCCTTTTTAGGTCATCTGTCTATCTAATTTCTTGTCAGTCAGTTTATCCCTTTTCAAGAAAAAATCGCCAGTGTTGTATCTCCAAGCTAAAATATTATTTCCCCCTCGAGCCCCTTCCAATTGCGACCTATCCCCTCTTCTCCCGCTCGAGCTCCTTTTAATAGAGACCTATCCCCTCTTCTCCCGCTCGAGCCCCTTCCAATATAGACCTATCCCCTCTCCCCTACTCGATCCCCTTCCAATAGAGACCTATCCCCTCTCATCGTGATCTATTTTCCATCCTCGAAGCCTTCCTGTTTGCCTTTGGTTTGAACTTTCCCTTGATATCTCCAAGCAAAAATACTATTTCCATTTTTCTTTCGACATGCACTTTTCACGAATTTTGAGTTTTTCTTTTTTTCTTCTCGACTACACTACCAATCGCCCCGTAGTTCGGTTTTCCACTTTATGTACGTTTCCGCGTTTTAATACTCGATGCGTTTTATAGTGTGCCCTGTATTTTTCATTTACTTTTTTTTCCAATCGCTCGTGGATCGTGGTATATTTTACCTCAGGATGCAGGGCGTTGGGAAATGGGCACTTAAAATTTATAAATAAACACACAGCTGATGAGTTGCCAACGCGCATGCTGTATATTGCGTAATTATGATATTAAATTATTTATATCAGTCGTAACTGCCACCACTACTAATTATTGTAATAGAACATCAAGGTCACGGCAGCAACCAACTCACGGCATGCATAATGTGCGTGTTTATAATTACCGTTTGCTTTCACACGCCGCAAAAATAAAAAGTGTTGAAAAGCTGAAATATGATGAATTTGGGTTTGTTATGCGACTTGTTTGTTATTGTTTATAATTTACGGCTACCATAACAAAGTTAAATTTTTTTTTATAAAATATTCACTGAGTCTTGTCTACGTAGGTAAATAAAAAAAAATTAAAGCTTGATTTTGAAAGTAAAAAGTATAATTGTTCTGTATTACTTTTTCTTGCTTAGGTATATTTCCAGCTTTATTATAATCCAGGTTATCCTTGATTATGTTACGAAATATGCAATTATGCAATCTAAGATAATTTAGCGACATGCAGCCTAAAGCAAATTTTTAAGTGAGTGTTTATCGGATCTGCTTTGCTTAGCTCACAATGCCGTCTATCGCAAGGTAGATAAGGTAATTTCCAGAAGTAGTCGTGGAAACAGGAAAAAGAGACAGGAAGTATTATAAAACATTTAGATAAGTGGCAATTAATTGATAATTCACTATCGCACATTACAAGTATTTTTTTGGCACCAAAAAAGTCCAAAACTGTTATTTCGAAATTGTTTTTGTTCTGATCGCTTGATTTTTTCCCAACCCTGCCTTACAGCTCCACTCAGCTTTATTTCTTTTTCCAATTTGTTTTCCATTAATTAATTCTTTTACACTTCCAACTTTTTTTTAATACAGCCCATGTTAGGGACTATGTGAATTAATTGAATTAAACATTTATTCATGTAATTGTTAAAATTGACAGATAACTCGCTTATCCTATAAAACAATGCTGGTACTTGACTGATTGATAGTTTACTATCTACACGTGTGACTGAATTATACAATTAAGTGAATACACAATATGCTATATTCAAGATTAACGCGAGCAAGGGGCACATCTGCCATAATGATAATACCGTGTCACGTTATTTTAATAGATTGGCTCTTAAGCAAAATAAATAAACTGGAGAATGGCAAAACCCACAGACAACAAAGGATAGGATGACGTAACAAAACACGGAAGCTGTCTGGAAGTTGCCATGTTATCTCCCTTGGAGCCTATAGCCTAGCTATCCCATCTTCAACCTATACAACATAGTACATCATTGCAAATTTTTTTAAATTAATAATCGAACATAATCAGTTTAACGTTATTTATTCTTCCGGCATCTTTTTGATTGATAAGTTGAGTGCAGGAGATGATCAGCAAGAAACTTGCTTTCATGTTGACAGTAATTGAAGGCTGCTCTTAATAATAAAGATTAATTTTCTTCCAGTTCAGTAATATATTGTAGACAGTTACATACAGAATCGAAAAAACTTTAAATTAAATTCCGAAGTGATTTAACAAGTTGCAACGTAATAAACTGAAGTCTTAAGCTGTTATAACAACAAATATCAAAGATTATCCTCCAGAAAACCAATTTGCGGCATGAAAATTAAAAGGATACAAATTATACAAATCAGTAACAGAACACAAGAAAAAACGTGTTTATTGCTAATGAAAACCAGTAGAGTTGAAATGATTACGTGCGGTTATCTACATGGGCACGACCTTTTGGTAAGTTGTGAAAGCTCTACAAGAAAGCTCAGATTTTACTGCTATAGGCGGTTGTTAGCTTAATTGACCGGAAAGCCCGCGGAGTGTTCTCTAATGGTCCCATTTCAAGCCAAATACCCAGTTTTATTGTATACCTACAATGCAACATTTTCCGGATTGTTACAGCCATATCCATGCGCTAGGATCAAACGAAATCGTGTCTTATATAAGAACTGGCTAATAAAATCCTAAGAACGGTACTCACCGCAAAATTGCCAACCGTTTTGCCTTAACTCGACACTTTTGTAAGATCTCTTTATATTTACGCGAAATTAGATTTCAAGATCGAACGTAAAGTTCAAGTACATTTTAAGACTACATTACGTGTTCTTCTTACCTTATCTCAGGGGAACATCCGATCTTGTCCTTATTGGTCGTAGGTCCCGAGCATTGATGAACTAACGATGCCTGTACCTCTGTAAAAAGAAATTAAATCCTCGTAAGCTTGGAATATCCTATGTCTCCCCTGTGAGATTGCTTTAGAAAACATAATCAGTATTCTGGCAATTTTTCAAATCTAATTTCGTGATAAGTGGTAATAAATTATGGTAACGACCATATTATAGTGACAAAGCGCCAGTAAGTTATTTTACACATCTGTGATATCCTCGTTTACAAACAAAATGTACAATAAAATGTTTGAAACCTTTAGACAACGAATAACGATTTAAAAGTTAGGTACTAAATGTTCAAGAAGTGATTACACAGTTTTCGACTTGGAGAAAAGATACCGAGAAGTCACTATGATTTATTTTTCAGCAAATTTAACATTTCAGTAGTTCCCTAATCTAAAGAAGTTTAATAAAAAAAAAAAGTTCATGATTATACAAGATTAAATATAAACGACGTCCTGTGTGCTATTTTGTTCCAAAAAAAATCGGAGTCTGAAGTTTAAAAAAAAATATTATCTATACAAACCTATACCGTGGTTTGCAAAGTGTCTGCTATAAATTTATCTGAAGTTTGACCCGCCTTGTTATGAAAAACATTATTGCATTTATTTTTACGTAGCTTGGCACAGAAACTTTTCATGAACTTAAAGTTTTTGCCTGACAATCCTGACATTCCTACAATTACTTGGAACAAAGTACAAGTTGCACTTGGTATAACTGTGACCTTTGGTACAATAATAATCTTTTTACATAATTGTTTTATTTAGGTAGTAGGTAAACAAAAAAAAAATAAACAAACATATTTGTATTTAGAGAGAAAAATTTTATGTTCGAATTAAAAGAACAATAATTTATTATTATCTTAGTCCACGGTCTTAAGCTTGGGAAAAAATGTTGGTAGCATTATCATTAGCACACTAATATCATCATTTAAAATGTTTATGCCTACTGTATTTAATATTTATCAAGCTTTCTTGGGCTGTTAACTAATGAGAAATTCTTCTAATTTATTTAAACGTTTAATGTTTTGAAGATTGCCACATTAGAGTTATAAAAAATTATACCGCATAAGCTTTTTCCCACGATTTGTAATACTAATATACACGACGTTTTTTTCTTTATAATAGGAATGTCCTATTCAAGTTTTACGAAATTTCAACAAAGAACGTACCATTTAACTACAAGTTTAGTATTCTGCTATTTCCAAAACAGTAAAGTCTTAACAACTTTATGATCAAGAAGCTATTGGTTAAGTGATTTGCGTGCAAGCTGGATCGGAGATAGAAAGCAATGCCCAAGCATAATTAGTTCCATTTATGGTACCTAAAGCCACTTTTATAACGGACAAAAATCTTACTGCAATGTCAACATTGTTAACATTTATTAAAAGATAATCTTCGTCGAAAGGATTCGAAACGCACCGAGTATTAACTTTCCTAACTATATATAGTTGGAGTAAAATTTTTGCAGTTACATCTTGCAAAAATAAAGACGTTTCCCATAAGTTTCTGAACATATGGTGGAAGAATTTACGTCTTAAAACATTTCGGTCAACGACCTGACACTTATGAAATTTTCATTTAAGGTAGCCACAGGTTAGATTAGCGATACCTACGATCTGAAAAGTTTTCCTCGTTTAATTTTAAGTTTCTTTCATTTACTTTCTTTTTCATTTATTTTTAATTTTTCCTACTAACTAAACTCAGTAAAAAGAATCAAAAAACATGTATAGGGTGTTTACAGGAAGCCGCCGATCGTTTTACGGATACAAGTTGGCAAATTCATCGGCAATGGCGTTCAGATACCAACACGGCCTTTCCGACTGCCCATACGCCTCCACCAAATAATGATTCACCCAGAGAGGGTACGCCTAAAAGTATAACCTCGAGCAGTACTGTTACGAGTGACACAAAGACGAACAATAGCATCCCGAATGGCATTATCAAACACTCTGCCGGCTCAGGAGATGAGACAAGCCGGAAAGTTAGCGGAAACACACCGGAAAGGCTTGAACCGGAGATGAGAAAGGTTGTTCAAATTGAAACGGTTCAAACTACTTGCGAAACAGTCAATCGTCCAGGGAAAATTAAAACAGAAGTTGTTTTGGTAAGATTGTTTTTTGGGGTGCAAGCAAAGATTGTTTTAACTCGCTGGTGTTTTATGAATTGTTTGATAATACTAACAGCATCTTTACTTAAAAACACAACAATTAGCTATAAATAACATAAGTTGTATGAGAAAAGCATGTTTAATAATTTTTATAATTAATAACAAGCGAAAAATGGGCATGTCAGGAAATAGTCGCACTTGAACGTTTTTTTTTTAAATTTAGGAAAAAGTTTGGATTGGGTATATTATACCGGGTGTTCCAAAAAGTACCAGCATCCAGTTAAGGGCATGTTCTTTTCATGAAACTAAGAGGAAAAGTTCCTATTAACATGGATCCGCAAATGCTGCGTTATCGAGTTGAAATTTTTTTTCATATATTCCGAAATTATTATTATTATTATTTTACAAATAATGTTCAAAATGACCGCCATTAGCTTCAAGACAAGCTTCTATTCTTCGAACAAAATTTTGAGGCTAAAGGCGGTCATTATTCAAAAAACGGATTTGCAGTTATTTTTTTTTATTCGCATTTTTCATCTTTGAAGTGTGATTTACACGAAAACGGTTAATGGTAGGAAAAAATCTCAAGAGACTGTTTCAACCGTAAATCAGTTGAGAAATTTGAAAATTGTGTCAAAAACAAAAAAAAACAGTGGCGTACCATTTTTCCTCCAGAAATATCCACATACCCACCGGTAGTTACGCCACTGGAGAAGGAAAAAACTGACTAATATGGTCCACTTATAGCAAATGTACATACCATACGTATATTGCTTACTTTTTAAAATTTAATTCGTAGTCATTTCCGAATAAATGAAGAAAAGATTTATATTTTTTACAACTTTCAACACCCAACACTTTTGCTCTTATTTTCATGAAAGGAACATGCCCTTAACTGGATGCCGTTTCGTTTTGAGACACCTTGTATAGATGTACATTTCCTGCTATTTATGATTCATTGACTAGTTTATGTATCAACTCGCAGCTAATCAAAACAGACAGCTCCGTGATGTACACTGTAATACTATGTTTCAGTGCCCTACCGACTCATGAATGCGTTAATTGCTAACTGATATTGATTAAAAAACCGCCTATCGATTCCAATGTAGGCAATTTATGTTCAAAGCTATTCAATTAAAACCGTGAAATATCGTAAAATTAAAACAAAAATGAAAATCGTAATCAACACGCGGGTAGGAGTGTTTCTTATTCTGTAGGGTTTGTAAACACCAAGGATTTTTCAGAACAAGGATCTGCACATTATTTTATTGGATAAATAAATCTTATTTACTAGTGAATAATGATTATTCACGGCAGTGTATTATGGATAACATTATCATTGACGATAATTTATAAATTATTTACTAGTCGTGGAGAAATGTATACATTACATCCTTGTCAGTAGTAAAAGTATTGCTGAATCCTGAATCCAGTACTTTATCAAACTTTAACCAACTTGTATCTGTCCACTGCTTGAAATTGTTGCCCAATTTATCAATCTGTCCATGCAGCATAAAAAGTAAATTAATTGACGTCTCTACGTTCTGTTTATATTACCTTAACTGAATATTCAATTTACCCGGCACTTCAAAGATAAAATTACGTATGTAAACAGTAGCAAATATTTATTTTGTAAATGCAATATTACAATGGTGTCCTGTACACCTACATAAAACAAAATGTCCTATAAAACCTCAAGTTTAATGCGGGTTAGGATTTAATCAATATTATTATGTCCTGATACAACTAGATACGTGGTTCACACATTAACAACTTTACAACCTATTAAGTGACCTTTATTAGGGAGAAGTAAATTATGTCTTGACCTAGTTTTCCTAGCAATCCCTTAGCCTGCAACATTTTAGGTGCGCCTTAAAATTAGATGGAAAATCGAAAGGGAAATTGGTGGTTTACGTGCTAGTCTTAGGATTTTAGAGACTTTAAAACCCGCAACTCTGCTAGTTTAATAACTTAGGCTGTTATTAACGCGAGATGAAAGTCATTTTGTCTTATCAAGGTGAAAATTATTCTCTTGTCATAAAATAATTGTGTCTACATGAAAAGGTGCACGTTGATTACTAGTTTTAATTAAATTAGGCTAATATTGATCTGGTTGTAATATTCAAGGATGTAGTGGTTTAGCGACTTGCATTTTTACATTGTTATGCATGTAATGTCGGTTATTATAATAGGTCGGTATTCTTGGAGAATAATAAATGCCCATTTTAAATAATTGATCAAAGCAAGCCGCAGTCGTTAGCAACTTTGCAATTTGTACGAGAAACATTGAATTTCTTAATGCAATTGATTTGATTTTATCAATTTCTTTATTGTAATGGATGCTTTAAAATGGTTTACTTCTGGTTCATCAGACGATTATACAATATTATGTATAAAAAATTGCGTCTAAGGAGAACAGAATTATCTACTAAGTACGTTCCCAGCTTCATCTTTAAATATACAAATAGTACCATGTGGGAAAGTGTAATTTTTTTAAATAAGAAATTTTTGAAATGTTTCCAATAAAAAAGATTTCTTGGAAATTCACACACAGTCCTGTGGATTTTAGAGGGTGGATTAATCTTTCTGAAAAAATGTAGGCTATTCTAAAGAATATAAGGTTGTTGGAATAATATTTAACTTTTCCGGAAGCTCTTTTTTAACGATAATAGAAACAATAATAATTTCCTGGAAAAATTTCTTTTTTGGCTTTTATTCTTTCCTCCAGGGAATTCTGAAAAGCTGGCAAAGTTTTCGCAGATAATATTCGTAAGGTAGTATCAAAAGAAACCATGAAAATGTCTTCCTCTTCCCTCCTACGATGTCATAAGCGTTAACTTAAGAGATAAAGATGGAAATTTTCCTAATCCCAACATTCAATTTGTTTCTTTTTAAACTACATAATTATGATGTGATTATCAACAAAGGAAGTAAACAATGTTTTATGATTTTTCTGGGCGTGATTAATTGCGAGCTGATTACGTTATTGCCCTCATATATAATTGATAGCATTATAAAGTTGGATTGTTAAAACTTAAAACCGTAATTTTCACCGAGATTTAAGATTTTACAGAAATTCAAGTTTTTCATCTCTTGTATATTTTCGAGGAAACCTTCGCTTTTGGCGTATAGGTACAAATGCAGAAGTGGTGATTTTTGAAGTTTCAATTCAGAGGAAAATCATTCAATTTGTTTTATTTATAACCTGTACCTCATATTTGGGAAATCCCACTTCTGAAAACGGGATGCTATAATCTAATCCTGTCAAACGAAGCATTTCCTGCTCCAGATTTACAGGTTTTATAAAACAGCCTATATTCAAATGGAAAATACGAACAAATAAATACATACTACATTCAGCTTAAAAGTCCCATAGAAATAACACAATAATACAAAAAAAATAGAAGAAGAATCTTGTTCTGTGTGATATCCAATTATTTTGAAAAATTAACATTAAGTATTGAGTGTGAGTTTCTCCGTCTCTCTCAAGTCTCAGATATAAACATTAAAAGTAGAAATCTTCAAGTTTACGTTTTTGGCAACTTCAATTTATCAATCATCAAGGCATTTAGGAATCCCTTGTTTGTCACTTGGGGTATTCATTTCACCGGCGCGGCGCCCGAATGTAGCGCATCTGCTTGTGTGTTCCCGTGTTCTTCCTGATAGATGAACATGTGTAGTATTTTACATGCATGCATGTGTGCTTCCCTTTCCCATGTCCGCGAGCACGTGCTTTTTACGCCTCTTGCGCCGCAGCACATCTTTTACTTCTACAGCTTCCAGTTACTGGTGCTTGCAAACGTTCTTAAACGCTTGTGTACAAGCAATAAATTAAATTACAATTCTCCATTATAACCCATTATAAGGACTAGATGCTTGTATAATTTAAATCCAAACACATGATTTATATTTCACTAGCTGGGTACCCGCAGCACATGCCGCGTTTACAGTAGGGTCGTACAAAACGAATTTAATATCTATTGTAATCTCTACTATTTATTTGAATTGAAAATGTATAGTATTGGTTGTTACGATTTAAATTATATTCCGAAGTTAAAAATCGTACAACGCTCCCCACGGTCGAGATTCAGGAGGACTCTCTCTGTAACTCCAGAAAAAAAATCTTGAAAATCGATAATTTTACATTATTTTCCGAAGTCCTCCTGGGGTTCTCTAGGTGCCCGCGGAGGAGGTGCCGTGCTATTGTTTTTCTAGGTAACCCGGGAGTCCGAACGTGTAAGCTTATGGACCTGGAGACCTTCTGCGTGGGGTTTCACATTCTTAAGTCTCCAGGTCGAATGACGTGTAGAGCAAATTGCAAAAATTTATAATTTCCGAAAAGGGCAAAAGTATGAAACACGCCAGAAGAGGGGTTGTAGGGGAAGGTCTCCCCTAGGTCCCCACGGTCGAGATTCGGGAGGACTCTCTCTGTAACTCCAGAAAGAAAATCGTGCAAATCGCTAATTTTTAATTATTTTCCGAAGTCCTCCTGGGGTTCTTTAGGTGCCCGCGGAGGAGGTGCCGTGTTATTGGTTTTCTAGGTGACCCGGGAGTCCGAACGTGTACGCTTATGGACCTGGAGACCTTCTGCGTGGGGTTTCACATTCTTAAGTCTCCAGGTCGAATAGCGTGTAGAGCAAATTACAAAAATTGATAATTTCCGAAAAGGGCAACAGTATGAAAAACGCCAGAAGAGGGGTTGTAGGGGAAGGTCTCCCCTAGGTCCCCACGGTCGAGATTCGGGAGGACTCTCTCTGTAACTCCAGAAAAAAAATCGTGAAAATCGCTAATTTTTAATTATTTTCCGAAGTCCTCCTGGGGTTCTCTAGGTGCCCGCGGAGGAGGTGCCGTGCTTTTGTCTTTCTAGGTGGCCCGGGAGTCCGAACGTGTAAGCTTATGGACCTGGAGACCTTCTGCGCGGGGTTTCACATTCTTAAGTCTCCAGGTCGAATAGTGTGTAGAGCAAATTGCAAAAATTGATAATTTCCGAAAAGGGCAAAAGTATGTAACACGCCAGAAGAAGGGTTGTAGGGGAAGGTCTCCCCTAGGTCCCCACGGTCGAGATTCGGGAGGACTCTCTCTGTAACTCCAGAAAACAAATCGTGAAAATCGCTAATTTTTAATTATTTTCCGAAGTCCTCCTGGGGTTCTCTAGGTGCCCGCGGAGGAGGTGCCGTGCTTTTGTCTTTCTAGGTGACCCGGGAGTCCGAACGTGTAAGCTTATGAACCTGGAGACCTACTGCGTGGGGTTTCACTCTCTGAAGTCTCCAGGTCGAATGACGTGTAGAGCAAATTGCAAAAATTTATAATTTCCAAAAAGGGCAAAAGTATGAAACACGCCAGAAGAGGGGTTGTAGGGGAAGGTCTCCCCTAGGTTCCCACGGTCGAGATTCGGGAGGACTCTCTCTGTAACTCCAGAAAGAAAATCGTGAAAATCGCTAATTTTTAATTATTTTCCGAAGTCCTCCTGGGGTTCTCTAGGTGCCCGCGGAGGAGGTGTCGTGCTATTGTCTTTCTAGGTGACCCGGGAGTCCGAACGTGTAAGCTTATGAACCTGGAGACCTTCTGCGTGGGGTTTCACTCTCTGAAGTCTGGTCGAATGACGTGTAGAGCAAATTGCAAAAATTTATAATTTCCGAAAAGGGCAAAAGTATGAAAAACGCCAGAAGGGTTGTAGGGGAAGGTCTCCCCTAGGTCCCCACGGTCGAGATTCGGGAGGACTCTCTCTGTAACTCCAGAAAAAAATCTTGAAAATCGCAAATTTTTAATTCTTTTATTAATTCCTGCGGGTCCTTGGGGTTATTTAGGTGCCTACGGTGGAGGTTCTGTACTAATACCTGTCAAAGGGATCCTGGAGTCCGTGTTTGTAATGTTAGAAACATCGAAGTCTAGTTTAAATGCAGAAAATAATATTAGGATTGTTCTGCGGTCGAAATATGTAAACACTGGAACATAACCAAAACTCGCTTTTAAACTACAACCACTTTTCGAGGCGAAATAGCCCATCCAGGGGAAGCTTAGATCATTAAGACATCACTAATGTTTCTTTATTTGATGGAAACTGCTTTATAAAGCAGGAAAAGGCCTACTTTAAAAAAAAATACTTCTTTAGATGAGTGTACCCGCTAACATATTTTATTTTCGGCGGTTGGCACTACTGACAAATCTGAATGTAACTTAAGCGAAGTGTGGTACTTATTAAGCCTATACGCGCACGCCCCACTGACCTTGGCACGCCCGCACAACCGTTTAACGTTGCGTTCACACGATATAGGACGTTTATACAGAGCAGCCCTTTTTTTTTTTGGTACCGGTGGGGTGAAAACCCACACTTATAATAAAGTCAGCGTTCACACATTATATGAAGTTTATATAGAGCTGTCCTTTTTTTAATTTTGTAGCGGTGGGGTGTAAACCCAGACAACACTGTTGTGCTTTATATAATAGTATTGACTAGTACTAGGGTTAGTTATTTTTACTAAAATTACCAAAAATTTAATTCTGCACGTAAGTAGTTTTAAATGTAATTCCCACAATAATTTGTATCTAATGTGTAGGATATACGTTGTGTTGTTATGTAATTGTTAGAACATTTATGCAAATTACTGGCAACGGATGTTCACCTAAGGGCATTCCTAACCCTTTTGAGGATCTCGCTTTCATCCCATCTCACATTTCAACATTATACGAGTATTACGGTAGACTACCTTTAATCTAGGAAAGGAAGGTTTAATTAATTTATATAGAAAAGGTATGTGAAATATTTGAATTGGTTATCCAAACTAAACTTCCAATAATTGGAATAAAATTATTAACATGTAGAATGCTGAAATTTTGAGACATAGCATTCTTATTTTATTTTAAAATGTTTTGTCATATTACGAAGGGGGGGGGGGGTCGTCGCTGGTTAAATCGAGCGTTACCAATCTTGGACATTTTTTGGACGTAAGATCAAGAAAACCTGAGAAAATAGAGACACGGATGCGAGGGGAATTGGCAGAAAATGGGAAGAAAATAGAGGCAGAAGTTAGATTAGAACAAACATTCATGGTGGAGGAGGGTTCTTAAAGAAAATTCGGATGTAGAGGGTTAGGAAGTTTAGATTAGGAGACAGAGTGTTTAATAGCAGAAACTGAAAAGAATTCGAGAGACTTCGATCTGAAGAAATGTTAACGGTACTGTAGGGATTCTTAAAATGTAGCATAACTATTATACCTTTTTGTCAAAAATGCTTTTGAAGACGCAAACTTATTCTGCACGTCCTATAGACTAACAACTTTCTGAAAAAATTGAAAACGCTTCAATTTTCAGTCTAAAATACCAATACGTTGGTAACCGTTCGTAGATACAAGAAAAGTACAAGAGAGATGACTGATAGATACTTACGCAATATTAGAAAATAATATTTTCATGATCGTTTTGTTTCATTTTTGAAATTATAAGCAGGGAGGGATGGGAATCGATTCATTTGCATATTTTTTTAAAATACTACTATGTATACTACAGGGTCCCCCAAAATTTTTTAATTGACTCTGAATGGAAGAATCAATTCATTTTTTCTTTATTTTCATATTTAAGTGGACACTGTTAAATATTTCGGTTGAAAATTTTCAGATTGAATCATAGATTCTAAATCTGAAACAATAATTTGTTAAATGAATAAAACATATGGTTACATCGATTGAGATAAAACAAAGCAAATGATCTTTCCCCTTCGGCAATCGGTTCCGATATAACCAATTCATTCGTTTGCTAATCAGATCAAACCCGAATAACTCGTAGGAGATCGGAAATAATTGGAACAAAAGACCTCGACCTCCCCAATTTTGCAAAGGTGGAGTTCATCGATTGTTGGCGGGCAATTATAAAGAACCCCTTTCAACCTCAATATCTCGCATTAAAGCGTTTAGAGTCGAACCGGAGGAGTTGCAAAGGCCACGCTCCCGCCGCTGCAGCTAAGAACAGCAACTGGAGTCAGTGACTCGCCGGCATCTGCGAGTCCTGTTCGCGATAATTGGACCAACCCCTTGTGTTTCGCATCTTCGGGTTGCGCACACCCTCGGGATACCATAAAGTGTTAACCGCTATATTTTACGAGGGGTATCTTTAAGCTTTTTAGCGAATTTTATGAACGGCTATACCGCCCGTGCGGAATTGAACAGAACACGTACCGGTTCGTAAATGTGTAATAGTATGTGCGGAATTCTTAGAAAAAGGCGAGTTTATGTACTTTGTTGTTCGACGTAAATAACAAGGATGTGTTCATGGAAGTTTTAAGGTAAATACTTCAATGATTTGTAGTATTATTTGATTTGAAAAAAATAATTTACCTACAATACCCTCTACTAGGTAACATTTTAGGTACACCACCCAAAAAAGTTTTTTAAGTTTCTATTCAAAAATTAATTAAGATTGTCATATCGACTTCCCATTATAGAACTTCCGTTTAGCAGATACATAAAATTATTATGTTGTGACGGACAGCCTCATTAAAAAAATCTTTTACTAGAACTATTAAAAAACTAAACATAAGCTATGGGGGAAATCTTCATCAAAAAATGGTTTAAAGAGCATTTACAGATGTGGTTACACACAAATTCCTTTGTGGCACCTGCATTAAAAAAGACTAGCGGTTGATGGGCGCCTCCACCAAAATACCACCAAATTTTTAAAGAATGAAATTTTCGTGTGGCACCAAGCCCTGTCCCATATAGATCTTGATAAATAAGAAATGGGGACCTCCTCGAGTAAATATAACTTGTAATACTTAAGTGGCACCACCACCAATTGTCTACTTTTGCCAGAAATGATCTAGTCAGCGATTAGTAGACTTCGCACAATCCTGCAAAAGCCTTGATACAAAACGTTTAGGTAACAAATTTCATCCCATAAAATTTATAATCGATTGCAGTTGCAAGTGCTAGTTTCACAGTAAATTACCAAGATTAGCTCAGAAATTGGAATGTAAACACACTCGAGTACTTAAAGAGTTTTCCCAGGACAGCACGACGTGCAAGGTACAAGTTAACATTCCAGTAAAGTCTACACTTAATAGATGTTAGACAAGATATTCTAATGCACAGAAACGGGAGCTTAAGTGTAAATAAACAAGTAACACTTAGGGCTTCAAGTTATGAGGGTTCTTCTTGTAATAGTCCATCTGTTAGAATGATGGAAGTTAAACAACAGTTGAAGGGTTAAATTTTTAATTTCTTAGTAAAATATTCAGTATGAGGTTACGATTTATTTATTTATCAAAACAGGAAGTATTATCCAATAAAGCCATTCAGATAGTAAGCCAATGGAATGTCAAACAAATACATTGTAGAGGTATTATTTACATTTAGTTCTAACAGCATTTACAACTAGAAACATAATCATAATGAATCTAAACAGAATGCAACTAATAATCCGTTAGGTAACTCGAGAAATTTAAATTAAAATTCAAAAAGTTGAGAACTCATTTATAAAACATAAATATCTACTTAATCTGCGTTACCTTGAAGCGCGTTTATCTTCAGTGTTGAAGCACGGAAGTAATCCATGTAACTGATAATGAGTTATACGAAAATAAAGGAATGCCATCGCACATATTTGCGTTCTAACGTTTTCTATTTGTTTTTATGTAAAATGCGTGAGAAAATCTTGAGCAACCCAGTTAAATTTCCTGAAGCATGAAAGAAGTTTTGAAGAAGTCTTATTTCACAAAAGAGGGTACGTTTTTAATCTTCAAAAAATCAATATCTTGAAAATTACAGGAAAAGCTTACCCCTCGAGCTTTTAAGATAATAACAAAACAAGCACAATCTAAATCTTTTTCCCGAAACCACGAATATTGCAAAAATATTATCGTTGCATTAACTTTTTAAAGTTTAGATTTTTTCTTATTGAAGTTTAACAATGAAATCTAGATTACTATACCTTTGAATTATTATTTTGATTTAGGTGGCTGTTTAAAAGCTTAAAGCTTTCACTTAAATTGTTTTGAAAATCTAATCAAATCGAGAATATGAAACTAGTAATCAGATAATAATCGATTACCATACAATGAGACATAAATACCTGCATAATATTAAACAAATCAGTTGATACATAAAAAAGGTTTTATTTCTATAGACGCCCCTGTTTTGAAACACAATTACATTCAAGCTTTGCTAAGAATGTCTTGTGTATAGTTCCTGATTGGGACAAGGTTAAGTTTTTTCAGTGTCGTATACAGTAGTGAACAGAGTCCTAGGATGTATCTAAGGAACCAAACGAGAACAATTTATTGCTAATCTAACAAAGCTATTAAAATTGTTATACCGAATATGAGCAGAACCAAAATATACAGGGTGTCCCAAAAAGAAACGGGATCCAGTTAAGGGCATGGTCCTTTCATGAAAACAAGAGGAAAAGTTCCTATTAACATTGATCCGCAAATGCTTCGTTATCGAGATACAGGCTGTTGAAATTTTTTTCATATATTCCGAAATGATTATTATTATTATTATTATTTTACAAATAATGTTCAAAATTATCGCCATTAGCTTCAAGACAAGCTTCTATTCTTCGAACAAAATTTTGAGGCTAAAGGCGGTCATTATTCAAAAAACGGATTTGCAGAGTTATTTTTTTATTCGCATTTTTCATCTTTGAAGTGTGATTTACACGAAAACGGTTAATGGTAGGAAAAAATCTCAAGAGACTGTTTCAACCGTAAATTAGTTGAGAAATTTGAAAATTGTGTCAAAAACAAAAAAAACAGTGGCGTACCATTTTTTCCTCCAGAAATATCCACATACGCACTTGTAGGTACGCCACTGGAGAAGGAAAAAACTGACTAATATGGTCCACTTATAGCAAATGTACATACATACGTATTGCTTACTTTTTAAAATTTAATTCCTAGTCATTTCCGAATAAATGAAAAGAAGATCGATATTTTTTACAACTTTCAACACCCTGTATATCTCGGTAACGAAGCATTTGCGGACCCATGTTAATAGGAACTTTTCCTCTTATTTTCATGAAAGGAACAGGCCTTTAACTGGGTGCCGTTTCTTTTTGGGACACCCTGTATACACTACGTGGAGCCACACAAACTGCGATTGTTGCGTCTTGGCCCATAGATAGACAATATTAAATTGGCTACCCCTGGGTTAGTCCATGATTAATTTTGCTACCCCATTTATTTTTGAAAAAAGAAGCTAAGAATCGTAAGAGTTTCAGGAGGTTGCGTTCTGAAAGGACGAAGACAGGCTGAAGAATAAAAAAAAATATTTGCACCAAATTTCATAAATACACCGTTGGTTGACTATAATAATGAACAGATTAGAAGAATTAAGATCTCCTGGCGTTCGCGTTAACTAAATAAAAATATTAATATGTATCGTATATAGGATCCTGAAACCAGTGATTGAAACGTAGGATACTATGAACGTCAAGAAATTTTCCATTTCAATACATTTCCTGCAAAACTTACGCTCCAATAACTGTAGTACTAGAAAGGAAATTAAAAATTCTTAACCTTTTTCCAAACATCAATAACTTCCCATTTCGGATTGCCGCAAAGTAAGCGGTACCGAGTGTGTTTTTTGAAATTGTAAAATGTAATTTGTTTAGTCACGAAGACTCATAACTGTCAATACTTAATTACGTTTTGTCATAGTAAAAAGCCTTTTTAAGAAGGTGCGCCGATGTAGGTATATTTATATCTGCAATTTTCTTAAAACGTCTACCTTAAAATCGCACTGCAATTTTATTGCATCACGAAATCGTAAAGATCTCTAAAACGCGAGCTCTTCGATTCGAACTGTACTTACATTTATTATACTTGGTACTCTAAAAGAAAACACCCCCATGTTTCATAGTGTTTTAAAACCCATGGCTTAAGGTAAACTACAAGATACCTACATGTGGGATGTTTTAATGTCTGTCTTAATCCTCCCAACAGTAATAATTTAATAACGCTGTGTATAATTTACGTCTAGTTTGATTCATCTTCTCTTACTTTATAAGATCCAAACAACTATGACTTTTCTTATCTGGAATCAATGAAGAGAGCGTAGGATTATCCCACACATCATTATTGGTTTCCATTTCAAAAATGTATTGTCCCATCTGTTATAGTTAGTTGTATATACTTTCTAAAAGTGATTCGTTTCTGTCATTTTTAGGCCAATTTAGCTTTATAAAGAAACATTAATATCTCAAACTCTTTCGTGTATTGAATTTTGATTAAGAGCTGGGGTTTTTTTTCTTCACAAACATGATCGATTATTTACAGGTGAGGTTTAATGTGGTTAAAGTATACCACACCCAAACATATTTGCTTACTATTTATACCTTTTTTAACTTCCTCGATATGTAGGTACTGAGGGCATAAGAGAAAATAAATCTTACTTAACGCGATTGTACATGAACTTTGTAATAGTTACAATCCATTTATCTAGAAACTTTTACAAGTACAGAAAAGAGACCATATACAGGAATTTTAAATATTTTTTTATCCTGAAGTTTTCAAATTTCGTAAGTCCGATTCTGGTAAAGGTATTGCATTATCGGTAAAGCAATACAGTTCCACAATTGCGTGGTAGGTATTTTAATAAAGTGACGAGAAAGTACCATAGCCCCATATTGTACATTGTCATCTAATTAACATTTCCTATATTGATTTATTTTAGCAATTTTTTTTAATGACTAGCCTTCGTTTTTCCAACTAATTTATTTTCTTTACACATAATAAGAAAAAGCTTAGAAATTAATTCAACTTCCGACTGCATTTATGCAGAAAAGTGAATGTCAAGTGCAATATTTCTATAAGGACGCCCCCACGTCCAATCTCTTAATAGCAATTCTATCACCTTCATGACACTCCCGCCTCGCATAGTAGGAATAAAATGGTAAAATCACCATAAAAATAAAGATTACTTATGCAGGGACGCAGCAAGTTGCAAAATGCCAAAATAGAAGTGACGTAATTCCCATATTTGCCATTCTAAACAACGATAGGACTGGTTGAGCAGCTCGGACAACATAAAGTTAAAGCTATAATTCTTGGTAGCCTTCAACCAGTAGTATCAAACATATTTAACAGGATAACTAGACTGTAATTGTTGTTTATTGAAGATGATACCGAAAGTGAAAATAATGAGCTCAGACTTAATTTTATGCAGAATGATTTCAGAGAATTTTCCTCATGGATAAGATTAATTGACGTTGAGTTATGTTTTTATTTATTTTAAATTATTTTATGAGATTTACAAATAAATTTGGGTTTGTCATCTTTTAATATATTCTTTTAGGAGTTTGATTTCCCATAGAATCCCAGTAATTTTTCAAAATTCTTGAAGGAAGGATTTATTTATATTTTTGTCATTAAGATTAATTTAAATTTTATAATTCCGGTCCTGTATTAATGTGAAAGCCTCAGAGCGGAAAATGATAAACAGTTTGAGAACTGCATGCGCTTTCATCGAATGCCTGTAAAAAATTTCGCTACCACTTAGCACTTGGATTTAGTATCAGAAAGAAGCTCAAACGGAAAAGACGGAAAAACGGAAATTTCCTAAAACGCTTTCGATGAAAAAAATTTAAAAATAACAGTGCAAAACTATCATTGTTTTGTTTAATAATAAAATAGTGTTTAGTTAAATAATTATTACACGATGTTAGCTGTATACGAATCTAACAAATCTTGGTTCTACGACCACTGGACAAACCAGGTAATTTTGAAATTTTTCCTGCTTTTAATTGACATTCTTTATTGCAATTATATACGTATGTACTTCCAATCTCGTGGGGTATTTGCAATAATGAGAAACGAAATAACACGAGAAAAAAATCTGTAGGTAATATCCTCATTTTATTATCGCTGTTGTAATTTAGTGACTTTACAGACGACCCCACAACTCATAAACTCAATCGTAAAACATTTTTGAAAAATAAATTACACTGAAGGTTAACTGCAGTAGTTTGCATACCCACGAAATGTTCCTTAAAACGCTAATGGGAAACGTTTTAAAATATTAGATTAATAAATTGGTTTGGCCAACAAGAGAGAGAGGAGAAACCCTAATTTATATTTCGGTAAGGGGTCAAATATATCTACAAACCGCTTATTTCAATGAACATTCATTTAACCTTTCAAAAAGTATTATTATTTCTGTTACTTACGCTTTTAAAACGAATTAAGACCATGACGACAGGTTATTTAAACTGTCATTTCTATTGTCGTTAATTCAAATTGTTATTGCGATCAAATTATTAATATTATTATTAAATTAAAATCTACGAAGTGACAAAGCCTTATTATAATTTTATTCTATGACCATGAGCCATCAAACTAGATTAAAAATAAGTCAATAAAAATCCATCGTAATAAATTATAATTTTAATTTTCCTCGTCTGGGCGAAAGGATAAAAATAAATTTTGTCGTGATTCTACCAAGTCAAAGACCGGATGAGCCAAGACACGACGTTTACAAATGGGCTTCTTTAAAGTCGAATTTATTGCAAACCGGGTCCTTAATATTCAAAGGTGTTGAAAAATTACTTGATCGCTGCTTGTTGCTTGTATACAAACTAATTTTTATATATTTGTTATGTCAACCTGTTGCTGAATTGAGATCTTGTTTTGGAAGAGAAAAGTCAAACAACATAATCGTAAAAATCCTCTCGGAAGCTTCAGCTGTTCAATTATTATACAAACGGTAAAAGAAAGTATTCGCAAACTCGGTGTGTAAAGTTCTGCTAATTAATATGTAATATAGAAAAGTATATGTGTCATATTTTCGGACTACCGATATTATTTGTCGAGTTTATTAACTTTAAATGTTGTGTACAGAGTGGTCCAAAAGGTTTAGTTTGAAACTCGTTCATAGAGGAAATTAGTATCGAAAATTATTTCCAGAATGGTTCGAGATGTTCAGAATACACCCCTACCCCCGAGTGTTTTGCTGCAGCTTTATCAGATTACAATGTTTACTAAAAATATTTTCCATTTTAATATTTTTTTTACAGAATTCAATAATTCTGTATTTTTTCTCATGAAAATCTTCCATACCTAAATATTTTTTCTCGCCGTTAAACCAATTAAAAATTTCTGCTTTCCTATTGGCAGTTGGCTGTGATTTGATCGAACGTGAACGTAAGCACAGCCAACTAGACAAAAGTTTTATTGAACGTTTTTTTTCTATGAGACATAAATTAAAGAAAAAAACTAAGATTGAATATTTTTGTGAAAACAGTATCTCTCGTAAGATCTGCTACGTATAATTTTACGATTCTTTACGAAGAACTCGAGTAAAATACTTTTGCTCCCACGGGATTTTCTTCCTCAAGTATATGTCTGGGTCAAGAATTGCGAGTATAACACTGAGCGGTGAAAGCTCTTCACAAAGCCTCTCCTTCGTACATCATCCTTACATTTTTATTTACACAAGCTTTCATTGAGAATGAAGGATGTTGAACTTCTAATGGTTTTATATTCAAGTACCTACGTTTTATCTTTGTATTGAAAAATTTTGTAAGTTGTGCTTAGAGAGGATATTACTTCAAGAAATTAGGTTGAAAAACGGGCGATCTTGAATTCTAATGCTAAGTGAACCAATAATAATCTTATTTCGCTACGAGAACTCGCCCCCTTTTTTTATTTTTCTGTAATTTCTAAAAACATTGGAATTTACACATTTAACGTGCCCTGAAACAAATTACTCGACTTATAAAAAATGCACGAAGTCCGCAGCAGCATCCTAAAGCCACGGAAACTAAAGGGAAGAATTTTCCCGAATTTGTTTAAACGCGACATGTTCGTTTAACTCCGGAAAAGCTCCTAGGTTAGTGTTAACCGTGGATTGGGTTCATGATGCTTGGCAACGGGATAAAGGACCTACCTACCGAAAACGCACGAGAAAATCCGGGAAATGAGCTTTTGGAAAATCTCTTTGATGGAGAGGGGATTCCGGATGCAAGGGAAACTTCGGGGCTGCAGACAGCGGGCGTGTCTGCACACCGCAATACCGGGAGTTTTACCCTTAATCGGTTCATTTGAACAGTTTTACTTTATTATATGATCTTTAGGACAAATTATGTAGTGATATTAACAAAGTTTTTAACAGTGAAATAATATTTAGATAAAAAAAATAAAAAATATTTACCTTTCTTTCATGTTCACAATAAAGGAATTAATTAAACGCCAATTAAGTTGTGTTTAAACCATGACCATTAGATTAATGCTCATATTAAAAATAAAAATTAAATGTCAAAACTAAATTAAACCATTTATTGCTTAAACATAGCGTGACAACAAAATATTATTGCAATTAAAAGCCCAATCATAAATTAACTCGACTTTTTTTAAACTGATCGAATATAAATTTCAATTTAAACAAATTGCAGTGCTATTTAAAAAATTAATTAAACAATCTTCTTAAAATGCCTTCTAAAAGAATTTTCGTAGAACAACCAGTGGCGTGCTGTTGCCAGTGTAGAAGGAACCCAAATTCGGAACCACCTTACAAAATTACAGCTACCCTTCTATATAAACTCGCTTTTACTGTCTGGCACGTTGCGTTTTATATTGAAAATGAATCTCAGGTAATTTACAAAAAACATATTTATATTTATTTGTTATAAAGAAGCCTTGACGAACTTATAAAAAATTAACACTTTATGGTAATGGTCCTTATGTAAATAATAATAAATGGTGTTGTATTAAAATAGTTCCAAGGAAATTCCAGTAGTAAAAGATAATTATTGTACTTGCGTAATATTTACAAGTAGTACAACATTTTAAAACCATAATTAAGGAAAATAATATTGACCGGTAACAAATGCAAATGTAAAATGCACTATCATCAAGTTTTTATTTCAATCAAGCTTCTCGAGTTGTGTAATATTTCGCAGATAATCACATACTCGTGTTGTAATTAGTAGAGAAGCACTAACACGTTAATTACAAGCTTCAAACCAGTAAAATCCCAAGTTCCTAGGCACGATCTAGAGTTAACTAAAAGTTCCTGTTTGCTTTGTTCTAGTTACGCTAATTTCGCAAATTTATTTACGAAAGTTGTTGCGCCCATTATTAAATTAACTAAAACACGACTCCAGATAATTACATACCTAAGGAATTCTTATAATTATATACGCAGATATTTTTACACAAAAAAAGTGTTAGAAGATATCTGAAATGGAATCATGGCAGAAATTTAGTTATTAAAACGGAGGATAATAAGATAAGAGCCTCCAGGGGCAGGATATCTCTTTTAAATGGAATGCGGAGCAGCATTGTTGTATAATAAACTTATTACTTAATGCGAAATGGCAAATTATACCCTTTTAACATATTGGTATCTACTATTTTGGCAAGCGACCAATTGTGTTATTTTTTTACATCCTCATTCATATAGAAATATCGAGTGGAAATGGGAAACTTATGTAGATGGTAGTAGTGCTTACACCCTCGAAACCAATTTTTCTGTCATATAAATCATAACCAACTAAAATATTGCGGTTATAACACATAAGGATCGTCCAAGGAATTTGATAGTTGTCACGTCTAGGGGATGATCGATTGTCTTGTAAATTTTTTCGTGTATAAACGAGGAAATTTGTTGGATAGGAAATAAAAGGATGTGAAGTGGAATTCGAGAAAAAGTGCCATTAATAATATAATATATCTTTTCTATTCTGCATTATATTTTTAAATCTTTTTTTAAAAAAGGTATTAAAGGGGGTATAACCCAAAAATCAAAGTTGTAGTGCAAAATATTCTAAGATCAAATTTTCAAACCGCTCATGTACAAAATATTACAATACAATACAATACAAAATATTATTAGATCCGGGTTCCTTTGGAATTGAAAGGTTTTGGAGCTAATTCGGGACTGCGTTTTTTTGGCCAAATATTCAGTAAATCTATTTAATGCTACAATCGTGTGTATCGCATTTGGTTTCGGAGTTACAGGATAAAATTTAAATTATTCGTATTTAAAGGCATGTTCTTAATGCACAAAGTTGCATATTGCCGGTTGAGAAAAACAGGTTGACGCGCGACTACGTACCGGGAACGCTGCGGCAGTTTCTCCCAAGTGAAGGAAAAGTCTCGTCCTTACGCGACTTTTAGTTAGTGGACATTGATTTTCCTTCCGTTGTGGGACTCTCAAACAGAACAAAGAGAAAGAGAGAGATACCAACATACAATCTTAATATCGTATAGACTTGGACAATCGCATTATATTACAATTTTGTCTTCGTCCGCTATATGCATCCATCCATATGAGCTTCATTTCATTCCGTTCCATTTTAAAAAGCTTAAACATGAACAGGGGTGCGGGTGATGGAATGGAATGGAAAGGGAAGCTACCAACGAATTTGTTTTTGACTATAAAAAAATATTCATTCTATTTGCGCCTGCGCGAGGGTCGTTTAAACGAATAATATACCCTAATGTAGATTGGAAAAGGGAACTCGATGTAAGCACCCTTTAGTTGCAAGAATGTAACACCTATGCGACACGAAATCTATTCTATCCGATAACCCTCTACCTTTAGTGTGATATTGACTTCATTTTCATCTCTTTTCATTTGGGTACGAAAGATAATCCTGCGAGCAGGCTGTAATAAGAATTCGGTTTCTTTCATTCCGTATTTTGTGCAGACAATTAATTTTCTTTACGTTCCACTCTATGCTAGTGTCTGGGGTGCTTTGAAGAAGCTATTTCTATTTAAAAATTGGCAAAATTAATTTTGTTACATCTGTATATAAATATATTATGTCAAAATGCGATATTAATGGATATATCCTTTGGGGAAAATATATTTCCTGTCAGATATAAATTAGTTTTGCATAAATACAAGAGTTTTTTTAAATAAATCGTTACCTAATTTCTTCCTTGAACTGATATTCATCAATTTTTTATCCCTGTCTAAAAATAATAATATTTCTTTTTTGAACATTATATTTCGTTTTGCTTGTTACATAAATGTCTGCAAATTTTTAATAAAAATAGATCTGAAGAGGCGGTTGCTCTCTCTATTCGCAGATGTTTTAGAAAAAATGCACCTACCTACATGTTCATTGTAACTAATTTATCTTCACGGGTTAACACTTAATAATATCAGTCTGTTCTCCAGCTTTACTGTTCTAGCTCAATGATCTCTTTTATAAAACCTCTCGTTCAGTGATCTCGTTCAGATTTAACCTTTTACTTAAGAGGAAATGAGCAATATTGTAAATTATTTTAAATATTTTAATTGGATTTTTTATTTCTAATGCATGGTTGTTGAAACAACACTAGAGTTAACTCTTTTCAAATATGTAACAAAACTTTTTTTGATTATTTAATTCTAATGATTATATTTTATTACAGCATACTCATGAAGAACCAATTAGAAGCGGAACTGGGATAACGAAGGTACGTAATGGTTGTTTGTATGTTAAAAAAAATTAAGTAAGTAGTGCATTTTTTTTTTAAATGCCAGGAACCTTGAATTTAAGACTTTCCTAATCCGATTTCAACTAAAATCTACTTTACACGCAAACGAGGGTGGGGGGTCATCAATCTGAAAATGTTTTGTTAACCCTACAGGGTCAGAAGTTATTTTAGGATGTGTTAGGAAGATCTTAGGAGAAATTGATAAAAAACATTTTATTATGAAGCAGTTTATTAAAATATTTTCCCATCCCATCTTTTAGAACTAGCTTTTGGTGGAAATATTTTGTTTCCCCTGTTAATTTTAATAGGTTTTTAAATTTCTAACGATTCCCGGAAGAAAAAGTTAAATTAACAACTTCTACGTAAAAAAATAAAATATTTCTAAGCTCTACTTTTATGTGTTGAACTTAAAAAGCTATTTATGGTTCTAGAATTCAATCTCCTGTGAGTTTAAATGTGTTAACAATTTTACAGCTTTTTTTCCTAAATGAGCATTACATAAGAATTTTTTCTAAGAAATCCCCATAGCCAACAAACTTGGTCATTATTTTTAATATATGACCAAAGTAAGAATTAAGTTATAGCTGTTTACCTGAATATCTTAACTCGTCAAGGTTGCATCTAACTTAACGGCCATTTAACTCTCAATTTCTGTGCGAAATTTAAACCTTGAAAAACTCGCCCAGAAAATATGTTCTTCTAATACGAATTCATTAAATTAGAAGTTAAAATATAATATGTTAATTAGTATAAAAAATTAATTGCATCTAATTAGTACATGGACATGATTGTAAATCTTCAATGCGTCTTTTATAACGAGATATTCCAATAAAAGATAAAGCTTGAAAATAGGATCAGGTTGTTTTATACGTGTTTGAAAAATAACCAACACTTAAGCCGCTTAAGTTTGAAATTATTTATTTTCCAGTTTTAAACTAAGAGCCTGCTGTTGTTGGAGAAATTTCTTAATTAATTTATGACGCTGTAAGAAATACCTGGATTAATTAGATTTAGTAGGTTTAAGAAATCCCATTGCAACACTGCAGTTAAGGCATCCGTTTGCTTTCAAAACATATCAAGGATATTGCTATGATCTATTTAATTTCAACAAAAAAGTTGATACATGAAAATTAGAAATTACAGTTTATAGGTATATTGCGATTTCTAACGTATATATTAAATAAAAAACTGTAAATTAAAATAATGCACGTTTTTATGTGGTATTTACATTTTCATTTACATTTCTCGCTGGAAAGAGACTTGATGCCGCTGGAGGAAGATCTAGTACGTAAATGGTCTGACATAATCGCGTATAATTAGGAGTTATTTCATTGTTTGCAAGTGCATTTAATTAATTAATGAGAAAGGTTGTTTTTATACCGATTGGGAATTTACGTCAAATGATTATTTTTAATTAATAGAGATAAAAGGATGTGCGTGTATTAAATTGGTATTTTGTTGTGTTTATTAATCTCCTATACAGGGGCCACATTGGTATCTCGGAAACTTTTCAAATAGGGGTCGGTCATGTGACGTCAGCACGTTAGCAACGTGTCTACCTCGGTGGGTAAACAAATACACGCTTATGGGTTGTCAAGGAAGCGGTCCCTCGGTTGCCATAAATATTATTGGGCTTACCCACCGGGATAGACCACGTGATGACTGAACTCTATTGAGTATAAACTGGCAACTTTTGCTTTGATTTAATCCAACTATCTCATACGGTTTCCGAGATACCTACCAATCGCCACATTATCCGAAATTTTGAGAAGAATGTTAGAAAATACAAATATTACGTATGGGCGCGATTACATACGTTACAGGTCTGCAGAGAGTTCGTGAAAAGATGTTAGGCAATCATTATTTTCTTGATCTTGAGACGCAAACTCAACCGAATCGTCGCGTCGTTCATATCCAGACTTTTTCATTTGCAAAACCCATTTTCCTTCAAGTCAAAATTTTTTTGTACCTTTGGGTTAGGGTGTTTTTCGAAGATCGTATATAATAACGATGTATTCGATCCATTGGTTTTTATGCAAAAAACAAAACAGTAGTCCAGGTAATCTTTCAAGGAGTTTCAGGTCCAAGGGGTAAAAAGCGTAAAAAAATGTATACCCAATGTGAAAGACCGAAACTTCCCAAAGACTTCCCCTGAACTTCGCGTACTACCCACAGGAAGTGTAAACTAAACTCCCCACGACACGTTGGTTTCGATCTACCCCTAAACTGTTGGTGATGGTGATGTTAAGCAAATCCAAACCAAATCTTCCCCCTTAGTAGAGTATAATAACAGGACAGATATTAATCACAAATAATATCATAAAACGTTCTGTTTAGTCACGGGTAATTTAATATTATGACAGTTCTTTAGAGTCACGCACTGCTATTTAAATTAATAAAACGACAAGTGATGTGCTTGAAGGTTTAAATAACATACAAGGGTCTTTTTGTCGGCTGGCCTTTTAAAAAGATGCACATAATAATATCCAGAGGCTATCACATAGTTTTTTTTTAATTACGCCCACATTTTTGCATTAATTTCTGATGTCATCGCTATAAAACCATCCGTTATGGTAAACATTTATAAAAAGACTTACTTTCTGCTGCAGGTTATTTTCGATTATTGCATAAACATCGTAAAATTTTGCAAACATAAATATTTTCAGATGTACAAACAAACTGCGGTATTTCTCATGAAATTAACCTGAAGCAGAATGTAATAATAATAATTGTAGAATGTGAAAATTTCCCCATAAATTCTAAAATTAACTTTCCTGATTCATTCGTTAAGGCATCCAAATGTAAATATGGGGCGGAAATACCACTCCGCGGAAATAATTCGTTCGTTACGGTGGTGGAAATATAAAACCTGCAACTGTTTAAAAATGAAGCCATAAACAAGACCACACATACAAACTCGTGTAATAAATTTTGATAATTTCGAATAAGGTCAAACAAATATAGGAATTGTCCAAATAATAAGTTCAGTAACTTTTAGGTCATTGTTCTACTTTTGAAAGGTTTAAAGGCGGCGCCAAAGTCCTCCTCAAATATTCGACCTATTTACTCGAATTTGCCCTTAATGGTCGTTTAATAAAACAGGGAAATGTGCTTTATGATAATGACACCAATAAAACCATTTAGATAACGCGTTTAATGGAGCGAAGGGCCTACAAATTCTTATTTTATGGTTAACTTGAGACAATTGAGTTACGGGAATCCTAGAATAAAATTAAGAGTTTCTGAGAACCCCCAATAAAATAAAATAAACAATACTGTTACTGTCTATTAAAATAATTTATTTTTATTTCAGATGCTGACGTCGTCGCATGGCAGTGGTTATGGGGAGGCTTTAACTAGCCAGCCTCGATCAACCAGAGGTGGTGCAATAGGGGCAGCAGGAGGAATGGACCTCAGCTATGTAACAGAAAGAATCATAGCCTTATGGTTCCCTTCTTCAACTGCACAACAATCCTATAGACAAGGGCAGAGACATGCTGCCCATATGTTAAGAAACAAACATGGCGATAATTATATGGTGAGTATTCCGTAAAAAAAATAATGCAAATAGGGGAGAGGGTAGGCATTGTTAGACACTTCATTTATCGTTTCCTTAACCAACCCTCTTTTGATTTATCTAAATCGCTCTCCATGTCTCCCCTTAATTAACTCTTCCAACGTGCTTCTCCTCCTTAATCGTTCCCTCTTCAATTTCCCCTACGATTTCTATTCCATCCCATGCCGCCCAGCCCACTCACACTTTTCTATCATATTTACCTTGACCTTTGAACACACATTTTTTCACCTCCTTTTTCAATTAAAATTTATCCTTCCCGCCCCTCTTAATCCCTGTCCACGAGGATCGGTCTCATTTTTTATGACGTAGTACTAACCATTCAATTGATATACGATTATCAACTTTTTGATACTTCCTCAACCCGTTACACGTATTATATAGGAAGACATAAAAACAAGCGTGTATTTTCTTTTAGATTAAGTTAAATAAAAATTAAACCGTCATCAATATTTCTTACTACGACAAGGAAACAAACCTGAAAGAAGCCAGAAGTGTAAATTTAATACCTTCGTAAAGATGTATATCTCTCATGTTTGTTGTTGCGCCTGCTGCTGATTTATTCTTGTTACCTTTTACTGGCTTTAAATACGACATCGAGTTGAATTGCACAGGGCGTAACGTTACATAGGTAGTCGTGGGTCGTGGATTTTCTTGTTGGGTAAAACAAAGCTCCTTAATGAATTATGTAAGACAGAGGATATTTTTTTTTACAGGTATTCAATCTTTCTGAACCTAAGAGGGCTTTACGGAACGAACATAAACACATAAAGGAAGTTGGATGGCCTCCAAAACTTGCACCACCCTTGGAAAGGCTATGCAGTGTTTGTAAAGATATCGAATCCTGGTTATCTGGAGATCAACACCGCATTGCTGTATTGCATGCTTGGTAAGGATGGATATTTTTATTAACACTTCTTTATTTATTTATCCTGGGCTTATTTTTTTCATTGAAGTGCCGATCTGGTTGTAATAAAGGGAATTTTAAATTAATGGGATTGTTTGAGAGAATTTTATGTTATTGTCCGGAAAATCTTTTAATCCGTATTTAGGGAAGCTTAAACTTAATTTGATTGCTGTTTTATTGAGGAATCCTCGCTTTAAAATAAGGAAATCGGGAACTAAAAGCTTGATGCTATTATTAGTTTGAAATTACATAATTATCTTAATGGGTTTCTTGTAAACTTTTTGGAAGGTTATAATTTCACCCCTAAATAATGAATAATGGAAATTACTTGGACTACAGTTGCTTCTTTTTCATTTTACGGTTTTTTAACTTAAAAAGTTTTCGAATCTAGTTTTATATTATGAATGACCCTTGAATTTTTTGTTGGTTTTTATAAAATAATTGTAAGTGGCCTTTTAAATTAAATTAAATTAAAATCAAGGTAGAATTTTGAACTGGATTGAATGGATTTAATTTTTTATCTCCGCAATCTTTTTTCGGATTAATTCTTTTATTTTTAAATTACAGTGGTGGCAAAGACAAGCTGGGTGTAGTCGTAGCCGCATACATGCATTATTCTAGTATATGTGGTACTGCTGATCAAGCCTTGGATCGTTTTTCAATGCGCCGTTTCCTAGAAGACAACATAGGACCTTTACAATTACCTTCAAATAAAAGGTAAAACCACAAAACGCCGCGACCTGGTTCTTTGTATTTTCTAATGGTTTCTTTTTTCCCAGATATGTAGATTATTTCGCGGGTCTTTTATCACACAACATCAAAGTGAATGCCGCACCGCTATATTTGACGCACGTGACTGTTTTGGGCGCTCCTTCATTCCAACAGGGTGGATGTAGGGCATTTTTGAAACTGTATGAAGGACTTACACCAGTTTATACTTCAGGTGAGAATAAAAGCCACAACGTATGCAAATTCCTTCAAGCATTGAGCGCGAAGAAGTAACGTTTTCCAAGAACAAAATCTGATAACAGAACACTTGCATGCTGTTCAAGTTACAAAACCAAGAAGCATGAAAATATCCTTTACGTCTGGTTCTGTGACATCTGATCCTTTCGGATTTGCTAGACATAATTATTATAATAATATGTGGGCATTGATCTAATAAAAGGTTTATTGCTTTGAAATGGCTACAAGAAATATTCAGCGGAATGATAAATAATAATATAATAATAAATTAAATGTTAATTAATTAAAATAGGTTTTATTATTAAAAATATTTTATTAAGGACATAAATCATATACAAATTAGTTGTTTGTATATATTTGTCTTTACTATCTTGCTTTGTTATGTATTATATGATAAAAGATTCAGGAATTATTATTAGCGTTAATATGGACCGAGTATAATAAAATCCGTGGAAAAATTAAAGGCAGCAACGAAAAATTCTATGTTACTCCCTTATTCTTGTGTGGATTTCTTAATTTAAAAATTATTTAACTAAATATTTTTCGACCATGTCCACACTCCTGATTTGGTTTTGTTATAACTAGAACGCATGAAGTTTCTCTTTAATTTTTCAAAGATCTAATTTTCTTTCGCAAATCATTTTTGTAAGAACCATAGTTGGGTACAACTTGATTTTTCTTTGCTAACAATATTTTATGTTTCTTTTAGGAGTCTACAGTGTCGTGAGTGGCGTGAAGCAATTTACAGTAAATATAGCTGCCGAACGTCGACCTGGTCTTCAGATTAGGGGTGACATATTGATCAAGTGTTATCATCGAGGACCATCAGATCGAGAAACCATCTTTGCCTGCCAATTCCACACATGTGCTGTGGCAGATTATACCTTAAGCTTCACGCGACAAGAACTCGACGGGGCTTGCAATGGTAAGCTGTCAGTGGTTGGGTTAAATGACCTAATTTATTGGATAGGATATATTTGTAATTATCCTTAATTTTTTAAAACGAGAAAGGTTTAAAAAATTAAAAAGGACGAATTATTATTTAGTTGTGTGTTATTATAAAGATATTATATCGTAAAAATATTAAAAGATAGCCTTGGGGGGTTTGGGTATAAAAATATTTCATAGTGAGATAAGGAACTTTTATTGTTATCCTATCCATTTGAGGAATTTCCCTAATTTGTGGCTATTTCGATTTAATTAGGTGGGGCTACCTCCTTAGCTAATAAATACTTATAAGATTTGTTTCCTTAAAAAAAGTATAAAACTATAAAAAGGTATTGTCAAATATTTTTTAACAGGGAAGGAAAGAAAGACAAAGAAAAACCTTTTTATAGGAGGGTAAATGTGCCTTGATAGACAGTATTTATACGTTGCGGAGCTACAACCTTCTGAAATGGGCGCACAAAATTAATAGTTATTTTTTATACAAGACGATAAAATCATATTTTATCGACAAGCGGAAAGTGTTAATTCACGAGCGATGAAATCGCGAGTGAATTAATTTTCGCGAGTCGATAATTAAATTTTATCGTCGTGTATGAAATTCTATTTCTTGTCATGTAACCTAACGTTTCTAGGTGTTTTGGTTTTTTTTAATAAATAAACGAAGTGGGGCCGCTACAGGGTTGTTATTATTCTACATTACTTTGCTGATAAGAATATTTTTCCATAAAATATTTTACGGCTTTACGCAAAAAGTGCGTTAAAAAAATAATAATCATATTCAAATATTTAATTTTCCACTACTATACCGCATATCAAAGTATAGATAAAAAAAATCCTTATTTGCTTTACTCTTTGTATTTTTCCGCCTTAGACAGTTTATATCCTGGGTATTCGCCAGTTTATATCCTGGGCATTCGCAGAATATAAAAAAATAATAATATTTGACTTGTGGTGGAAATTTAAGGTGCAACTTGTTTTGATGTTTCAGATTCTAGATTCCCACCCGACAGTGCTGTGGAATTGCATTTTTCTGCAGGTCCCGAAGGCCGTTTTTCTGCACCAGCCCCTACACCCGCGGTGCCCGTGACCCTAACTGATGACCCCGTGACCCGCGCTGACAGCCCCCTACAGCTAGAGGACTCTGATGAAGATGAAGATTCTGATGCAGGTTTGTAATTTACTTTAAATACGCTAACATTATCGTTTGTTACTTTAGTGCAGTTATATTCGCATTAAGGTTGAGTGTGTGTTGAATAAATGATTTAATTAAAGTGGGATTTGGTCTTGAATTATGAAGCTGAAGTAAAGGAGAAAATAAAAAGGCAAAGAAGTTTTTTGTTCCCTCTTTATGTCGTGTGATGCTTATATAAAATACGGAAACGAGCTTGATTGTGTAACAAAAATCAATTAATATTGGAAAGTTTCAAGGGGAAAAGAAAAAACAATTTCTATTTACGTCCAAAAGACATGAAAACTAGGCTCTTAAGTTCTTAACATTAAGCTTCAAATGAGTTTCCAAGAGTAACAATAACCCTCTCTTGTTTATCTTTTACTGCTTCATTCACTGAAATAATAATCAAGTCTGAAATATTTTATTACCTACTAAAATACTGAAGATTAGTTGAGGGAAATGTTGAAGCTGTAGTTGGAAGTTAAAATTAACAAACATTATTCTTATAAGGAAGATCCATGGGGGATAAAGAAGGACGAATATTTTATGTGGTGCTTAAAGTGTTGCAGAAGAAGTACCTATATAACGAATGTTTATTTAATACTTTGAGTAATTTTATTTTTAATATTCCTGAGGGTGTAATACTCACTCATTGGTTATTTAATTAAAAAAATTCTAATTTAAATATCCTGAAAAAAAATCGAAAGTTGTAGTGTCCTACAGATCGAGTCTAAAAACCAAGTATTTTATTTGGGTCTTTTTTTGTTGAAATCTCTATTTTCCCCAAGTGTTATGGAATTTAATTTCGTGTTGATTGATAATGGTATGGAGTAATCGAGTAGGTATACAAACTCGAACACACTGAAACATTTCCGTATTCTGAAAATTTTGCTAACGGCGTAAATAGAGATTTCAGCTAATGCTACATTTCCTGTTGTCGGGCGCGTTGTGTCGGTAAGGAAAATAGCACCATGAATCACAGTAGGAGTCGCTGTTTCGCCGGCGAAAAAAATACAAAGCATCACTTCAATATAGGTACACTTAATGCCAAGCTATAAGATCTATTTATAAATCAACACCTGGAATAAATCTGCCAAGTTTGTAACTCGAGCTTTTCATGGTTTATCGTTGAACCGTGCGGACGCACAAGAAGAAGACCACGTACAGCTAGCTGAATTATAGTTACATTAAAAGTAATTAGGTACTAGCAACCGCGTTCATCATTGCGAAAAAAAAAGATCTAATTTCCCAACAGGGACGTAAATTTCTTGTTAATTATTGGAATATTTCCCAATTTGGGTTACTGTGAAAATAAATAGGGGTTGTTTAGTACAGTGGCAGTTTGCTCTTCTCATCCCACGTATCTTAATTTAGTGGTTCTAAAACTAAACACCACTTGAGCAATCCAATTAGTAGCGGAATTTCAGTATTTTCCAGGTTGCTATTAAGAGCACCTTTAAACGACGCCGCACTTCACTAAAAGTTCAATTCTTAGTTAAAGCTCAGTCAGTGTTAGTTGATTGTGAACTACCACTAGTAAGTTCCCGAGGACGAAAGGAAAAGTTGTGTAATTTTCAGGCTCGTGTTCAACAAGTCACGTGCAATCTTTCAGAACATAATATTGGCGCCTTTTCGCTAATTTATTCTTATGTTAAAAAAAAGTTTGTAAATAACTAAATATAATTTAGCCTTAGTGTGTTGATTGTAACCTGCGCCTGCCTCGTGTTATTTCTGTACAACGGGCGTACCTATTTCAGCTTGAAAATAAAATCAGAAGTCCGTTCGTTCAGCACGAACGTCGTTCAAGTTTTTGGTGTGGTCGTTTTGTGTATAATCCCATTGTTTTTTATGTTTTGTATGTTTTCGTCATAAATTAAGGTAAGATTTAAAATTTTAAGCTGAAGGTTTTTAAAACCCATGTTGTAAGATTTAATTTTAAAATGTTTTCCAAAACAATTGGGGTATTTGAATTTAATTCTGAAAATAACAGTTTGTCAACGCAACAATATCCTACATGTTGCCGTAATTCTCAAATAGATTAGGTTAGGTTAGGTAGAATATATTTTGATAAGATTAAACCATCTTGAGATCAAGGGTCGTCGCCAAATCGTAAATATGAGAACCGAAAGAAAAGACTCGTTTGGTAGAATTCTAAAGAGCGAAAAATAAATGTAAAGGAACGTTGGGGTGAGTGGTGTAAAGCGGTGTTTTTGAACTCGAATTCTACCGCGGATTTACAAAACACCAGGATATAAAGTACACGGGTTCAAACCCAGCTCACATTAAGTCTGTATGAATATAAAGTTTAGAACAGTCAAAATTCCTGGAGGGTTGGAATGTTATTCCTTTTATTTTTAGCAGTGAACTCACACCATTCTAATAATTATTATGCAGTGTCTTATGGTTTCACAAATTGATATAACCTCCCCTCCCCCTCCCCAATTGACATTTAATTGAACTTCTTTTAGCGGGATAAACTTCTAATCCCACAAAATGACAAACTTCCAAAGCCATGATTACCGATTAAGGTAATTTGGAACAAACTAAATTGAAGTTCCACAGCTTGCTTGCTAGGGTTGCTATTGGGTTATAAAATAAAACGACAGCGGCGTCTCAAGTTCGATTAAACTCGCAATTTTTAATTAAATTGTTCAACCCTAACATTTGCTAACATAAAATAATTCGTTGATGCATATCCGTAGTTTGATTGCATTTCTAACGCTTCTGTTCTCTTACATACCCGAAAATTTAACGACGGGTTATCTATTCTAAGTATGACTGACATCGACACCCAGGGGATATCCGCACAATACCTGAAATTTTTATTTCTGACGCCACGCCGCGCCGTTTGCAAAAAAAAATTATATAGCCCCATCAGAATATTTTTTAACACCCCAGTCCCCGACTTACATGAATTTTCTGATCGAATAATGAAAGCCATTATAAAATGGCAAAATTTATAAATAAAAGGTGAGATCGGTGGCAGTCTCACAAAAAAAGTTACCTAGACGGAAATCTACTAATAAACGATATTAACCCAGTTAGTTCTATTTCCGGGTCTAGTGCCTTCAAAGAGATAACCAAGCTGGAAAAACACTTGACATCTATTAGATTTAATTATAGACCACGAAAAGTCGAAATATAAAGTCTTCTCCCCTGTCTACTGTTTCTTTACCTACGTCTTATAAAAACATGTGGAAATATACTCTTTTAATCTCTTTTGAGCATTATGTTTATACGTTACTGATTTGTCGTGTTTTAAATTACGGAAATATAAACCAACTTGTACTGAAGATAATGAAAGAATTTTTTAACTGCGGAAAAGAAATAATAATGTCACGGTGAATTAATTAATTTAAAAAAAATAGAAAATTTATTGCATTTTAAACCAAAATTACGATCACAAACCTGTCGACTATTGACTATTATGTAAGTGCGACTGTAAATTGATTAATAGGTGAATGCTATTATGTTACCATAGTTACCATTCCTGTTAATAATTTATTTCTGTAATGGGTAGGTGTAGAGCTTGTGAATGTAAAATAAAATTCGTTCAATTTCGCAACACTCTTTTAACATCCATATCGAAGAGTGCGAAAGAGAAAGAAAGTTAACAGAAGAAAAACTAAAATTGCATTTAAAAACGTCAAGCTCAAGCACTTTTGATGGTGTGTGGGACGCATTAAAGATTCAAATCCCTACTTAACGATCAACTCTCCCACTTATTGAACAGTTTCGCGATATAGGTACTTGTCCAAATTTGAAATAACCAACAAGCAACCAGTTCGAATGCAAATGTGATTGCGTAGGTGATACTAAAAAATATGCAAATAACCACAGATGAAGGAAGATTTTCCTCCTTGCATGCTCGGAAGAATTTTATTATGGTATGACGAATTAAGTAATTTTAGATTTTTATACAAAAAATTTCTTGCGAAATTGTCTCTGTTTACGTTTAAATCGAGTGTTAAATATAGCTAATATAGATAAATGACGTTGTTTGGGGAGATAAGGTTGATAAACATGAAATTCTGGATAGTATCATAATATCTGTTTTGTAATAATGTGTAGCTTACTGGCACAGTAAGAAGTTCCAATAGACAGACCCATTAAGAAAAGAAACATCGAAGGTGAGGAGCTAATTTTGTTAATTATATGTTTGTGGTATTAAATGTTAAATTGTTAAAATTGGATAATTAAATTCAAGGTTATTATTTAATAATTCGTGAATTGGTTTATTGTTTTACATTAATTGCGTAAATATAGATCAAAGGGTAATCAGTTTACCAAACAACTGATTAAAATAGTCTCCATATATTATAATTTTATTGCTTTCGTTGATTCCTTTTCTAAACCCGAATCTTCTTGGGTGCAAATTATTTTCAAGAATATTCAACGCCCTTGGGTAATCAAAATAAAAAATTTAAACAATTTTCATGTCGGATTTTTTAACCAAAAATAGAGGTTTGAGGGCAACAAGACTTTTTAAACACGCATACGTGAATCACGCAAAATTCCCTTGCATAATTATTGCATTCGCGAAAATGCTTTACTTATCCTTTAAGGCCAAGTTATTAATCACTAACTAGTTTTTCCCTATATGGAAGACCTTTGTAATGCCGGTCCAAACGATGAGAAACTGGGGCTTACATTTATTGTCCTTGAATATAGAAACAAAAAGCTGTTTTCCAATATTAATTATTGCACAATCGCAAGGATTTTTTGGCATCAAAATAGAAATCTAAATATACGCTTTAGAACTAATTTTCTCTAGTCTGTAATTAAACCTTGCGTAGGTGGGTTTAATAGGTATTTTCCTATTTACTATACGACCTCTATTTCTTTCAAAAACGTACTCTTAACGTGATTAAAATTGCGTACTTATAAGGAGAAAGTGTCATTTCAAAATTCATAGACTGGTTCGTTAAGACACCATTTTTTAAAGTGGATTTATTTGTATACGAGTGAATAATTTGATATTCATGCAAATTTTACTTTAAAATCGGAATAAATAGACGTCTAGCTCAATTTGTGTCAAATAGAAATCAGGTTTTCTTATTACGCGACTATTAATTCAAATGCCTTTGGTTAATGTCAAATAACTTTAAGTTTGAAACCGACAAACCGATATTTTCGCTAAAACAGCATCAAAGGATTTCCTTCAGAACAACTTAGAAAAATTACATAAATAAATTACACATACTACGTAATGAAATGTAAACCAATAAAATATCTCAAGGCAATGTTTTATGAGCTAACAATAGAACTATGTATAAATTCTTTATAACAAGAGAAACGAGAAAGGAAGAGAAGAAGGACTAAAAAAGGAAATGTTGTTAACAATATTGACATGAGATGAAGGACAACAGAGTGAGGGTACAAAGAATACTGCATTTTTTCCTATTTATGGAATAAGTCACGAAAGTGTTTTTTAAGCCCCCGAGTCCCGTAACGGTACTTTCGTGATGTTGTACTATTTTTTTTCTGCAAGCGCTTTAATTAATGAAAAAAATAAGTCGTCAAAATAGTTATAACTTATAACTTCGAGTCACGGTAAAGAAAGAATGATAAGATAAATAAATAACGAGAGATCAATAAAAAAACCAATTAGGGCAGGCTGTAAAATTAAATTATTTTAAATTGGTACTGTAGCCACATCCACAGAATGACATTTCTGACATGAAAATTTAAAACTGAACGCTCTTGTCTAAGTTTTTTATTTGATTATCAAATTATTAAAATATTATTATCAAATAAAATACTTAAAAACTTAGACAAGAGCGTTCAGTTTTAAATTTTCATGTCAGAAATGTCATTCTGTGGATGTGGCTACAGTACCAATTTAAATAATTCAATTTCACAGCCTGCCCTAATTGGTATATAAAATATTTTCTCCGATGGCAAAAATCATAACCGTTCTCTCTGTGTTACAATGCTTTACTTTATTAATATTGCGTTGTCCCTGGAGCATGTTCTCATAATATGCAACCCATTCTTGTTAAGAGGTTAATATCAAAATAATTGTCTTTACTGGAAATCATAATGCCAGGCTTTGACGTATACATAATAATTAAGCTATTTGTGTTTAAACCGCCCGCGGTTCTCATGATTGCCATTATTATATTGACAATCTGCAACTTGAAAAGTCTTTTTTTGTTAAAAAGGCCGCGCCGCGCGCCTGGTAGGGTTTTAAAATAATTACGATCATTTAGAGTGTATAAGAGTTCAAATTAATGGGTTAGGTAGGTACCTCACAAAGCGAAATAAATTAATTGTAGATTCTGTTAGGAGCGCATTCGCCAACTGCTTGCTGGTGGATTATTTTTAGGTCAATTAACAACGCGATTGCCATAATTCACATCTGGTTACATGACTTAACGAGGGAAACAATAAGGAGTTGCTCTTTAGAGCCCAGCTTTGCGGTGTCTGTTGTTTAGTTTAAGTCTAAGGACAATGTTTGTTGTAGAAGACGTTAATCATACTTTTGGGCCCTTAGACGGAAGCATCTACGCCACTATCGCCAAAAAGCCGGAGCTTTCGCCCGGCGCCGTATCTAGTCCCCTTACTGTGTCCATGGACTCTGGCATCTCTTCTGCAGGTGAGTTTTTTAAGTATTAAAGCTTGTTTTTAGTGCAAATAACGAATCATAACAGGATGTCAGTTCTTCAGTCGTAAATGTTACACGCGAAAAGGAAATTCGGGTAAATATTTGTTCTCGTGTTCTTTTCTTTGTTACTAGCGCGATCCGACATGTATTTACGTGAGAGTTGATAGATCGTCTGCGTTTCAAGGAAGTTGGGGATTTTTCAAGGATTGAAAAGTTTTAGTGTTTTTTTTAACATCCTCCACGTTTGTTACATTTCATGTTACATATCAAAATTGTTAGGGAAAAGATGAAAGGGGTTTAACACTTCGACATCTCAATTTTTTTCTGATTTAACGTGCAAGTGCTGTTTTAAGAGACAAATTTTAGTAGCAATCAGGAGGAAATGGTCTTAAGCCTTAGTAGCGGAACCGACAAAATATAAAAAGGGGATTCCCAGATTAAATTTCTGGGACTTCTACGTTGTAGTTTTTTTTATAAGGGGTGTTGGTCTTTAAGATGACTCAGCTTTAAAGGAATAGGGAATGGGATAAAAGGGGACAATATACAAATCTACAAAATATTGTTTGTAAACAGGAAATAAACATTTGAGTTTCGAAATTTAGAAACCTATAGTAAATGATGTACTTATAAGTTGAAGAAAGTTTTGTAACTAGTTTTTTCTTAAACGTACATACGTTCCTATACTTTCCCATTCCGCAAAAACGGGAAAGTATCGACATGAAAATTTCTAGTTCGGAAGTTTTAACAGAAAATTCGCTTTTTAAAGCTCGTATACAACGTTTACTGTTTCGTTCAATCTCTTCCTGAAAATTTAGAGCCCTGCTGAAGAGTAAATCAAATTAGGATTTGGTTTTTTAACGTTTCCACCGTATCCGCTAGAAAAAACCGCGCGTGCGCATGTCCTGTGGATGAGTAAGGAATTTTTTATGACGTGGGGGTGGGCTTGGCAAAATGCAAGATTTAATCAATAAATATTCATCAGCAAAACATCCCCTAATTTTATTACCACATTTTTTATTATTTCGTAAATTAAAAGATTGTTATTTCTGCTGCTAAGACGAAACACCGACGCCATAAAATTGTTTCTTGATCAATCAAGCTGATTTTATTTCTTAATAAGCCTAGACTAGGGAATGACTCGGTATTCTAGTAACAAGCTAATGTAAAAGTAAAACTGCAACTGCTTGCACCCACACAATACTTTTTCTTTCTGCCATTTCAAGAATTAACTTTCATATCAAACAAAAACCACCAAGAGTGTGGGTTGTTAAGTTCGCTACCTTTGTATGGTCAATTTCGTATTTCTCGAAACCCATAAACCGAATCAAACCGCAAAATTAACTCATACACACAAATTCGAAATAAAATTTCCTTCACGTCAATTTTCCCTATCTTTTACTTAATCGAATGTCATTTTATTCACAATTTGTACTAATCTCCTTGTGGGGGCAGGTCACCAGCAAAACGCCAACACCAACGCCTCTGCAAGTCCCCCACCGACAGCTCAGCCATCCCCGCTAACCCCTGAAGACCAACACCGTGAGCTGGACGAACTGCTTACGGACATGATGTTAACAGTCCAGAGCATTCCCGATGTGAAACCGCGACAGCAATCACCGGCAACCGCGAATGACAACACCTTCAACCTCGAGAATGTTAGTTATATAGACGAGGAGGAAGACAAGAACATCCCTTACCACGCTCGTCAAGATAGCCGACCCTTCAGTTACGGAGTTAACTCCAGTATGATCGGGGAATCTAAAGGGCTTTCTAGCCCTAGCCTGGTACGCAAAGCCAGCTTTAATAAAAGTTCTGGTGATACGTTGAAGAAAGTGCAAACGCAAGTTTTTCCTGATACGTATTCTTCCAAAACGTCCACGTATTCCTCTTCTCCTAATTATTCAAATTATAACTCTTCGAATTATAATTCTTCTTCCAAATATGGAACTTATTCTTCAACAGCTCCTAATTTTTCCAAAAAAGATCCTATCGATGATATTTTTACCGCAAGTGCTTTGAGTGCCAATCGACAACCTTACAGGAGGGAATTTAGGGAAGAATATTATAAGGATGAGAATAGGAGGTACGATCCTATGAAGAGGAGTCTTACGGATGGAAGCCTTAGAAGAGCTCCTGAGAAGATTGAATATAAAACTTCAACTTCTTTGATTACAAGCCCGTATTCAGATTCTGAAAGTCTTTCACCTCCTGGAGGTTTCAGGACCTCGCCTAGATCACCTGAATTTCACGAAACGTAAGTATCCGATTTATTTTTTTTCCCTAGTTCTTCCAGGACCGTATCTTATATATTTTTTGTATTTAAAAAAAAATTAGTTGTGCTTCCATTTAAATGAAACCACAGCCTACTAGACTAAATTTTTTTGTTCAATCCCTCCGCTTTAATATTCCTTCTCAGAGGTATTGATTTCAGACTTGAACTTTTTAACCCAAGTGATAGCGACCCTGGCTTCAATTTAACCATTTATTCATAAAATGAATCTTGAATGAAATAACCAAGATACGTAATGGTGCGAACAAAACATTTAATCCAACCTTGAACTTCAATTTATTACCATCTGCTCTCGATTTCTTTAAAAATGCTTAAAATTCGGCTGTTCACGACTTTAATTAATCGTGACAAATTGTTAATTCGTTTCTTCTTCACTTTTTGATGATTATTTCAAGGAAATCTTGAAATTTAATTCAGAAATTCGAAGCGCAATTAAAAATTTTGCACACATGTGCTGCGTTAACCTACATTCAGACTTGTTGCATTCCTATATTGGAATGTCTGTTCTGGTCATCCAGAGATACCTATAAAGAGTGTGTAGAGTATTTGATTTTCCAAATTGGGAGTCATTCATGTCCATTCCGAAGAAATAAGGTAACAACGGTTTTATTCATGTAACTGTTAAATGTTTTTTTTAATCTCTTACAATGTTGTTTATTATTATTACATGACTCTTTATAAGTAAGTAAACATAGACACTTTCAAGAAAAGAATTTATTTCACGTGTTTGTTTGAAGTGGGATAACGGGAAAAATACTTGAAGTTTGTTGTGAGAAAAATTACGAGTGTTGCAAAAAAACCTCTTGTAGCAAGCCTTTTAGGGACAACATTCCAACCGACCTACACTAGAAATATATTTGTTTTTAGTTAAATTACAGTTCTAATTGGCTGTTCAATGTCTATTTACTAGCTTTATGTAATTTGTAAATGGATATTTTTGTTTGCTAATTTTTTGTACTATGCATAAAAGATAAAACCAGATCAGTTTGTATTTTAAAAAGAGTAATAACGTCATAGATCTAAAAACAGGTAAAAAATTGAGGGGGTGGGGCAAATTTCTACCCTGTGAGTAGGATGAACAATTTGCACAAACATAACATTGGGCCAGCCCTAGTCGTTATTCATTTTCAGGAGTTTTTACTTTTTCCATTTCAAAGACCACATTCTTTTATCTTCCCCTTCAAATTATTATTATTATTATTATTTATTTCCATTTTAAAGCTGAAATTATTCGAAATAATTCAGATTATTTAGCAATTTTCCAAATATACAATAATCCTGAAAAATTCCAGAACATCGCACTGGGTACATTCCTCAACTTCTATACAGGACGTTAGATAAAGCTTTTGATCAATATGGAGACTTTTTTGTAGGCCATCCTAATCGAAAACCCATTTGTTACGTTAGTTAAAATTTTCTTTGCATTCCATACTCATTAAAGACAATACAATAATTTACAGCACAAGCAGAAGAAATAAATTTTCGAACACGTGTTAGAAATAAAACGTAAATAGAATTTGTCCTTGTCAAACCCACATTGCAACATTCAATTGCAACTGAAAATTAGTGCAATTGTCTACACCTATAATAATAATAAATAATAATAATAATAATAGACGTCTAATTTAACAGTTAACGAAATTAGTCGATGACAGAAGGAATAATAAAAAATTCTTTCAGTGTAAAAAAAAATGTAGGATGCATTGATGTGTTTATTTACATACGTAACCAGAATCATTGTTTTTTGCATTACGACCTCGGTTACTATCTTTAAAAATCTGGAATTTTAAATAGAAAACAAATCGACATTAATTTAGCCTCCACAGCTGCATGTTTAATTCTTTTTTTTTCTTTGATGCAGAAAAAAATAATAACGACAATATAAGAAGTGTGCACCGGTCTTATAATAAATCTCGTTCGACGTGATAATTAATTAATTATGGTTAATAATTTAATTGTACATTAATGTTAATGGAAATAAAGCAAAAATGATAAATTGCCATCATATCTCATCAAGTCTTTTAAAAACAGCTTATCTTACACGCCATATGAGCCGCGTAATTGTCTGTTATTGCAATTTATGCCTTCAGGCTTGCGACTATATTTCTTAATTTTTTTTACAAAATCCCACTAGTTTACTTTTGTTTATAGAAAAACAAACAACGCGTTATTGGTATAGGTATAATAATAATAATAAAGTTTTTATTACAACCTACGCCAACAGGAAAATCGCTTGGCCCAACCTACGAAATCCTACACTCTCCACTAATTTCAGAATCACTGAAGCTTAAAAGGTACAATTCAAAAAACAATCGACATAATTGGATCTTAAACGCTTGACGTCATGTCATTTAGAATCTTTCGGTTTTAGATAAACGTAAGAGGATCCGCGTATCATGATCATGGTCATAATTGTTTTTATCTGCAAATTAGGTCGAGGCTATTTTGAGACGAGGTTGAAATTTTTCTCATAGACATATTTTTAAGATGAAATTACGAGATAGCACTAATACGTGCCCCAGTTTCAAAGTTATTAATTTAATCCAATAAATGCTTAAGTATTTCATGCACACCAACCAATACTTAGTTTAAAACTTTAAAGTAAAATAACTGGGAGTTATATTCGTGTGGTATTTGTTTAAACCTTGAATTTCCAATTTAATGTTTGCTTTCCCATCAAATGCAAATAAACTGAGATTTCGCACGTGTATTTTCCATTGAAACGTTTACGTATACGACTCTGTTGGTTTATTTAATAAGGGGAAAAGTGTTTTAAACATTTCAAATTTATTTGGACATTTCAATTAAAAATTGATTGAGGGAGAATAAATTAAAATAAATTTTCCTTCGGTGATTTCTGATTCCAAAAACAATGTTCCACTTTACTGTTAGCAAACACAAAGCGCTATTATAATAATTACATAAATTATCACCATAGGGTGTTAACGTGTCGGTCACTAAAGATTTACACTTTCAAAAGCTCGAGGGGCCAATTAAAAGCAATTGCAACAATTGAAGTGCGAAATTGCATATAAGGAAAGCGTGCATCCTACAATCTCTTGGAAACAGAAAAATTAAATGAATCGGTCGCTGAACTTGGATGGCACCTTTGACATTCTTTGATGCCTTAATTTGGAAAGACAAGATTGTTGCATCTAAAACTTGCAATATAGGCGTTACTACTTCAATTTAACAAACAGAATATGGAGTTTCAGGATACTGTCTTTAGATAAACCTGTTCGATTGTTCGTCTAATGTTTGGTGATCTAAACATTCAAGGCTACATAGCAACAACCAAATTTTATCTAAAATATTAAATATTTCCATGAAAATTAATCCACTCGCTTAGCCACGCTCGTCCGCGAATTAAACAATTACGCTCGTATCATGGGTTTATTTAAAATTGCGCTACTCAACGTTCCTGTGGAATTTTTGTTTGCTGTTTTTTCTTTAAAAATGTTATTCTTGATATTTTTGTTTACAATATTTTTTTACAATTTAACGTATCCAGAATAATTTTCCTTGTAACGTATTACTCATATAATCACGCGAGATCTTAATCGACTATCAGCATCAGAGTGTACACGATCAAATATTTATTAAGATCACGGACAGAACTTGTTTATTTTTTGGACTATCATTGTAGGAACAATAATTGAACACCCAAGTCATCAAGATTAATTTAAATTCTAACTTTTAAGCTGACACCTTTTTTTTATCTACTAATAAAACGAACGTAGGTAGCAGGAAACACTTACTTGCCAACCAAAATAGCCGTGTTTCGATAGTTCGTTCCACAAAATTAATCACGTCAGCTTCTTTAGTGTTTAAATTTAGATGGAACAACTTTTTTTTTATTCTATTCTTTCCTTCAATTACCAGGTATGCAAGCAACAACTTAACATGGTTACAAAAGCAACAGTTAAAATTAAAAGAACGTAGAGAGATGCAGTTACGTGAAGAACGTCAACCCCATGAAACTCGCCTGCTTTCAGAACTTCGAAATATTCAGGCGCGGCATATTCGACCATCAGCTAGTCATCGAGCTGATGGATACACCAGCGATACCACCGCCTTCGCTGATGATGATGAAGACTTCACGATTCCCCTTCATATTAATACTAGAAATGCAGGAACTTTAAATTCACCCCCAAGTAGAAATTCCTCTTTGAACTACAATTCATCAAAAATTTACAGTACTGCAAATGAAAGACCTTTTATGTCCGTAAAGCGAGCGCATGAAAAATATGTTCAGGTAGGTTTAATTAATTTTTTTAAGTAAAATTGGAAATTACAAAGGTGGAAGCACTAAAGGACGTCACACTCACCTTTCTAACTTTTTAACCCTTTTAACCCTAACTTTACAGAGCTCTGCATCGCCTGCAACAGCATTGGCAGCAAATCCTCTTGGTCATGCGATACGACCACCTTCTAGAGGTGGAGATTCCACAGATGGTGGATTACTATCATTAGTGGAGCAAGAACAATATGTCAAACAAAGTACCAGACAAAATAATCCTCCCTTGGTGGGTATTCTTAACTCATACAAAGAGAATGAAACACAAATTAACAAATCATCCCATGGAAATTCACATATCATGACTGACAATTCACGAGTAGATAGTTCACGACATGATGCACTCGCTGATTTGATCGCTAGCTTGTCTAACGGATCCGATAACTCTAATGACAGCCCTAATTCTGCAAATGCATGGCAGGTACTAATAATTTGATTTTTCTCCAGTTTTTAAGTTCTTTTTTATACATGCTTTATGTGTAATCGTAATTTGATTGAATTTTATTTTTTGAATGTATCATTGTATTCTCATTGCATGGATTTCGCCATGGAAAATAGAACTGGGCATGGCTAGTATATATTTATATCAAACATTTAGTTTTGCCTTGACTTTCCCATATTTTAAAATTTTTCAAAAATCTAGTGCAGATACAATAGAATAATCCGAATATGTGGGTTTTGCAAGCCAAATGGCAACGAAAACGCAAACTTACAGATTGCCGATTGAGAAAAACGGTTGACGCGCAACCGCGTAACGACAGCACGGCACTTTCCCGAATTCTATTCGACAATCGAGAAAGCCTAGTTTGTTACGGAATAATAGATAATTATTTTTTTTACCACGATCACTAAAAGTATGGGAAAATAAAATTATATCCTAAAGGACCTACAGGTTGACATGCCCAGTTGTTCAGTGCAAAATATAGTAGATTTAAATTTTTTAAAAATGTGTATATAGTATCGTGAAGATTCGATATCATCCTGGCGTACAGCAAGTGAGGTGGACTCTAGCCCTCCTCCAAGCGTTTCCCCAAGACCACAAACGCCAGCGTTTCCTGTGCACCCTCGCACACCTTACACGAATTCATCGACTACGACTGTACAATTCGACCTACCCTCCGAACGACTTCCGCCTAAAAGTCCTACAACCCAGCGGTAAGTTTTTTTTTAATATTTGCCCGTTTTACTCGCAGAATTTTTTTTGAGACACGAAATTTTAAGTTATATTTATATTTGTAGACGTTTGAGTTTTCCAACCGTCTCTGCTCTAAAAAATACTAAGCGGTGGTCTAATTCTCCTGACAGGTAAAGAAAATTCATGGTGCCTGCTATAGCATGTTAGTTACATCTATGTGTCTCCATTTGCCTGTACTCAATTTTTTTTTCTCTTTGCAATCATAAAAATTGAGAGTGAATTTGATAACTTCAGATGCACTACATACAACATACAAAAAAAAGAAAACCCTCCTGTCTTGTAAAATGTATGAAACCTGAACGTTTTCAGGCCAGCTTATGAAGGACTGTATTTTATTAATTACCTGCATGCTACTTAAATAAAATATTTCTTTATGTATCATGCACTGTTTAGCGTTACGGGGTGTTCCGCCCAAAAATTTTCGGACTAAATGTTACAAAAAAAACAACGTCAAAACAGATTGCAAATCAAATACAGCGTTGGAAGTACTCCTGTAAGACTTTTCATGCGAGAAAACATAACACTGTTTGTAATTCGCCCGAATCCATATTGGAAAAAAAAGTTTAAGTCAATACCATGGTGTTACCCCTTGTCTAAAGTCAACGGGCACGCCTTGGTCCAAATGCGTCGATATAAACGAACGATAGAAAAAATTACCTATACACATTTCATCTTCAAGTCCGTAATTTGGGTAGCACCCCGTATATTTAATTTATGCACCATGGCACAATATTTAAAGTTAGGGCTGTGAATTCGAGACTTCCGGTCAAACAAACCGATTTCATGAGATCGAACCTTTAAACAAATTTAAATTTTCACGCATGAAGTAAATAAATAAAAAAAATAAATTCATTATAATTTCAATTTTTATACAGCAAGGACCGACCTGTTTCACCAAGCGATCTAATTAACGGAACAGAATACATCCATGCAACAGCACAGCGCAGCATATCAGCAACACCACCCCACTCTTCAAGCTATTACAGAGAAAACTTTTCTGAAAATTATCAACACAGCCCTAAAAGTCCCCTACAAAATGGATCATCTTCTCCAACTGTCTATTATGGACACTCTAGAAGAAGTTCGGTGCATTCTGAATCTCCCCAGGAAGTATCTCCAGCACATGTAAAGTTTGTGAGAGACACCTCTAAGTACTGGTATAAACCAACCATTACAAGAGAAGAAGGTTCGTGAACGTTTAGAAGTTTATTCGAATGTTTTAATGTATTTTTTTTATTTTGCAGCAATTAATATACTGCGCCATCAATCCCCTGGCACGTTTGTAGTAAGAGACTCAAATTCGTTTCCAGGAGCTTTCGGTCTAGCTCTGAAAGTTTCTACTCTTCCATCGAATGTTCAGTCAAAAGGTAGCAGTGATGAATATGTTCGTCACTTCTTAATTGAACCAACATCGCGTGGGGTCCGGTTAAAAGGATGTGCAAACGAACCCGTGTTCAGTTCCCTATCAGCTCTAATTTATCAACACTCCGTTATCCAAATGGCCTTGCCATGTCGTTTAATGCTTCCAGAAGGTGATATCAAGGCATCCGAAAATTTCGGCACCCCAGCCCAAGCATTACTATCTCAGGGAGCAGCATGTAACGTCTTGTATTTGTTTTCTGTTGATATGGAAAGTTTAACAGGACCTCAAGCAATTAGGAAAGCTGTTTTAGAGATTTTCCAGAAGTCGCCTTTGCCATCTGCTGCTACTGTTCATTTTAAAGTAAATGGACAAGGAATTACATTGACTGATCATAAAAGGAAGTTGTTCTTCCGGCGGCACTATCCTATTAATGCAGTTTCCTATTGTGGATTGGACCCTGAAGAACATCTATGGAGTATACCTAGCGAGAGCACGGGAATACCCAACAGTTCCAAGTAAGTTTTGCCTTTAATTTATTGTACAACTGAATGGTATACTTTCTTAATTTTTCCTTCAAAAAAAATGGGATGGGTCGGACATTTGAGTTTTGAAAATTTCGGATCTTCTTTCTGTGTACATGGTGCCGAGGATATTCTTCATCGCAGATAATATAGTCTATAATATTTTTTTATTGAATTTGACGTTTTTTTCAGAGAAATTTATCGTTTTTGGGAAGTGGTTAAACGCCGGGAGCGGTAAAGTTTTCATATTTTACAAACATTTTGTTCCTATTTTGATTAGGGGGAATTGTTTAAAACATTTTGGTGCTAACGTCCGTGGTCCTGTTATGCGGTTGCGCGTCAATTATTCTCTCAATCGGCAATATGTAACATTGCTACCTACAAACTACCCCCCCCCCCTTAGATTTGTTTATCCGTTGATAAATGAATATCTTGCATAGGTATCTCGCGGTATACTAAATACCATGTTTTTTTACAGTAAAATATTTGGATTTGTTGCTCGAAAACCGGCGAGTAATACAGATAACCAGTGCCATTTGTTTGCTGAATTGGAACCAGAACAGCCAGCTACTGCGATTGTAAATTTTGTAAATAAAGTGTTAAATTCCAGTGGTTTAAAGGCAAACATAGTGTGAACAGACGCCTCTTGCAAACATAAATTAGGACGAAATTCATTACATCATGTTACATTTTCTAAAAATGTAACTACCATCAAATAATGATCTATCAGTATTTGTACATTAAGATCGTAAGAAAATGTGCAAGAATGGTTACATCATAGACACTCATCATCAACACTGTGTCTGTAGGGCAAACATCAAAATATACATCCTAAATACATAAAGCTTAGTGATTTTGTTTTAAATATTACGAATAAAAGTTTTATGTCATGCTAAATTGTATTAACTAGTCTTTACTACTTAATCTTTTAATTTTTTTTTAATTATTTGAAATAATCTCGATAATGTATTTTATGAATAATTTTAAAGAATTTCTGTTAATATATTTCTATAAAATACTTTGTAAATGTTGTGTAACACTCAGAGTGCCTATGTATTATACTATCTTTCAAAGAATAGCTTAAAAACAGCCTGTACTAGTTTTAATTATCGGTAGCATTTTTTTTAAAACCTAATTTATCTGTAAAATGTAAACCAAACCTAACAGACTTTTTTTTTATATGAATCGCTTTAATTGTCCTCGTGGTTTTATTACTATTACAATATTATTTTTGTAAGTTTTGTTTGTATAATCCCAGTGATCAAATAACTAACCAATCAAAATAAATATTTCAAAATCAGGGTAATGTACTATGAAAAAAGGACTCCCACCATTCAGATAGATTACAGCCGCAAATTAGTGTTTGTAAATAAAATTGTTACTTAGGGAAAAAAATATGGTGTGTTTAAAATAAGATAATGCGAAAAAAATTATAGATATATAAGACGTCCTCCGAATACAATCTCTTTTAAAATATCATAGTACAAATAATAGAATTTACTGTTATCAATGAATATCAAAATGCCTAATGGAGATGTTAAAATACCTAGCCACCACGACAGCATATGTTATGCATTATGTTAGAAATAACAATGATGTATCTAAAGGTAAAATAAAATGTACTAATTATTATTTTTCTTGAGTTTTATTTCATTATTGCAAGTGTAGTACACACCCAGAATTTCCGAAAGTATACAAGGACCTGACCATTAGGGGATGACCTAACCATAAGGATTTTGAGAATTTCGAATCAAAGGTAAGACCCAGGCGCCTTTAGAATAAGAACATGGCGTATGTCAAATAGACCAGCAAAAATATATCTATAATCAAAGGTCTAAAAATGCTTTAGGTAACATGCAGGTACAACCTCCTGAATTGGACAAATCATAAATCACTTTCTTGTGTAAAAATTTTGTGATAATTGCGCTTTAAAATTTTAAGTACTTACTAGTCTACTGAGCATGTTTCCATTTGTCATCAATGTAAACCAATCGGGCATGTCCCTAGATCTCGAATTTTTCTCGTTTTAATTTTTTGACCTTCACAATTTTTCCACTTTATTTCAAGACACTTACGAACCTGTTTCAGAAAAGGGATGTTCTTGCTTCAAATTTCTAGGTTTCCCCGGATTCCCGCTTTATTTGTATTTTAGAAATTTCAAGGAAGTTCTTTGACATTAAATTTTACTAAAGTAAACGCTGCAACAGCGTAAGGTAGGCCTTGAAGAGACGGAGGAAGGTAAAAAGATCAGTTCAGGTGCAACAAGCTCCAGTCAATTGGAACGCACAAATGCAGTTTGGGAACTACTCAGAGCGGCATTGAGTTGCTCATAGTTGCACGGGGTAGCTCTGAGCTACTCGCAGCTACACCGTACTATTTGGACTTCCGCGTATAAATGGCAAGCGCTTCTGGACTATTATAGAACGTTTTCAAAAATGGCACCTATTGCGAATAGTTTCATAGCCCTACATGATGATAAGGTTACGAAGATCATTTTCAGTTGGGGTTGTGTAAACGAGCCCTTTTAAAAGACCTTTACCAAAAAAATCTAATAGTGGTCTGGTAAATGGTGATCTTGGGGGCCATAGATGTGACCTCCCGCAATCTATCACACAACTCACGTAAATAGACCTGCAACGTGGTTTGAACATATTTTAAATTTAATACCTACTATGGTACCTACCTACAATAAATGTACATCAACATACAACATTCTTTTGCTTTTAGTACCTAAAGTCCTAAATCATTTATTTCATAGAAATTATTAAAGTTCTTCCGCCGTACTTTTAATAGTACAGTAATGACTACGTAACATTTACAAAAACGATTTGTAAATGATCCAAGAAACACATTTTTACGTAAAAATAACAAAGTTTTTATCATTACTACAATATTACTCACCATGCTATAGTAATACTAATATGGGAAAAATTGGTCATCACATATTGGATCATGTCCAGCAAACCCAACGGCACCATTACGAAATGTCTTATCACAAATAAAATTACCTACCGCTTTTGAAAACATTTATTATTATTTCACACACTTTCTAAACCACGACACAAGCACAACAAAAACAACTGTCATAATAATTATTATTATAGTTCCAGTAACAAAATTTCGAAAATAACACCATCACAAATTATAGCAAACACAACATGAAGCGACACGAACCACGTGAAAACTAAAGAACCCAAATTGTCTGGAGTCGCAATCGCAAATACTTAAAGGAAGGGGTAACCAATAGACAATTGAAACAAACGTTGCACCTGCATCTAAAATATTATCCCAAACCAAATGTATTTTTGTATGACTATCATGAGTTATTTTTATTTCATATCTAAATAGCTACAATGCGCCCCTTGAACATTTAAAATTAAAATTACAATAAATTAGAATCAATCAATATTTTGACTTTTGATTTTCATTATTTCCTGTCTCCTCCACTTCGACCAAATCTCAAATGTCCATAATCATCAAAATCTTCACCTCGTTTACCAAATCGAAGATGTCCATAATCATCAGCAACTTGGCGTTTCGAAAGATCGAATAAATCATCATCATCTAATGAGAAAATAATTAATTCGTGTTTATACAGGGTATTTGTTAATATAGCTCCCCCCTAAAGGTAAACTGCTTGTACTAATAATAAGCTCAAGTTTCCAAGAGTGGGGGAAATGGAAATTATATGAAACCACCCTTTATAGTAGGTACTTACCAAGAAAATCAGAAAGACTTTCGGCACGTATTTTACCATAATGTACAGGAAGTCTTGCAGCAATGCGTGTTACTGGTCTGTGCGGTCTGTGAGTGTTCTCCATATTGACCGTAGCCGCCGACACACCCTGTATGTGCTGTTTTTGGTGTAGAAGTAAAATAAAAGCGCTTAAAATTATAAGGATTCCAGTTAATATCCTTACAGAGGACATCCTGAAAGAAAGAAATGCGTATGATTTTTTCCGAGAAGAAAACACAGTTTTCGGGCCGTCTTGAAAAATAATATATTTTGTTACAAGTGACGAAAATCGCATTTTTGGTAAGCAAAAAGTTTACCACCCGCACACAAAAAATACGACACCCGGCAACTTGATGTGAGGGTCCTATTTACTTTCCTCCCTACTCACTAGAGAAGAAAGTTAACATTATGGAATATTCTATCACTAGAAACGAAATTGACGATTTTGATTCTGGTATCTGGACGGAAAACTATATTTTCGTATGTGGTCGTAGAAAAAATTTCTCACCTTTTAATATTCAAGTTCTATAAACTAAGTCAAGCTCTATATTCTGATACACTTCTAAACCAACTGAAGATTTTACAAGAAAATTCCCGTTTTATAGCAAAATTTACTGACGTAAGATGTTATCAGGACTTATACAGGCGTTTTAAAATTCATCCCGTGTAAAGCTGTCTATCAATAATTGAAGAAAATATAGTGCAGGAGACAGGAACAACGACGTAAATTCATAAACAACCAGGACGAGTGATGGGAATTTACTTAAGCGCTTGCTTAAACATTTTTATCTTGTTATGTAGCAAATTTATTATTCACAGTTGAAAGATGGATATAATTTAATAATACAATTTTTTTAAGTTAAAGTCTAAAGAATATGATTGAAAGTGCGAAAACAATTTTGTATTATCGCACTAGTGTAACAAAAAATTACTAATAATATAACATTACCTTAGTTATAGTATTTTTTTGTATAGATTTAATATTTTTTCGCGTTATTACATGTGACGTAAAAATTGTTCATCGAGGCCGCAGGCCGAGTTGGACAGCAATAACACCTTTTCCTTTTACCCTGTAGCCGCTCGGGTGGAATTCATGCTGTCGCATAGAGTCCGACGTACTCTTTCGATTGGCGCGAACCCCGCTCCGCTAGGTCCTTTACTTTTCGAGATATTAATTTTTTTAAAGTTTTTCAGGAAACTGAAAAAAGTTTAAAAAATTAATATCTCGGGAAGTAAACGAGCTAGGGGAGTGCGGTTTGCGCCAATCGAAAGAACACGTCGGATTCTATCCGATCATGTCCACCCAAGCCGCTAGGGGGCGTTTCGTATTCCCATCTTTCGGAGGACACCCCGTATGTGATAATACTTGAAAACCCCTTAAAAATTACAAGTTAAAGTTTGAAATATCATTTTAATTAAATTATTAATTCCTTTATTACATAATAGCGATTAGGTAGTTGCTGCTAATAGATGAAGCCTTACTACATCTGTTAACCCTTAATTCAATTTATTACAAGGATAAGAAAACCAAATATATACGAGTAACTTTTCCAAAGAAACACAGTTTAATATTTTATTTGTAGTAGCTAGAACAAACTCATAGTACTAAACCTTCCAAAAATGGTTTCCGAGATCTGGTTAAAATTAAAACTCGAAAAATGGTTTACTCATCGGTGTAATTATTATTCTTCCAGTCGTTTAAACTCAGCTCACCTATCACACGTTTGTAAAGCGTTTGGATTGAAACGACGAAACAGTTTTGAGAGTCAAACTAGCACCCCTTTGATAGAACAAGACCAAAATTGTAATCAAGTGAAAATTACGAGATCAAAAACGTTTGCACCAAGTGATTCTAAGAAAATTACGTCAATAGAAAATATTAAGGACAAGTGTAGAAATGAAACGGAAAATAAACCAAACAGAATTGAACGACAATGGAAAAGTTTAAGATCGAGTTTCAATAGGAAAACTGAGAAAAATCAAAATCGAAATATTCCAGTTCTTCCAGAAGTTTTGAAAACTTATGATAGAGGATTTAATCAACGGAAAACATGTTGTGTCTTTGTTTAGGGATACTTACATTAATTAAACATTAAAAAAAAAGAGAATTTGTAGAATAAGGTAAAACAGAATGTCCTCTTTTTCTGTTTGTTCCTCTCTTCTTTTTATTTGGCTACCCTAAGTAGTGATAAGATTTTAACTTTTGGGGGCCTCTAGGAGGAGATTATATTTGAGTCCTCCTGTCCCCCTAAAAATAAAAGGACACCCCAACATTTGTAACAAAAAAATTCCCCCCCCCCCCCAGGAAAATAAAATTAAAATTAATAAAACTTGGCATTAGATTTATTACTAGTAAGTGCTACTATTGGACATTAAAACAAGAGGCGCATCCCAATCAGGGGGGAATGCATACCTACTTGTTCTACATTGGGGAATTTCGGTTGAAGACTATCAGTTTTTAAATTTAGGGGCCAACTTGTTGCGGGGACCGAGGTTTCCGCCTTTTCGTAAATACGCGTCAGTCTTCAGGGACTATTTCCTTCTTCTTCATGTTTCTCTCTCTCTTTATTTGTGTAATATGACAATAGAGGGCGTCAAAAAACATCGACTGACTTTGATAGGTTTTTGTTTTATGTAACTAGAATAGATTTATATTTTTGACTAGCCAAGGAGAGTCTTTTCTTAAATCCAGCACTGGAAATCAGTTACAGAGATTTTTAAAAAATCATTTATTTCAGTAAAATGAACACTGATCGTTCCATTTCATCTGAAAATAGTGCAAAACTAATAGACATGATAAATTTTGAAAGAAGACAAAGACAATTTTTGAATGAACTTGCAATGAAACGAGTAAGTAGTAATTTTTTTGCTGTGTAACAGAATCAACAAAAATTCTTAATTTAGAATCAAGTAGAGGATCTGAAAAAGGAACTTGACGCAGCGAATTTGAAAATTCATGAACTAACAAGAGCTTTGGACACAGCAAAAAATACAAACGAAGACAATCAATATCATTTAAATTTGGCTCTTACCAATGCACGATTTTTTGAAGATCAATTACAATCTAAACGTGATTTTCTAACAAAAAATCGTTTGCAGCAAGAATCAGCAGTAAGTACCTACAATTCAAACAAAAAAAACGGATACTAAACTAGTATTTCAGGCAGCAGAGAGAGAAAACTTGAGAAGACTTCTTCAAAAATCCGAGTTACAAAATTTCAGCCTGGTCCAAGAATTAAATGAACTCAAAGCACAACACAGTTGTGATGTTGCTTATCAGAAGGAACTAATGAACGAGGATAGCAAAATTCGTGCAAAAATTGATCAAGTTACTAAGTAAACAATATTTTTAACATGGCCAGCTTCATTCCCTAATTCGTTAGAATAATTTGAAGCTGCCCATGATTTTTAATGTAAAGCCCCGTTCATATTGGCGCGGTTTCTTATATTTGCTTCCATTGGTTAAATTTGGCGGCAAATTCAAATCGAACCAATGAAAACAAAAAGAAAAAACCGTGCTTATATGGGTAGATAAAATTTTTATATTCTAGGGCATTCCAAGATTTTCAAATTGATCAAAACGAATTAATAAAATTATCAAATAAAATTGATAATAACGAGGTTATGCAAAAAGCTGCAACTTTTTATCAACAAGAGTTGCATAAATACAAACAAAATTATGGTAAATTGGAAGAAAAATTTATTGTTGCTAATGGTAAGTATTTTAGAACTGCCCCTCCAGGGCTGAACTTTGTCCTATTTTTTTTATAAATAATAAAAGTTAATTATTCTTATTATTTTGACCATTTTTTTTAAGCTGCTATGGAAAAATTTCAGAAATTATCAAGTGATGAGTTATTTCATCCTAATCAAGAAATTGAATTAATTATGTTTGAGGTATTTAAATTTCATGATTATTTACTTTCTATTCCAACATTCATAATTTCTTCTTTTTTAGTGGAAGAAAGCAACAGAATGGTTCAATGATCAGAAGATCCTTCAAGATGAAATTATAGAAAAATTAACAGGATCTTTAAAAGAAGAAAAAGAATCCAACATTAAGTTTTGTATACATGAAAGTGAATTAGAAGAGGAATTAGGGGGCCTTAAAGAAAAATTAAATGGATTTATTAAAGACCATAAGGACCAAGCGGTGCAAACAGATGATGAAACCAACCGGGAAGACATAACATTAATAAAAACAGAAGTTGTGGAAATACTTGAAGATAATTAAGTAATCAAAGTTTTTTGTTCTTGTAGAATTATTGTTTTGTTCCTAGAAAAAATGAATTAGTTATTATGTATCGTTTATTAAATACAGATATTTAAATGTTTGCAAAATTTTCTATAAAAAAGTTATAAAATATCTTATGAATTATAACTCCTTAACAAATCATACACAATTTCTCTTTCAAACAAATAAATAACAACATCTTTTAATCACAACTAAATCATATATCAAGCATTTAATTATAAAATTAATTCAAAACTTTTACATACAGGGTGTAGAATTGGATTAAGCACCATAGGGATTTCTACATAACAAAATTTGCATTTATTTTCTTCCTTAATTATTTTAGAGTTAAACTATTCCTAAGTTTTTTGTAAAGGAAGAAAAACTAAATCGAGACTTTCTATTGGTTTTGTATTTTAGTTTTATAGAAAGACAAAAATTGAGCGTCTGAGTTTGAAAATCGCGCGCTTTTTTAAATTCCAGAACTGTCTTTTATGCCCAAATACATCAGATAATTCTTTTAAAATCATCAAACATTTGCAAACTGTGTTAGAAATTTATTAATTCATCAATCTTGCAGAAATTCGTTTAATAAAGCGCGCGAAATTCAAATTCAGACGCTCAATGTTTTTCTTTCTGTAGAACTAAATTACAAAATCTATAGAAAATCCTGAATTAATTTTTTTTTTACAGAAAACTTCAGAACAGGTTAGCTCTAAAATAATTAGGAAAGAAAATAAATCAACATAAAGATTTTTTGCATAATCGAATCCTACACCCTATATGTAATTTATTTACTAATAAAATAATTGCAACAAATCACAGTCAATTTGGGCATGAGAAAGTTTTACAATACTGTATTAATTTGGTTTTTTATTAAAAAACTGTATACACGATATTTTAACAAATCCTGCCTGATATCCTGTAGCAAGATGCAAATATGAGTCCTGATTTGGATTGGAGGCCACTTTAGTGATTGACTGCATTGGATAAATGTTAGGTCTAGTTGCATATAATTTCTCAAGTTTATTTGATGCGTAGTAACTATTAATGTTATCATTAAAACATTTTGCAGAATTCTAAAACATGGGGGAATCATTTAAAAACACTGTGCGAGTTTTATTATTTTTTCTACTAACCAATGTCATATCACAAAATACAAGTCCATATTTTTCTTGTGCTTCATTATAAGTAAAAGGTTCAGGTTTTGAAAAATCTATTTTTATACACCCTTCACTTGGTTTTGATCTAGAAATTCTTTCTAATTTCTGGGTTTCCTCTTCTATTCTTTCTATGATATTCAAATCTTTTTCTACCAGTCTTGTGTAACCCAAGATCTTAAAAAAAATTACCTCCCTTAACATTTCTATGTAAAAATTAAATTAATAACAGGTGTTCAAAAAATAAAACCGTGTTGAAATATATGTTTTATGGTACAAAATGATTTTGGGACTAGAACAAAAAAGTTCATGATTCAAACAGACTTCTGAAATGTTATAAAAGTTAATGGGGTTTGGATATATTCTGTTGAAAACTACCAGGAAGAATTATTAAGTTTCCAATATTACAAAGAAAAGGCACAGAAAGTTTTTTGGATGCCTATGTACGGACGCAATTTTTAACCCCCTACAATATTTACCACTTTCTTATTTTTCAAAGATTTATCTCCATCCATGGCGAAAAACATCTGGTGTGGAAAGAATCCTTGTAGTTCCCCTACCACATTACCTTGTACAAACCCATTCATCCATTCATTACCAGAGATGCTCGTTACCCTAGAATTTGAATACATAACGGATGTAGAATCGCTTTCAAAATTTCTCGCTTGATGTGCTAATGTGGAAGTTAAACCTATGAACATTAAAAATTTAAATCAAATTAAAATTAAATTAAATTAAATTTACCACCAGCGCAACTATCATCAAAACTATGAAGACTGCTTAACCAATGATTCAACCAAACCCCATCAGTGGCAATATATTTAGTAAAGTTTGTTATAGGTACTATAGGATTATCTAAATCCCAATACCTAATGTTTCGGTCAAGTGATCCGGTCAGAAGCCACCGCCTACCATCATTCAAATGGTATAAAGATAACGCTGTAACAAAATAATTTTTTTATTCTATACACACAAATAATAAATCATTCTTACCAGTAACCGCATGATTATGTGCAGTAAAAACACGATAAGGCATGATCATTTGAATTCCATTTTGATCTGTTCCCAAGTTTAATAAAGTAGAGGTGGTATTGAGATCAAATACAGCAACCACGCCGTTAGCGTAGCCAGCTGCGAGATACTGATGTCCTGATGCCTATAATTTCTAAATTAAAAAGAGGATAATAATTGTTACTTTATACCAACCTTGCTCCAAGATAGTTTTGTAACTTGAGCTTCTAAATCATTTGCTGCGTGTTCCATTACGGTTTCTAATACTAGTTTCAAGATGGGTTTCGGTTTGAATATTTTACCACTACAAAACGTTATTAAAATTTTCTAATGGAATTAAAATAGAACTTTATTACCTATTCTGTCTAGGGCTACAAATAGAATATAAATAAATGAAAGAATTTGCAGACCCAATTGCTAGAACACCTAGTCTTGGAAGAAAATCCTGAGTTTGATCCGGTAGATTATCATAAGATCCTGATGGACACCATTCTAAGTGCCAAATAGGCCCATAATCATGAGCAATACAAAATTCTAATTTTGGTAGTTCTGATTCAGAGGCTTCATTAGTAAGGAGACCGCAGTTCCAGAACTGTATCAACCCTGATTCGGAATATTTCATGTCTAAGGTATATCCTTTCTCTATGGCGTTGTTAGCAGAAACAGCCAGGATTTGATGACAATTTCTTTGATCATAAGGTGTTGGTAACCAAGCCATTGCATAAATTGGACCACCACAAAAAATCATTGACGTTCCTAAAAATCACGTATAGGTAAGGGCAGGTTCTGAAGAGAGGAGCCCCTTGGGCGAAAGTGTTTTCGTCCTGGCACGGTGGGCCGTCAAAGTACTTTCTTTGGGTATTTTCCTGGCGATTGCGGGGGAAAATGTACGGGGGGCGGGCGCATCTATAGGTAGCTTTATATTGGAGGGAGTTGTAAACGCGTTTTGGAAATTAGGGTACGTGGGGGAGTGGAAATATAGATTTATAAGACGATCGAAAAGTGACCTGGGCAGCGTGTTAGGACTAGAGAAGGCGCGCTTATAACCGCTTGCCATTTAATGCCAGCATGGGGGGGGGGGCAAACGGTTTTCATTCCCTCCCAAATTAAGCGTCTTCTACCCCTAACTTTGTTAGGAGGAAACCGCCGACGATATTCGATATGCTCTAAGGGCGGACAAGCGGGAGTATAGATGCGAGCGTAGTTAGAATCCTCTGACATCCACTTGGGTTTCGCGAATGTGACGTAACAGACCGCGGCCCGTGTTACACAGAACTGTAGCTGCGCCAAGTGAACTAGGCATTCTTTTCAAAAAGTTGCCCAATAAAACAAAAAGTTACCCAATAATATTATCCATAGAAGTCCTGCAACATCAACTGCGCGCGGTAACGATTATGAAAAAATATCGAACTTTTGGCTGCTCCTAGAGGGGGGCTACGGCGAGGGGTTCCTGTTTTGGGAAGAGTACAATACTTACTATTACTGAAACTTTTGGCTTCGAACAGCTTGTATCTTGTCCAGTGGTGCTCAAGTTTAAATGGATCCACAAATTTATTATTTTGGATAAGACTAGTGCATGCAGAATATTTCAAATGTGGTAAATAATTAACAATCAGGGTTGGTTGTAATTTTCCCCAATTTTCTAAGCTTGTCCTCCAGTTAGGAAAAATATTGGAAATGGAATAATTTTGTTTGTAGCTAAAATTAAAAAAAAATCTTCACATTAGAAATATTCGCATGCTATTTAAAAACTTACAATTTTAATGTCCAATCAAACGCTGGTGGATAAATTATTTGTGTACTAGGTACACAATATCTGTGTTTTACTAAAAATGTTATTCCATGCAATACTAAAAACAAACATATATTATAGGATTTTGTATTTAATTAGAAATAAAATTGATAATACAATAAAAATGTTCAACATAAGCAATATTTCTTAAATTATTGTTTGTAATATACACAGACCACTAAAATTTTAAATGATTTTCGTTATTATTATTTAATACTCACAATTCGTTTTGTTCTGCATCGCCACTTTTTTATTAATTAATTTATTATCATTATCATAATCTTCACAGAATTCTTCATCTACTTCCTCCTCATCACTTTGTCCTTCGTATGGGGAGGATTCATCTTGTTTAACCGATGCATGTTCTTCTTTTAGATGCTGTATTACATCATCATTTGTTTTATATGTTTTAATACAAAATTTACATGTGTAACCCTAAAATATTGTTGATAGAAATGGAAGACCGCGACTCTATCGCCGCGGACGTTTCGCCACAACCGTTTTACCGCGGTTGAAATTACACGTGCCCTTATTTGGTTATCCACTTTACTTATTGCTATTAATAATTGTTAAAACCAATGGAGACATTATAGGATAAGATAAGTTAAGTGAATTAAGTGAAAAGGCGACGAACCGGTTGAGGCGAAAAGTCTAGCGATGACCGTTTCTAAACACAACCTGATCAAGTTTAAATAGAACTTGACCAGGTTTTTAAAAACATTCCTTACCTCTACAGGTTTTTTTTCACATACATAAAGATGGCTGTTAATTTCTTTCAAATCTGCAGTTTCAAATGGACAATCTTCAAAACGGCACTTAATTATACCATTTTTTTGAATTTCAGTACGAAAACGTTTTGTTCCAAAAGAGGTTGGTTTAAAATCAAAATTTACGTACCATTTTTGTCCCTAAAAAATTTTAATCCTACATTGAAAAAATTCATTCACATAATTTTTTTTTTAATTAAGTTGTGTAAAGGATTATATGGAGAGACTACAAGAAGGGTACTAATCAGAACCATAAAGTGTCACTTTGTAGTAGGATCCATTAATGTCTACTTGACGGCCGCATTTACTTTACGACCGCGTTTACTTTACGGAAATGCGGCCGTGAAGTAAATACATGGTGTCTCCACACTTTTTACAGTCTTTGCTTGTATTACTTACATATCTCTTATCTTCAGTTATTTCTATTGCACCCTTGTCCTTCAGAGATTTGATTAAACTATGGGCTCTAAAATTTTTTGATAAAATTATTAATACTGTATGATCAAAGTTTATAAGGCTTGTTCACGAGAAAAAAATTTCCATTGCCTTTATGAACTTTTAATTTTTTTAATTTTAGATATTTACCTTCTTGCAGCTTTTCTTTTCCCTTGTACGGGAGAACCATAATTTATCTGGGAATTATTTTCTTCAGGGTTAACATTATTTGTATTTGCTCTACAAAATTTTAGGTGCATACTCATACTGACAGGTAATACAGCTCGGCCACAGAACTCGCATTCTACACGCATAGCTGAAACTTCCTCTATTGTTTTCTGGCACATGGTTTTGTGAGAAAGATAGCCAATAACTGATTTTTTTGTTTCGCCACAAGTTTCACAATATAAAGGTTTGCGGCGTTTATAAATTTCTGATAAGATACGCATTACCAATTTTTGATCATTAAGATCCTAAAAGGACAAACAAATGAGAAAGCTTGAATTTATTAAAAAAAAATTAACTTACTAGAGGGGGATCCCCAACTTTCCATGTTAAATTATTATGATAACGTAATTTGTGAGTCGTCCAAGAAGATTTTGATATTTCTTTACTGCAAACTGCACAGGTGACCATTGGACCATCACTTGGGGATTCTTCAGCAGAATTAGATCGTAGGGATCCCCTTTTCTTGCCACGCTTCTTTTTCTCAACACTAAATATATTAGAAGATTAATTTAAAAACAGCAATAAAAAAATAGTTCACCTTTTCTTTTCATCTGGTTCTTCTTTGAATTCTGATTTGACCGCAATACTTCCAACCATTGGATTATTCTCTGTTATGTATACATGTTCGATAACAGTTTCATTTTTTTCTGCATCTAAAGTAGAAGAAGAGTTCATGTTTTGAAACATTGTGGCGATAAGTTGGTTGGCGGCGCTAGGTTCAGTTCCACAGCGTCTTCCTCTTCTTTTTCTAGGAGTTTGTTCCATGTCTATTCCTTTTAGTGTGTCTGAAGGAGTTTCATTTGTTTCAGTTGAGTCGTCGTCGTCATTTGTTTCCCCTATGCTTGTTGTTTTTGTTTGTTCATTTTCTGTTGTTTCAGATAATAAGGCATTTGTTTCATCTGTGTTACTAGGGCTATTGTCATCTGTTTTTTCTGTATCAGATGTAGTTATGGCAACAACTTTGACTATACGAGGTCGTCCTCTTTTACGTTTAGGAATTTCTTTTGGAGTTATTTCTTGTGCTGTGTATGTGCAATTGATTGAATTATCATTAGGGTTGCAAGAAATTGTAGTATCAATCTCAACAATTCCCTCTCTATCATCAATCTCTTCTGAATTTTTTCTTGATTTCTTTGCCACGTTTTTAATTTCTTCTTCTTCAAATTCTTTACCTTCTGATAATGCGAAATAGTTAACAACTTTCCTTTTCCTTCCTCTTCTACTTGTTTCTACTGTAGGGTCCGGTACTATATCATCTTGAGTTTCAATTATTTCTGGTTTAACCATTTCTGATTTCTTCTTACGACCGCGTTTCTTCGGCGCAGGTTTTGTATCTTGTTCTGTAATAGACTCCGCTTCTGTGTTATTGGCTTCGTTATCGACTTGGTCAATTTTTACTATATCGAGGGTTTCATAATTACGTTTTGAACTTGCATCCTGATTATTCAAATCCCCTGTAAGAGGAGCTTCACTTACAATAACGGCAGATATATTTCTTTTTCTACTATGAGACCCCTTCATTGGGGCTTTAGAATCAACGGGAATATGAACTTTTAATGGATCTAGAATTTCAGATTTTTGTGAGGGGGCAATATCCTGATTTTTTGATTCTTCCACGGTTGAAGATTCAGGAATTTCTTTTGATTGCTGTTGTATTGCAAGATTAGTTTTCTTACTGTAGGTTTTTGTTACAGTGGTAATTTTTAATTCAAGTGGTGTCTCAGTTTTATTGATTTTCTTTCTAATTTTTGCAGCAAACTTTTTAATACTTTTTGGTTTAATTGTAGAAACATCTTGCGAACTTTCTGGAATTATTTTAGGGTCTATTTTGTTAAGAGTTTTTGTTTCGAGCTCTCCCTCATCTCCACCTTCTGTAAGATCAATGACTGATGTTTCCGAATTGGACTCAGTTTTTGCAGTATTTTCGTTTTCATCATCGCTGAAAGCTTCAGAAATACATGAATCATTACCGATTGAATTTTCTGGCTTTGATACGGATTTTTCGTCATTGGAAGATGTTGAAACACAAGGGACTTGATTATCTGTTTCGGATTTACCAACAATTTCCTCTTTTGTAAGAGATATTTCTGATTCTGTACTCTTAGGAAATTCTTCAATCTTTGAATCTTCTTCGATTTCTTCTTTTACAAGATCAATTATCGGTTTTATATCAGTTTGGTGAGAACTATGAGGATTCGATTTATAAATAAAAAATGGGGTAGACTGTGATGCAGAACTCCTCTCAGGTAAATGAGACTTCAAGCTTGCTATATACGTAGGAGGTAAGGATATCTGTTCGTTACTTAAAACATGAATTTTTTGTTTAACATCTTCGCATATCTGCGAGGTATCTTGTAGAGGAATTTTTTCTTCTGTTGGTTGTTGTTCTTGGATGCAAATTTCATTTTCCTTTATTTTCTTAATATTGGGAGTTGGTATTATTTTTGAACGTCGAATTCTAATTTCACTTGGAGGTGTAATGATGTCTTGATTATCACTTAATTCGGATTTTAATGTTACATCTTCTGTGTTTTCATTTATTACGAATACAGATATTTTTTGTTGCGAGTTTTGTACATTTTCTGGTACAATTATACACTCTTCTTCCTCTTCCTTTATAACTTTTGTAGTATCCTCCTTAGGTACGACTTTTACATCTTCTGGAGTATCTACAAGAATAACATCATCGTCATCATCATCAAAGCTCATTAATCTCCTCTTTCTTTCTGGTTTTGTTTCATATCTTGATTTTTTATTATTTGCACTTGTTGATGGTATTGGCAAATTAGGTCGCGATTTCAAAAGATTTGAAAGTTTATTTTTCAAGTTTGCCAATTCAGGTTTGATTAAAGTTTCTGTTTTTACTGTCTCTGTAATTTTTATTTCTTCCGAGTCACTGATAACATCCCCACTTGGTTTTGGGTTAATTATAGTAATCTTGGAAACTCGAACATTTTTTCTTCGAAGGGGAGCCTCTTGGGTAGTTTCTGGTTTTGTAGAAGTTGTAGGAACCTGAGACTGGACTACTTTATTAAGTTGATGTGTAAGACCTAGTTTGGCGATTTGTTCAGGTGTGATTATCAGAACTTTTGATGTAGAGGAGGTTGACTTGGAGGAAGGAGAGCTTTTAGTTGGAGTAGATGAGCTTTTGTTGGATTTTCCACTTGTATTAGGTTGGATTTCCATTATTTAAAAAGGAATGCAAGATTGTTGCGTGTATTTTTTGGGGGGTTTTCTGAAAGGAAAAAAAACAAGAAATATGCAATAAGGGCAGGACACTAAAAGTAGAGGGTGTTCACAAGTAGGTAATTTTTTTTGGAATTGGCCAGAGCATAAAAATTGGAATAAAATAAATCTCAGGAGTCAGGGCTTCTCCTTCAAACCTAGAGGAAATGACTGATAAGATTTACATAACAAATGGGCAAAACGAGCCAATAAAAAATATTATCATCAAAGTCCAAAAAGGACTTTCTACACAAGTGTATCTACCTATAATATAATTTTTTATCCTTGTTTTAGGTTGTAGAACAAGAACACGCCCTAAAATTTTTGTTCAACCCTTTGTAAACACTTTGTAGTACAATCTTTCTTTTGGAAAGTTGTTACCTATCCTATCTGTTTACATTCTTGCAACATTAAATAAGTACCTATCTGGTTACAGCATCAAATAGCAAGAGGAGAATGAACGTTTTATCAAAAACATCTTCCAAAACATGATGTAATAAATGATGCAACCTCCTGCAATATTGTTTTTAAAAGCTAAAACAGTAGACATTATTTATATCATAATTCTATTGAAGTCCTTTTATTTATTTTTAAAATACCTACAAGGGGATTAATTGAATTTGATTTTTTAGACAGAAGATTATAAAAAAATTATAAACATTGATACGGGATTTGAACCCTGTTTATTTTGCATAAAAAGCAAAACACCGTACCGTTAACCAACTCTGCCATTTAGACAGCAGTTTTAAAAGTGGAAAACTTCAAACATTCGGCGGAAATATCTTCATAATCAAGAAAAAAAACTAAATATTTAGTTAAAAGTATTTTTTACTATATAACCAACAGATAATATTAATTATCATCCAATAAATTAAGCAAAGGAACCGTCGAAATGTAACTAAAATATGGATAATGGATAAACCATGACCTTTTACATCTTTTTTAATCACATGTGGAAAAATTTGCTTTCATTATGTAAAAAATGAATCATGCTTTAAAATTACATAATTTAACTATAATGAGATTTAAAGGAAATAAAAAATTATTGATTTCGTCAAGATTCGAACCTCTGAAAGGTCGCATGTACCACTTATCAAAATTTTGAGATTTTATGTAAATTACGGAAAATGGTACAATTTTTATAATTGATATAATAACTTTAAGGTATTAATAACTCACCACCTGCGAAAAACAACACTTTAAAGCACAATAAAACGAAATTTTAATTAAATTGCACGAAATATGTACAAATTATCAACTGCTTCAGCAGACATTTTGGATAAAAGTGATGTGCTAGTTCCAATGCTGCAAACTTAAATTATTGTTACAAGTTTTCATATTAACAAGGAAAAACCCTAAAGGGAAAATTTAAAGGGACAGGAAAAAACAGGAAAATAAAATTTCCTTTTTATCTCTACTTGTACAAGAGTACAAACATGCATGTATTAACAAAAATTATTTCCAATAAATTAAAGTAAAAAAAAATTAAGAATAATCATCCTGATCATCTGTAGTTGGTAAAGCGGATGTTTGTGCCTGTTGCGCAGCTGCTTGTAATTGCTCCCATTGTTGTTGTTCAGCATAAGCTTGTTCCTGTCTTGCTTTTGCAAATAATTCCTGTTGTTGTCGCAATAATTCTTCTTCTGGAATTCCTAAATTTTCTAAACGAGTACTTTGTCTTCTACGTTTTGCTGCTACCGCTTTACAATCTTTTAATACAGCTTCAGCTTCGGCTTGATAGTCTCCAAAACCTAATCTATCTAAAGCTATGGGAATAAAAATTAGATTACTGGTTCAATTATTATTTAAAAATCTAAATTTAATAAAGACGTACCCATAAGAATATGTTCTGCATTTATCGTTTTTTTATTTAATTGATTACATATTTCGTTAGCTTCTGAACTTAAGAGGTGAATGAATTCCGTACAACAGTTTAAGACAAGTTCTCGGGCTTCGTTTGCGATGCGAACAGATGGTACCAGCTCTTTTATCATTTTGTTAATGCTTGCTCTTGGTAGTGTTAATTCATCATCTTCTGCGTTTCCAGGAGTTCCAGGTGGATTTTGGGCACTCATTGTTGTTAAATCTACAAGTTTATTACTGTTTGTTATTATTTACATTAATTTCACCTCAACCTCACTTTTTTGCAGTAGTTTGCTTAACGTTCGTTAGATGTCATGTCAGAAATTTTTGGTGGGAAATAATTTAAATTCAAAACTAAAAATTAATACCTTTACCTTATCAACATTTAATCTAGTAATAATATTTTAAACGTTATAATAATAATAATAAAAAAAAAGATATAGTATTAACATTGTATATAAATACAATGGTATTAATAAAGACACATAGAGTTAAGTTACCTGTAATTCGTAAACAATATTTTTATTAACGAAGCTCATTTTACATTATTTATAGGAAAAATAGAAATAAAATTAGGAGAAAAAATTAGTTAACATGCCCATGGGGTTATTAGCGCCACGCCCAACCCTTATAGTCGTCTCTTATGCGTTATGCCCCATGTGTATAACAATCATTTTCATTTCTACTGGGATTGGGGGGGCAGGGGGTTTGTTGTCGACATTTTATTCATTTGGCGTTTAATTCCTCAGGTCCTTTTATGTGGAAGCGTTTACGATTTAATGCCCATGGAGTTGTTATAGCCCGACACCCGAACGGCAATATTTTTGGTAGTCTTACGTCTCCTGTATTACCTATATCCTTGAATCACTTCCATTTCTATTGCGGTGGAGAGGAGATTTGTCGACATTTTATCCGCTCGGTTTTAGATTCTTGAAAGTTGTTTTACGGGGAAGGGATTTTACACCCATGAGGTTGTTCGCCCCACGCCCAACCCTTTTAGTCGCCTTTTACGACAAGCAGGGGTACTGTGGGAGTATTCTATCTCCCCAACCCACAGGGGATACGAACGTTCAGAATTGAGGAAATTTCTTTTAAAACGATTAGTTTTTTGACATAAAAATGGACTAGGTACTATTTATTTACTGCGGGGATTGAAAAACAAGTCATGACTCGTGAGACGTTCTCTTTCCCCATAAGACGCCCGCAGTTGGTGGGCACCCTGGTCAGAATTTCAAAACTTTCTTTTAAGACTTTAAAAGTTCCTGGGACTGTTTAGTTTTGGAATTCGCAGCCGCCGCGGAATAGTTAAAACCGTTTCGTCCAAGGATGGGGGATACAACCCTGGCAGTTATCAGACCCTGTGTCTGTGGAAAAAAAGGTTTAATATTTTATTAATGAATAACGAGTGGAATTGATATAATACACTTTACTGTTTTTATTTAATACACAAAGTTTACAGATGTTATATATACAATCATACAATTAAGACAGTAATAGGAAATCTTTGGTTTACATACACTTTCAATATACAATATGATACCGTAAGCAGAGCAACAATCTATCCATCCTTTTTTTGCAATACTAAATTACTTTACTAAACAATTAAATCTACTTTGCATTACCTATTTAACCTATTACACTTTATAATAAATAGGGGATTCACATGACTCACACCTACATGTTAAAATAGGAGTATCCAACAACTCTTCATATTTTCAAATTTAGTAAAGGCACAGTTGGCTTTTATGTTGCAAATTCAACATTTTACAAAACAATCCTGTTGCTCAACTTCAGTTTCAAAATGTATCTTATCTAAAAGGAAAAACATTGCACAAAATTTTTAACTTACAAGCTGAAAACATCATCATTTTAAAATACAAGAATAAAGTTGCTTTTAAATACTAATCTTTGGATAAAAAGACATTTAATAACTATACAAAAATTCTTTTACTTTGCAAAAAACAACAAATATTTTACAAAAAAAAAACAAAGAAATAATTACATAACACAACACACAAGAAAGACGCTTATAATAAAATTGTTTTAATAGCAGCTTCACAGTATTTGTGGTATAAGAGGCCTTTTAATATACAATTTTTGGTTTAACTCTAAGAAGAAAAAGGTTCCGTAAATATAAGATGTGGTATATTCGAGAACGGTTCTTTGGCTTGCTGGCATTACCGTGTGAAGCTAAAGGCGCCAAAATTAAAATAAAAACCATTGAAACCAATGACAAAGTGGCGTTGTTAAGCCCAATCCCCCCCCCGATTCCGTGCTGTGTCCTCCATACATACAAAAAACAACATTTATAAATTTTACAGGGGGCGGTAAATTCAGGCTTTACCCCGGGCGCACTTTTTCGTTCGCACGGCGGTGTTTGCTGGAACAAGGCTGCATCAATACATCACAACCAAATAAATCTAAATTTCAGATCTAAAGTGTAATGTTCTGAAAAAAAAATTTTAAATATAAAAATAATTTTCATAATCTGCATACGAGGGTTTTTCATTTATTGGGGTGGAAACGGATTTGGTACTTGTTTCAGGGAGATTTTTATTACATCCAATAATTTCTTTTGTACTCTTCTTTTCATCTTGATTTTTTGATGCGCTTAAAGATGACTGTGACTTTGATAATAATTGAGATCTATACGTGAGTTGTTGGCGTTTTGATTGAGGAACTGGTGGTAACGCCGGAACCCAAAATATCTAAAATAAATAAAAATTTGTTAAAATAAACGTTGATTTTTTTTATTAAAATCGTTTACTTTTCGCCTTGATAGGGGAAGATGATATTCAGGATTCCTCCTTACAAGAAAATGGCAAGTTAAGGAAGGTAGCCACGTTTGCTGCACTTGCAAAGGTCGATCGTCTGGATGCAATTTACGTTGTTGCTCCTTGTCGGTACATACTTCATAAATAGAAAATTGTTCTACCCGTTCTTTGCTGTTACAGCAAGTTAATAGTAGAGATATAACTTCATCTGCTGTTGTTTGTGCACTTATTAATAGACTTTTATACTGCGAATTACTGTTTAATGCTGAATCGTAAACTTTCACCAAACCACCCCTTCTGGTTTGTAAGGAAAATCTAAAATATTAAAAAAAAAATTGTTTACAATGTGGGCACACAATAATCAGAAAAGATAAACGCGTTTCGTGACGCATTACAAGGCACTTCTTAAACTTGGCCCTAAAAAAAGAAAATATAAATACTAACTTTGAATCGCCTCTTGGATGGCAACTTTGAAGAACAGCAGGTCGTGCTTCATCATCAAGTGCCAAATGTGTTCGAACTCCTGCCTTACGTACTGTGACTTCCATACTTAAATAAAATAATTTTGGATCCCTGTGTTTCATTTTGTACTTTCCCAAAAGGGTTGCAACCACTTCTCTGCATGTCGTTTGAAATGTAATACTTAAAGTCTTATATTCTATATCTGGACGTAAGCATCTTGCATACACTTTAATCGTTGTCTGTAATAAAAAAAAGAATTATATATTTTAATTATAGTGGGGTTTCATAATGATTTTGTATTTGCGGGTTTATTAAAGCTATCAATAAATTAAAAAATAAAAAGAAAAAAACTTATAGGTATTGGGAATTGAACCTGATTACCTAAGCCTTTGCTTAAAGTTTTGTTGTATCAAACAAATGAAAATTAAAAATCTAATTAATATGAAGAACAATGTAAAGAGTATTTGCAAATTAAATAAATTTTTAAAAAATTAAAAAAAAAGTGTTCCGGTACCGGGAATCGAACCCGAGCCTCCTGGGTGAAAGCCAGGTATCCTAGCCACTAGACCATACCGGATGATATTAACCAAAACACTACACATTTAAAAATACGAACAATATTAATGCTGTAGTATTTTAAATATGTCTTGTAGATGGCGCTAACAAGAATTGGTTATTCGAAAGATTATAATTTTGAAAATTTTGCTCAAATACATTTAAATGCGATAAATAAAAATAGTGCAGTAATTTATTTAAAATTTAATAAGAAAAAAAGTAAAGGCATCATATAATAAGTGTATCCGGTGATTCCCTTAAATCATGGGAAAACCCAAATTAGGTACCTACTTCAAAATAAAATCAATTTTCCCCTTAAATAGTACATTTCCAAAAAACAAATTCTAAAAAGACTATCTTAACGTATTTTTTAAATATCTTACATCTATATTCCTTGCAGGTATAATTTGGATACGATCACTTATTTTTGAGTAACTTTTTGCTCTATACATTGTTAATAAAATTTCAGAGTTTTTTAACACATTTTTAGTAAAAGAATCAAACGAATAAGGAAAGCAGATGTAAAGCTAAGACGGTGTCACCAAAACTAATCCTAGAATTTCAGATATGACTAGAATAAGCCTATATCGACACCACAAGCGCCGCGACGTTGAACGTCTTCCGGTTGGAGACGTCCACAAAAAATAGGAAAACATATCTTATTTGTTGGCTTATGCTACCGTTGTTGGTGTCATTCTTCAAAATAACAATGAAAATGTATAGAAAGAAAATTTTCGAAAAATTGATTTTCGATGATTTTGTAAAAATTGCAAATCGAGTAAAAACGCTTTTCTTTCAATAAAACACGAATCCTTTAAAAATGCAGATGTGTTTAACCACATTTACATTGATTTAACTAACAAGCCACAAAAGCATGTCCCTCTGTTTGTCAGGTGCAAGAGGTGCACCCGGTGCACGTGCTCACCACTCAAATAGCTATTTCCGGTGTAAGGATCGCATTTCATCATCCACCCTCGCCCTCTTTATGAAGAAAAGGGACCCCCTACGCGACGCGCCTTCAAATGGTTCTATTATTGCAAAGGTATTAAATTTCTATGTTTAAAGTGCCTTTTCTCTTTTGACTATTCGTTAATACTAGGGGGAAAAACACCTAAAATTTGAATAATTTTAAAGCACTTTTAAAGATAGATCGCAGCAGCAAATGGTGTAAACGTGACTTAAAATAATCAAGGGGATAATGAAAACAAATTTAAAGATTACGGCAATTCGGATTAACTCCCAGTTAAGCAAACTAACGGTCAATTGTCATGGATACCAGAGTGTTTTCCAAGACAACTGACACAACAATAAATTTTGTAACCCGATTTGAACGCAATTAGGTTTTCTATTTTGGGATTATTCGAAAATTTGCTGAAACCGAACCTGCGTAAAGAATTTAAGAAATGATTTCTATCGGTTATGGATCTAAAATTAATTAATAGTCGGATCGGTTATGGTGGTTTATGGATCCGAAATTAATTGATAATCGGATTGATGTGTTGTAAAAAATTTTAGAAGAAATTCTGAAAATGCTCCATAGTCAGGAATCGAACCGGTTCTGCAAAAGAGTACGTTCAAGAGGAAATTCCCAGAGGTTAGATTCCTAATTGGGGAAAATAATCTCGTCAAATTTTTTTTAGAATTAATTTAGGAAATTAACAAGGTGGATAATTAAATGGAAAATATTAATTATTTACAATTTATTTCATGTCGTATTTTCTTCATAGATTTGTTATTTATATTTAATCGATATAAAGTTATTTCTTGGAGAAAACCATTTTTTACAGTTTATTTATAAAACAATATCTTTAATAATAGTTGCAATTATTCTTTGATTAAGGTCATTCTTCTCATAAAATTAATTAATCATTCTAAAACCTTGGAACGGGAACGTAGAAAGACAGAATTTTCTCAAATTCTAAATCAACCGTTAAAGCGTCAACTGAAATTACTTCATACAACAAAAAACAACCGTAAACCTCTTAAAAAATAGCGCAGAATATGTCCTCGACTATTTATGTTTATTGCCTACAAGGACATAGATCAAAATAACGAACCCATTATCTCGTTTTAATTATTCTGACGTAGATGTATATTTTTCCTTGTTTAAAAAAATAACTCGGAGACTTTAGATCCGTTGATAAGAACTCGGCATAAATGAAAGCAATCATTCATGAAGTAAACAAATTTCTTCACGCCGAATACTACAAAACTGATATGATTACAGTGGGTAGCGGAAAAAAAAGCCGTGGAAAAAAAAGCCGCGGTAAAAAAAGCCTGGAAAAAAAAGCCGTGGAAAAAAAAGCCGGTGGAAAAAAAAGCCGACGGAAAAAAAAGCCGCGGAAAAAAAAGCCGTGGATAAAAAAGCCGACGGAAAAAAAAGCCGCGGAAAAAAAAGCCGTAGATAAAAGGCTGATGAAGTCGTTGGTGCATAACAACCTTTAATGTCCCACTAGTCTGTTATTGTAACATAAGCACTTTATTTTGAAATTTATTATATGAGAAATAATTGCCTCAGGTCTATTATTTTTAATAGGTCCTAGGGCTCTTATAAAACAATAATTGACCGAGACAGAGAGAGAGAATATATGGGCGTTACTTGGCGTTACCATGGAAATACAGAATTATTCTAAAACATAAAGTAGTCTTGATTTAGTGTCAATACAAATTAAATGTCAAATTGACAAGCTTAAAAGTAAGAAAAATCGAATTAAATAACAGACTAGTAGAACATTAAACGTTGAAGGCACCACGGGTATTATAAGAATAATCACGCCCTCGGTCGACGTACAACCCTCGGGCTAAAGCCCTCGTGTTGTACACCATCGACCTCGGGTCGTTATTATTCTTATAATACCCTAGATACCTTAATAACTATAAAACGCCTTGTTTTAATTTGGGGTTTTTGGTTTGTTTGACAACGAGTGTGATGCTATGCTAGTATAATAAATAGTATATTGTTTTATTAGTATCAGAAGTGCAACTTTTTGTGGTGAGTCTGTAGTTTAACTGACGGGCGCAGCGAGTGCGATAATTTCAGACGAAGCGCAAAAAGACATTTTTCTACTAGCGTGCGGAAAAACGCATTTTCCGCACGCTAGTAGAAAAACTATTGTTCCTAACACGTGCAGAAACCTATTTTTCCGCACTTAAATGCTTGACAACGGCATTTGCGTGCGGAAAAATCGATTTTCTGCACTTGTTAGGAAAATAGCTATTTTGATCCGAATAAAACATGCTATTTTTTCTTCAACTGTAAGAAATGCACTGCTAGAAAAAATTAAAATTGCCAAACAAAGGATTAATAAGTATTAGTTTATTTATAATGAAAAAATACGTATATATACAACATAATAATTAACCTATTTATATTAATTAACCGCCACGTAGTCTAATAGTATAACTCACTGCCGCCAGAAAATCTTCAATAGTTTTCTCCCCCTGTTGATACTGTCGGCATAAATTGTTTAATCGCGTCTGCATTACTTCAAACACATTCTGCTTCTTCTTCTTCGCCACCACACCGAGATTACGCTGTTCCATTTTTGTCCTATCAGCAGCAATTTCAAGTCTCATCTTATTAATTAGTTTCCATACACTGGGATGATTTTCGTCGACCAAATTCGAGAACCTGTGGTTCCACCCCTCGGTTTGAATATTTGTCCTATCCTGCCCTTCGATAGTCGCATTATAAACGTTCCACAGCTGTGGTGGAAACATTGGAGCAATATTTCTCATTCTTAGAGCACCATCTCCTTGATTCGCAATCCTTCTAAAGGTTCCGGATACATAAGTGCTATCAAAATAATTAAGCAAATCTTCTGCTTCTGCTGGTACTATCTCTCGTAAGTATGACATCCCCCTTTCAACATCTGCAACTGGAAGAAAAGCTAAACCGTCCATCATACCGCAAAATTTATTGAAATCTTCGTTTTCCTTGTAAAGCGTCGCCAGTCCTAAAGTTTGGATTTTTCGCCAGGTACTTTGCGTTAGATGGTAGAAGCATCCCCGAATATCCACGTGATCACCCAGGACAGCTTTTACGGCTCCTATAGCGGCTCTTTCAAAATCTAAGTGGACAATTAGCGGGTCTAGATAAATATTCTTCTCCTCGCACGTTTCTCTGATTATTGTAAGCATAGCTTCATAAGTTTCCTGAGTTTTCTTTTCCAATAAACAAAAGGCTGCAGTAATTAGCAGACCATTCAGCCGAACCCTAATCACATACAATTGGAGAAAAAGTGGTGGTGCAAGAGAATAATTTCCATCCAAATACCATTCGGACGAATTCGAAAGTTGCTGCAGGGAAATATCCGTAGCAAAAATTATAATTCGCTCTTCTGCATCAGCTCCATTATCGTTTAACAAAAATCTTTCAGGGTTAGCACCTGCAGTGGTCGTCCAGTCACCTACAATGAGAATTAGAAAATAAGAAATCAAAGCAACTAGGCGTGCGTCGTTTAAATCAAAAAAGTTGTTGTTGATAAAAATAATTCTTCTTTTACAGCTCAACGACACGATGACTACACCCTAAACATATAGGTACATACCTTCTATTGTAAGATCCTGCAGAGTTGAAGGTGTTCGAGGCAGATCTTTAGTCCTTTGATTTCGTAGTGTGCGCTTAACCGAATCTTCTAAAGGCATTCGTGCCTGGGTTGAATTGTCCAGAAGTTGCATTGCTTCTGCAAAAAGTTGAACTGGTTTGCTCATTACATGCTGTTTCGACTTGGTTTTCATATCTTCTATTGCCTTCGCTACTTTTATTGACTCAGCATCAGCTGGATGATTGTGTTCTTTTGACATATTTGGATCCGTCTGAGATAAACTAGTTACCAAGGAACCTTTACACTGAAACCAAAAATGAATTAAACCAAAGAAACACTTAGAACAAGATTAATAAATAGAATCAGTTCAATAGATAGATGACGGTATAAACAATTGGTTGAGTAAAAGAGGTTCGTGTAGAAATTTTATTAAATTGAATGTTATTAATTAAATTCAGTAACTTACCTTAAAAGAGCTGGCTTTAGAACACCTCCACCGTATAAATTCGTTGCACTGTCTATGCAATACGTACATATATCCTCCGTAACACAACTTTTCTCCACCTTTATTGGATTTTATAACTTCCATATTCACACCCTTACAATAATGCTAACAGAATGATTCAGTTTTAATTTTTTTCGCCCTATTTAAACATTTCAGCAAGGGAGGGGTACAAGATAAGTTTGGTATTTTCTAATGTATGTATCTTAGATTAATGAAACTATTCTTATTAAGGTATGGGAACTTAATTATTGGTATTTAATTTACTTAAGCTACCTACTCATAAAGGACACTTAAGGGGTATAATATACTTTGATATTTAATAATGTATTATGGTGATATTAACCTTATTGCTGTAAATGGGTGAAATGCGTATCTTTATTTGGAAAAGAATTTGTTTATTTCAGTTTAATGGTATTAGTTTGATTTTTTTAATCAATATTTTTTGGAAACGAAATTTTGATATTGGGTTTGTCTTTTGTAGGAGCATTATTATACTGACTTCTTTCATAAATTGCTTAGTTAAATATTTGTGGTAGGTAATAATTTTAAAGAGAAAATCATTATGTTAAATTGTATGTGTAGGCTGTTTCTATTTATATAAATTTGTATAAATTTGTATAAATTGTAGTTTTCGACAAATTGTGTTCCGGTAAATTGCATTCGATAAATTGTTTTTCGATAAATTGTTTTCGATAAATTATAGTTTTCGATAAATTGTGTTTCGGTAAATTGCATTCGATAAATTGTTTTTCGATAAATTGTTTTCGATAAACTTACCGGATCCCTCCCTATTTCAATTGCCTTTAAAGAAAGAGAATAATTCTGAACAACTTATTTACGGTAGGGATTATAGGAACTTTAGGTGTTCGTTTAATCTTCAAAAACTGTTCAAATATAAATAAAGATCAAGTTCTTTTATTATACCGCGGCTTTTTTTTCCACGGATTTTTTTTCCGTCGGCATTTTTATCCACGGCCTTTTTTTCCGCGGCTTTTTTTTCCGTCGGCTTTTTTTTCCACCGGCTTTTTTTTCCACGGCTTTTTTTTCCAGGCTTTTTTTACCGCGGCTTTTTTTTCCACGGCTTTTTTTTCCTAGATTCGATTACAGTAGTAACAAAAACGGAAGCAAAACGAATTCTCTTGATGATATAGGAGCAATATAATTTTTTTACGTAATTTAAGAACAGTGGATTTGGAAACAATAGGGGTAACAAAATTGCAGATTTGAAACAGAAATAAATGTAAAACAAGTTATCGATGTTCTATTAATAGTAAAAGAATTCAGGTATTTATAGAAAGCAATTAAAACCCGCCAAAAATAATTATCTGTTGAAAACATAAAAGCTAAGCCGCGACCAATAAATCATAACAATCCAACAATTCAAAACAGGATCAAAGATGTGGTCCCTAACATTCCAGATATTTGATATCCTCCTTAACGTAATATCCCCTCATAATTACTAAATTTAACGACGAACTCCTACATCATTAAAATTTTCAAAACTTTTGCTTAAAACTGACATGTGACAATCAAACCGAAAGATGCACCATGTAAACCGCGTGCATAATTAACAGCAACCCTCTTGAATTGTGTCTTGTGCCGTGATTAATTTTATTTGGAACGAAAGGGTAGTCGGAGTCCTTGTCGGTGAAGAAAGCACTACCACCTACATCCTGTCTTATGTTAAAACGCCTCGGCACACAGCTGTCTTCGATTATATTTTACACGTGTCGTATTGCACCATCCACGAAGTAAAACAGCGGGTCTAAATGTTCTTAAAGAGATAAAATCAGTGCTAAATTAAAACCAGAGATGAAGTACACCGTGGAAATAGAAATTCTTTTACAACTGATCTTTATCCAATTTCTATTCAGAAATAATCTTTACTATTCTTGTTTGTAACCAGGAACAAATATTTTATTATTCAGATCCTTACTGCTGCACAGAAATTAGTGGAGTTGGCATACAAAATTTGAAAAAAAAATAAGAATTCTCATTCGTCCAATTTAGGAGGCTGTAACTCTGCAAACATTTTGGGACAAGAGTTTATTAAACAAGACCTTACGTCATTCTCATGGGACACCCTGTATAATTTTCGTAACTCTGTCCTTAAATTTTACACCTTCGAATTTTCGTTTCCTGTCAGACAAGACCTTCCCCAACAATATTCTAAATAAAGCATAAGATATTTTAAAAGAGTACATCAACAAGAGCATCCCTCGTAGTAAAGCTTGGATACGATGCACATGTGGTGCCCCTACATCACGTCTTGTTTTATCCCCGTGTTCTTATGTTTATGGTGAAGGTCAGCAGACAGGTTACACGGGTGGCATGTGCCATTTGGCATCTTATTAAATCTTCGGTGCCTAGCAAGATGTTCGAGATGCATATCCTGAGATACACGATCCCCAGGAAGCATCTGCTCCTTTTGGTTTTGGTTTTTTACTGAATTTATATTTTGATACTGGGGGAAAATTATTATGGCTTCATTTACTGCATTGGAAAATATAAAAATTTACCTTTCTTTAGGAAAATATATTCTGTTTTATCTAAAGAAAAATAAAACAACGTCACCTATATTGAAAGAATTATTAGTGGAAGGTAAAAAATATTTCAAAGGGTCAAAAATAGTAAAAAATAAATCGGTAATACTTGGAGGAAGTCATGGTATGTTGATCTCTGGCACCTCCCTGCCAGCTTGGGCCATCATAGAGAATTTTTGTCTAACAGGGTGAATTTCAACCCCCAGAAGAAACTTGCTTAAGATCTTCAAGGACATCTTTATAAATAAATAATTAGAAAAATATATTCCTACATTATCTCGGCAGCACGTGTATACAGGGTGTAACCAAAACACTTGACTAAACTTTAAGAGCGTGTTTTCCACACCAAGAGAAGAAAAAAAGTTCATATGAACATGGGTTGGGAAACCCTTTGTTAGGATGTTACAGCCCCCCTCGAAGGGGGCGCATGAAATTTAAATTTTAATTAATATCTCAGACACCCTTTAAAATAAATTAATAAAATTTGGCATATAAGTTAGTACTAGTAAGTGCTATTATCTGACAGTATTCAAGTAAAATTATTTAAACCAGGAGCGTCCCAAACTGGGGGGGCTGGGTACTTATTCTTCATTATTTTTGTGATCTTCAATTGTTTTGAGAAATTTGCGTACATGGTACGATTGTACGTTCAAAATTACATAAAAAGTGTACTCTTATTAAAAGTCGATAACCTGAACCGTTTTCGAGATAATTCAATTTTTACGAAAAATCCAGTTGCCATGAAAATTCGGAAACTTCGTACTTTATGGATAATTTCATGCGCCCCCTTCGGGGAGCTGTAGCACCCTGACAAAGCGTTTCCCAACCCATGCTCATATGAACTTTTTTTCTTCTCTTGGTGTGGAGAACACGCTGTTAAAGTTTGGTCAAGTATTTTAGTTACACCTTGCATATGAATGTTAATAAAAGAGAAATAAAAATTCTTAACCTTCCTTTAATCAAGATTTCATTGTTTGTAACTGCAAATTAATTTCTTTATAATGGAAAAATTAACCTTATATAGAAATTCAAAGGTTGATAATAAACTGTTAAGAAAAAAATAATTATTATTTTCTGCAGTCTTCTTCTACTCAATTGTGGTATTGTTTGAAAACACCCACGCTTTCCTTATTTTGCAACATCAGTACAATTATGGATGTTATTCATTTATTAACATTAATTAGAAAGTTATGTTAAAAATATCAAACTTAGGTTGATAAAAAATATTCATTTTATGCAAAAATAGATCCAAACTCTTCACTGCAATTTTTAAGTGGGAAACAAACAAAGAACTTCCACTTATGTGTCCTTTTATCTATGAAAAATTGCAAGGAACCTCATTACACGCTCTAGTTACTCGACATTGACAAGTGACAACGTGCATAATACAATCACTCTTATCACTTAGACCCCTCTTCTGCATGGAGGTTTTCTTTTATGCGTTTGTTATCCAAAACATTTCCTCATACCTAATGGTCACTGAAATACGTAAATTTGGTGTGACAAACTGTTAGTACAGTTATAGTTTTAGTTCAGTAGTACTAAAATTCCTCTTCTTTTACTACATAATGAATGTCAAACGAACAGACCATGTATGTCGTGATCATTATTTGCTCTCGTTTCCTGTTTACGTAATTACGTGGTTATCTAAGCAAATTGGATTAATTGTGAACATTATTCTGTAAAAATAATGCGGACATTTTTTTTTACCTGAAATTGGAACAGAAATTCTTTGTTGGATACCGAAATGTTTGTGTGTATTTCGTGAAGAACAAAACCGGAATATGGTTTTCTCACACTTTAGGATATTAAATGCAGGAAGAATAATTATTATGCAAAACTGTAATAAATTAATCGAATCTTTAATTAGATTACGTTTACGTAATTTAAGTATTGATTGCTTAATTGGTGGGAAATTTACTTGAAAACTAGACTAACACTGCATAATGAGATAAAATTCTGATACATAACCGTTAACCGGTAAACTTCCACATTACTCGCTCCTAGCACCATCCCTAATGAGTTTTCATCCCCCCCCCCAGGCGCGTATTCAGGGGGGGGGCTGAGGGGGCTGCAGCCCCCCCCGAAATATCTCGTTAGTTATAATAAAATTTGTATTGCTGCAAATAATATATTAAATTTTTATTTAGAAAAAATGCTGTTTTGCATGTTTATTAAGCATCCGGCTCAGACAGGTAGACTGAACTTGGAATATTCAATAGGCATCTGTTTTCAATTTGGGCTATGTAAATAGTTTTATAATCCCTAATAGTAACCCTAACAGGTTAACGGATTAGATGGATGCGTATACCTGCTAATGTGCTTGGTCCTACTGTTGGTCAACTACAAATTTCCAAGAAGGAACTTTGTTGGGGACAGGAGCTGCTATTTGCTTACCTACCCTTGCAATTTTACACAAATATTTCTTGAAAATCCTTAAGCTAGAATTTGCATTCATAAACCAGTAAGTATGTACCGATACCATCTGTACGGTACAGATGGTATATATATTCATAGGAACATTCAAATTTCGGACAATGCCGTAATTGACAAATTTGCTGAAAGTGATAAACCAAGAAGGCTTAACTTTGTGATTTAAATTTTCAATTTTCGTTTTAGACTAATTATTTTTTTATTATATGTAGTGTATAGTAAAGTCTAGAGTAGAGGTAGGTAAACATGTTTTCAACTTTTTCTACAATTTAGTAATGAATCTGTCTAATTAGCTAAGCTTACCTACTTTGATAAAAAAAATTCACCAGCCCCCCCCAAAAAAAAATCCTGAATACGCGCCTGCCCCCCCCCTTCTCTAAAGCTTTACCATCCTATATTATCCAAGAAATTTGAAAAGACAAGGGCCTGCATTCCTTGGCATGTTGAGGTAACATTTCAGATCTACACTCAAGTGCGGTGTAATTTTGCGGCTCCTCCGAACCACTGCTCCTAGGAAACGAAAACAAAGATTCGAATAGGAATCATTCAAAAATTATTGGCAGGGGATTTATTTTAAAAAGGGCAGATACATAAGGAGTATATTATTGGGTCATTACTTAATATTCGATTACTTCATTAGTTAAATATTCCTGACCTACACCAAGAAAACCAACACACGCCTTCTTCGTATGTGAAGCTTTTAACAAAAATATCCACCAACACCTCCTTTTTAATCAACAAACATCTGCTTCCTTCTTTAAAGCAGTTTGTACATTTACGTGAAGTATAGAATACATAATGAGATCATTGCTTCAATATCCTGCGGTTCAAGGTCAAAGGAAGTTAGCACGAGACCAAGTCACTTTTTCCGGCGTTTAAGCACGTCCACGAGCCAATCAAAATTCATAAATAATGATAAGAATCGTAATTTCATTTTCTAATTGTATCTTTAAAACGATGTCCAACCCGCCCAACCGTTTGCGATAATAAGATTGTTCGTGAATAATAAATTAGGTGTTGGTAACACGAAAGAAATCATTTATAAACGGATGTTATTATAAAAATATCTGGTGTACTTTTTTCTCGGATGAAATTAACTGTAACGATTTAAATTCAATGATCCGGGAAGATACAACCACGGATGAAAAGAAAACATGTGACCTTTCAAAGTTAAATATCTAAAGTCAAGTTAAAAAACTGAATTGTTGGGTTGTGTGTTACGACATCCTCAAGACGCAAAACTTTTTCGTCTATTGCTTGTCGGATGAAACAATAAAGAGGAAGGGCTTTAACTGACGTAATAATAAGAGAAATCGGTCTAAAAAGGAAATGTTCATTTAAGTGTAATGAAGTATAACTTCTTTGGACCACTATTTAAAACAATGACAATCACACAAACCTACTAATCTGGGTAGCCGCAAACCGGAAGTTTTCATTATATCACACTTACTACTAACAAGGATGATAAGGATAACCAACGTATTGGGCTTATCTTAAAAAAAATATTCTGGAATATTCTTTACAACGGAAACTCCTGGTCTAAACAAAACTTATCTTATTTTTCAGTTCAAGAGAGTCTACTGCTACTATACACGTTCAATTTTAATATTTTCCAGGTTTAGATGAATCATCTGCAAACTTTTCAATATTTAAATGGTAGATAGAAACAGTTAATTGCAAGAGTTGTGTGGTAAAACAACCAATTACTGATGATAATAACCACCAATTTTCAAAGCAAAATTATCGATACTGACCAGAACGTTTACGATATTGCCTTCATTAACCACATTAACCGTAACACAAATAAATAATTGTCCAGGAAATAAAGCGAGTGTATTAGAAGCAACTTCTTTGGTAGTTTTCAGGAAAAACAGAAAACACAACATTTTTTGTTGGTCATAAAACAAGAACTGGTAAGGGCACACATAACCAGTCGATTATTTTTTGTGGAAATTCCCCAAAAATGCTTGCCATCTGCTCGTAGATAATAAAAAAAATACAGAAATTCAAGGACATGAAAATTAGGCGTTAAAAACGCTACTGGAAAAATGTTACCCGAAATAAATATCATCCGGAAGTTAGAAAAAATCCTTGCAGAGAGTTTTGTATCCGAATTTTTTTTTAGAAATCCAGGAAAAATAAATTTCTAAACTGGAGGGAAGCAATTATTTTAACTGTCTCTCTAACTTTCAAAATAAGAAAAACTGCTTTTCCCATCAAATTTCTACAGACTAACCCATTCTTCTCAATCTCACAGGTAAGCTCATTGTCTCATTACTACAATCAAACGGATTCAATAAAGGTTGCTGATTTTACTCTTACATAATACAATTTTAAAACAAAGATTAAAATTTAAATAAATTTCCTTTCATCTTTCTAGGCCTCCCACTTAAAATATAAGACAGCCGACTATACAGGAACTTTTCAGACGCATTGTTACTCGTCTTTTATCATTGGATTAGATAATAAGTTTATCACGTATACAAATTGGTCACCCACGCACTGTTGGTGATTGTTGCGTTTAAACCAAGTCAACAATTGGGTCATTATTATTAAAATACGGTCAATAGATTTATTCATTAGTTCAATCTTCAAAATGAAGAAAAATAATGATGCGTGTAACATAATTGGAACAAACGATCAAACAACGTTTAGTGTCAAACAATTACTAAACGAAATCTTTCTAAATTAAAAGACAGTTTGTTTTTTTTTACCATTAGTAAAGGAATTCAAAGCAAATCGAGCGCTTGAGTTTGAAACGGCTTGTACTTTTGTTAGCATGACAGCTCTAAATTTAAAAATTCAAGAGTCTTATGCAGTCATTCAACTATTAGATGAAAACCAGAAGTTAAACTAGAAGTTAGTGCTGTAAACTTGTTGAATATTTTAGGTACATTCCGAAAAACTGAAAACCTTCATGATTACCTTCTTAAAAATAACGCATAACCCTTGAAATGTACAAAATTTATAATATTTTGACTTTGAGTTTCAAAAAAAAACCTTACAAATTATGTTAATTGCTTTTAAGATAGTAAACAAGTTGCTATCTTCAAGAACATTTTAAGGATTCGCTTTGAAGTTACAAGTTAGTCTGGTAATTCTTCTTTTCTATTTCTGGAAGATTGAACTTCTCATTGGATTAAAATTTATTAAATACAAGACCCGCAACAAATCTTTACAAACGCTTAAATAAGATTAGTAGTTTTAAATCTATAGTTGTTTTCTACAAAAGAATTACAATGCTATTACAGTAGTAACATAAACCCGTTTACATTTTCCTTTTTTGATGAATCTAGAATTTCACCGTGGCGCCCTCTACGAGGTTTTGAAAATCGGAAATTGATGCTTTCATAGCTTCTTTATTAGTCAAAATATGAAAAAAGTTTAAATAGAAAAGTTGTTCAGTATATAGATTTGCATTCTTCTAAATTTACATCACGTATACAGGGTGTTTGGTTTCCCCAGTACAATAAGCAACTTTGTTATTTTAAATGAAACACCCTGTATATTATTCTATAATTGAATGCAAAATTGAATTGTCTATCACATAGTATAAGGTAGTCATATAGCTAAAATGTACGGTTGATGAGAAAATCGCGAACTTCCGTTGCGTTAGTAAATTAGATGCATGTCTCTCTTCTGTACGTATCGAACCCGTATAGTCTGGTGTTTCTCGGTACGCATTCAAGTGATTTCCAATGCTACCTCGCGAACTATTGTTGAATACCAAAAAGGAAATGTTTATTTTTAGTATGGGAAAGTCCAGGGGAGATGCGCAACTCAATTTTTTTACTTATTCACACTTTAACTGTATCCTAATTTTTTCGTAGCAAAAGTCTTGACCTAATCCTTTCTAACTTAAATTTTTCAGGTAAGAAAAAACAAAATATCCCTGGCCTGGATCCGCCCCTGGGCTAGAACATGCATTTGTATGTTCGCAATAAATTACATTCCAACATTATTGAGTTCTCGGCCAAAACAGAAAAAAAAAACAGAACATTGAAACAAATATAGGCTACTAATAGTAAATCCTGCCAACATCAATACCAGGTTTTATTTTTATGTGTGAATTAAAAAATTACTGTAGTTTAAAAAACCAATTAGGTAACCCATCACAGAGAAAAAACAATCAAGCTGACAGAACTTTTTTATAACAATTTCCTGTAAAGAAAGGATGCTACATGATGGATTTTTGTTATTGCATAAATTCTTGTCTTGGTAGTAAAGTTTAAGTATTTTATTATTGCGTTTACGAGTACAGTTACGGTTATGCGATAATAATAGCTTTCCATTGAGTAGATTTATTTTATCCTGAAATTATATGGGATTCTAGCTAGGCAAGTCATATTAGCAATTAGAGATCATTTGACGGTTTACAAGGTCTGGAGAAATTCTTAACTTTATAGGTCCTTTTTAGTAATAACATTTAATTTTAATGATACATACAGAGTGTCTGGAAGGTACAAAATAATAGAGGCCAGTAATATTAATATTTATTATGTCATATTAACTATTTGTATATTAAATGCGCATAGTTACAAATTGCCGATTAAGAGAAATAGTCGACGCGCGACTACGGTAAATTGACACTCTTTGGAAATTGATGAGAAATTGTTTCGTTATCTTTGGCGCTTAGTAACATTCCGTAACATTGTTTTGATAGATATTTTAAATTTATTTTCAGAGCGTTACGTAAAAAATTCTTTCGTATTTGAGCAGAAAAATAAATCAAAACCAAAGAGCCACGTTGTTTTCCAAAATTGCCCTTCTAGGTTTCCTGTCTTGCTGCCGCCTCCCTTGATAATGTTCAGAAGCAGCATATAATGTTATAACCGGATTTTTTTTCAACTCACGAAGTTGCATAATATGGATTATTTATTTCTAATTAAATTTCTAAAGGTTTCCATTGATCTAATAAGGTAATAAAGGATATCTTGACAATAAGGCAATTTGTAAGCAATGCTGCATCCTTTTGATGCACTTCAGTAACATTCTCACATATTTGTCATTATAAAAAAAGTGTGTACATTATCGATAAGAATATTAAATAGCGAGTGTTTATGACAGTAACTCACATGTGTGATACAAGGATGCAACCATAACCATATAAGTTCTCTGCGGAAGGGCAAGGACCTTAGGGCACGAGGATTTGTTCAATAGGAATGATGTGACGGAGATTAAACATTAAAAGAGTTGCGGATGTACCCAACATATTTCAGTTCGTTTTCCGTTCTTGTTTTTAGATCTGATCAAAATGATATTTAATTTAATCCAAGACAAATTACAGGTTGATTCTTTTCAAATCTGAAAGTTCCGCTTAAAGTTTTTGTTAAAGATTCGGTTAAGGTTAAATTCAAGGTGTTGTTTAATTTCCAAGTTTTAAGCATACAAACTTTTTTTGTTAATTACCTTGTTTTATGTAATGAAACTGTAGTATTGTGTGAAATGGAATTTGTTCAAGGTAAAATTTGGTTGCATTCTTCGTCAGAAAAAAATCTACTACCTATAACAAAATTATTTTCCTTTAAGGAAATTGCAAAAATATTAGGTCATTATTTTCGGCAGATTAACCTTTGAAGTTTGATTAGGTAATGAGCAAAAATTCTTCTAGAAAATTTTGTTATTAGGTACCCTACACTAATTGATTATGTGATCGTTTAATTTCCTGTTGCAATATTTTTTAATTATCTAAAGTCTTTTTGAACTAGTTTAAATCAATAATATTTAGGATATTATTAATTAAATTAAATTAAAATGTTTTTTGCAAAAAAGAAGGATTTTATGAACGTTAACATTTAAATTTTGACACAATATTTGGTGTGAAACTCATTAAACTAGAAATAAATGCTACACATAAATTTTAAACTTTAACTTCCTGTTTTCTATGTGCATTTTAAAAGGTTATTTATGATTATTAATTATTTTAGAACAATTTACATGATTAAACTAGATTGTAAATTTTTTTTAAAATATTTATTATAGAAGCAAAATTTTCTTGTAGATCACTAAAAGCCAGCGAAATTATTTTTTACGATGACACCCTGTAGTTGGTATATTTTAGCTAAATAGTGGTAACTTTTAAGGGCCGGTCTTTCAATTCGAATTTAACTCCCAGTTAAGCTAACTAACAGTCACTTGCCATAGATACCATTGTTACAAAGCCTTCAAGGAATTGTACAATAAAATATTTCGGTAAGGGTAAAAAAAAACGTCACGATAATCAAAAAAAAAGTTTCTACATTTTTCTAGGTAAATAATTCTAACTTAAGATGATGATTTCAATTTTTTCCGCTATAAATCTTTCCGAAGGATAAAAAATTGAAGGGAATAAGGAAATGACTAGAAAATTACAGTCATTATAATTTCTACCACAAAATCCGCCATTTCGGCAACATTTAAAATAATAATTCATGAAAACAATGGCCAACTTTTTTATAAAAAAGTGATCCGGAAAAAATTGTGACAAATTATAAAACTTTAATATTTGAAAGCACTTTAGCAACTAAACGATTCCAGAAAGTGATGACAAACCGTAGCGTATGCAATTTTTGGGTGACGTAGATTTTTAACAAAAAAACTCTAGTCTACCTTTTCCCATTCTCCTATAAAACGTTTTTATTGTCTCTCTTCCAAACGCTTTTCACATCCTTCCTATCTTTTTTCATTTCCACTCTTCTGATCCTTTGTTTCGTTTTTCGGACAACTTATCATTCCTTCTTTTGTGATTCCCACCATTCCCAAGTCTACTTTATCCCCTATCCTGTTTTATTTTATACCACAGCCCCATCCTCAACTTTTACCCGATTTTCTAAATGTTATCTCACCCCTCTTCAATTGTTGTTAATTAATTCTACTTTCTACACAGTTTGTTTTTCTAGATTATGGTAAAGCATTGTTGGTGATAAACTTCTATCGGTTGAGTTAATTATTGTTCCAATAAATTATTCTATTGTTCAACGGTCACGTGCATATTCATAAATACATACAAATAAGTGAGTTGTACATTACGTGCGGATTACTACAAAAAATGTACCCGACCATATCTCATTAAACACATGTTCTCGGCCAGTTTACAAGTACTTACACTTGCTTGTTTATTATTTACAGATGGTTAAGATTTAAAGTTAACCGATTGTTAAGACTTTCAAAAGTCACCGACTTGGAAAACTGACTGTAAATGCCGACTATTACAATAGTTTTATTACTGAAATTTAATTTATGATGTCTATAAAGACATTGAACAGGGGGTGCGAAGGAAATATACAAGTAAAGAAATCCTTGAAAAAAATTTACTTAAATATAGGAAAAAATCGAATTAGGGTAAGGAAATGAAACAGAAATGTGATATAATTGAACATTATATTATGAATCATGTTTGTTTCCATTTTATTTGTAAAAACTTTTTATATGAAGGTACTTGAGGAAAATATCAGGGCTATTAATTTTTTAATAATTACCCTTATAAGGGTTGTAGTAATTCCAGAAGCAGCTTTAGAAAACATAAATAATAATTGAATCATGATAGGTTTTAAAAGAAAAAAGTGCATTAAAAATTATTTGTAATGGAAATACGGGTTAACGTGAAAGCCATTTAGAATCAGCATCTGTACGTGCATGAACAAATTAAAAATGTTTTTGTCTTTGTATAGTTCAATTAAAATGCAACTGGATTGGAATTGCAAACCAAATACAATTGGTTCTATTTTCGTATTAATGCAGCGTCATTGTTTCAAGCTTGATTTGAAAATCATTTTATTTTATTAAAATTGCATTAAAATTATGTTTTTCTTGTCCTTGGATTTACTTACCCTACAAATCACCTGAATCGAATTTTAATTACGGGAAACATTTGTAAATTACTGTAAATTTCTATTTCCGTTTAGAAATTACCAGAATCCTTGGGAATTAACAATTATGACGCTTATAAAATTTTAAAAACGCCATAAAGGCAACAAAATGAAATTATGTACCTACTTCTTACAGATCTTTTTTTAAATGCAATTTTCACAGTCGTTATGTCTTGGATGTTGCAAGATCCTGAGAAAAATTGCCCCACAATAAACTTTGACACATTCTTTTTAAATCCGGGCTTGTTCTATTGTTCGTTCTAGACGGAAGATTTAAAAGTCATTTCTTTTTATCCTGGATAGTAAGTTATAGTGGGCGGGTGGGTAAAGTCAAAATAGCCCCAGCACTTGAATACTTCTTCAGGTCAAATCCCTTTCGTTATTTGGTTCCCTTGTATAATTTTAGTGATGTTTGAGGGTCTTATCTATTTGGTACGTTGAGATAAAAAAAATCGGTTGTTGGTTACAACAAAGTATTTTATTGTGGAGAAGAATTTTTCGTGGATAAACACGAATATCCGGTTGAAAAATGTTGTATGGGAAGTCGGGCTTTTGATAGAATGAGGTTTTGTTTACACGTGGTGTTTTTAATTGGGTCTAGATTTTATGTTTATGTTCTGTTTTATAGTAAATATACTGTTAGGTATGGGTTTACATCTTGGCAGTTTCAAGTAGAGGAAAATAATCGTGGATCTTGAGATGCTTACACTTGCATACAATGAGCTTCTATTTTTGAAAGTGACTCTTCATCTTAACTTCTCATACTTCAAAAATGTTTACTACTATTTTACAGGAAAAATATTCATCTGACATTACATAAACTGAGATTATTCACTAGTGAATAATGAATCAACTCTGTTTTAAATGCTGCAATGAATACAAAAAATTCTTACATATCTATTAATAAAAAAATATCTTTTTAAGATACATTGCTTTATATTCCGCTAAAATATTTATTGTTAAACTGACGTTCATATCAACATCAAATATTATTTATAAACTTGCCGAATTCCGAGAGTTTCAAAGATTTTTGTAATTTGCCGAAATATTTATGAGGTTGATAAAGTCAACTTTAATTGACATGGAACGACATTAACAACTGATGTGTCAATTTATTTAATTATAAACATTATTTACAAAACTGCAATTGATAAACGAATACATTTTCATAACAAAATAATTTTAATTGATATTACTTATCAAAAAATTTGTTTGATGAAAAAAATGTTCCTTTGGAAACACTTTAAAATATTTTTGTGTGCAACTGTCAAAAAAAGGTCACTTTTTTTGTTTGATTTTGAGTCGTGAAGTAGCACATTTGTTTATAGTAAAATAAAACCTTGACAACGTAAAAAAAGCCCTGACAACGTAAAAAAAAGACTTTTTTTTACCGGCCGACAAAGACTTTTTTTTACGGGTCATGATCTTGAATGAAATTAGCTTTTAATTTTATGTAAAGATTCGATCGAAACTTTAATTTTGGTAATTTTTCACAGTTGCACACAAAATTTTGTATGCCACATGGCCGTGAACTATCTTTTTTTTATTCGAATGATTATTTGGCTCGGCCTTCGCCTCGCCAAATAATATTCATTCTAATAAAAAAAAGTGCTACTTCACGGCCTTGTAACATAAATAACTATTTTGACGTTGAGTATATCAGGGTCGTATGCACCCCCCTTCCCCAAATATCTAGAATCGTTCAGGGAAACTTTAGGCACGCGGGGGACTAGAATCAATTATTGTAACGGCCTAGCTTTGCAGCCGAAGGCGCAACCCGCTCGACCACACCAATTCCACTTGTTCCCGATACAATTTTACATTACATTACATTTTCAAATATTTTCCTTTAGAGAATAAATTACTGGCATGCTAACTTGAAGTGTTAGCAATTTTTTTAACCAGATAATAAATCCTCCTGATTCTCTATTATTTGAATATTCTCTCACCCCAGTTATGGTCGTTCCGGTTTAATTTTATATTTCCTTTCAAAATCCATGCAACTAGGTATGGGTAAGTAAAGCAATTCTTTTGTGCTTTTGTATGCGAAAGTTCCACATTTTAAATGTGGGTTATGGTTATACAGGATGCAGTAATTTATTACCTCCGAAAAGTTAAAAAAATTGTAACATTAAAATTACGCATTGTTACAGTTAATACTGTATCATGGCATGATAATGACCTTTATATTAATTTTTGTTGCTAAGATATTATATGATAAGATGACCTATCGACACCGTTTCTTAAAAATCCAAATATGCCAGACATTCGTATTTATTTAATTATGAACGTAATTACAACTTTACAGCATCCGCTTATCGTATTAATTATAAATCTGCGTTTTACACTCAATTAGGAATGTAAATTAGTATCGCTGAGTAGTTTTCAGAATATGTGGATCTAACGGAGTTGAAATAATTATAGCGATTTAAAGTAGAAAACATGGATTTGATTTTACACTGAATTTTATTTTTATAATCAATGCAAATTATTTATAGAAAGCAAAAGCTGTGATTCTTAACTTTTACTCTATTATTTATTATTAATATAACATTTTTGCGAAAATAGTAAATTAACATCTAAATAATTTCCTGCAAAAATTATAATTACAAAAAGTTTTTTTTAAGATTTTCTCATCGTAATCAAACTGTTTTTATGCAGCATCTTATTTACTTAATCCAATTAAATATGGTAATATGTTTTGTTTTTAAATTTATTTGTAAACTCAGATACGATGTAACTTATCGAACTTTTGTTGTTTGTACCGTTTGCATTATCAGGTTTTAAAAATGCAGTCATGACATTGAAATAATATTGACTTGCTTTTATGGATATCATTTTACCACATTCAGGAATGTTTGTAAGTTCCTATACAAAGAATTTTGGACATTAAGAAACACGAGGGCTTAAAGTACTCGGCCTAGAGCCTCGTCATTAGTTTGTTACGATGGCGGAGGCGCCAACTTAATCGATCTTGAAGAAATAAATGGATTAGTTCACAAAAAAATTTAATTTCGTAATTTAAATATATTAAAGGTTGTACGATGACCCTTGCCTTGCGTTCTGTAAAACCACTTCCCTATTCACGAGTACCGGTAGTCGGCAATTAATAACAAGACGAGACGACAACATATTTTAATTACTGTTCGTCTCCTGCAGTCTTTATTTATTAGAAACGCATGTCAAAATTTCGATTTGTACTGCTAATCGCAAATTGTCGTAAGATCTAACGGACGCAACAAGGACAAGCAAATAAATGCAGAAAAAGGGACACATCGACAACCAGATGCTATGCGACACCATGAGAATATCCGCTGGGAACCAGCTTAGATCTCTTCTCTGAACATCGTTCTATCCCACAATTACGTTTTAGACACGGTTCTTTTAATGTTTCTCTCGGTTACCATTACAATTTACGAGATAAAGTGAGAAAAAGAATCGGAATAAGAAAAAGGTTGTGCTTTACGGTAGGTGACAAAGATGAAACCTACGATTATTTCGAACAATTGTTGGTGCTCTAAAAAGTGAAAGGCGACGACCTTTAACATAAACTACTATACGAAAGTGATTTTTAAAACAAAAAACTATATCCTAATTAGTGATAATTTTGTTACCTATTTGTAGAGGATATTTGAAATATGAAATTGCGTAAAGAAATATTAACATAATATGCACCTCTAGTTTAACACTTTCACCGGAGATAAATAATTAATTAATGTAAAACGTTTTGAATCCGCCGTGTAATTAATTTCATACAAAACTTTTAATACCTCTGTTGAACAATAAACAATTGTGTAATTGTGAAAAGTGTATTGTTATTAAACCTTTATTATTGTTTATTATTGATAATTTTGCCTTGTTTGGTGGCTCGCTCACACACGACAATAAAACAAAGACTCAATTAGCACACAAATCGTACAATTTCTAATGAACATAATTTCTAATTCCTACACACATTCCCTACATGGGCGTCATTAAATTCGTGCGAAATGTAATTTTACTACAGATTCTGAAGCAACCGGAAATTAGAAAGGGAGATTTATGAATACACAACCATGTGGTTTGATTTTGTCTCTACTAATAAGAATTTCATTTCTTATTAAATAAAAAAAAAATACTGAAACCAAATATTATTTCCATTGTTCTCTTAAAATCCTACATGATGTAAAATTGCATATAATTATTATTTAATATTCAAATCAAGTCTTCTTTTACATATGGAGATGTGTGAATACTTAAACAGAAAATCTGTGCAATTTGTTTGCAGTTTGCAAAGTTTACTGTTGTACTATAAACAGAATATGAATATTATTTGAAGAAGCGAGTTCAAAGTGGTTATAATGTTATGTTAAGGTATGGCTCTTGTCTTCCAGGATAGTTAAAATTCTGCAAACGCATTCACACAGGATGTCTGAGATAAATTAAAAGCAACCAGCAGAGAATTTGGGATTTAAAAACAGAATTGGGAAAGAATGGAATTAAAAGAAGGAAAGGACATCTATCCTTCTGAAAATTCCCTGAAAAATGCTTGGATATTACAATCTCCATTTACAATTAAAATTAGCGTCTTTTAATTACTTATGACACAATAAAATTCCAGAGGTCTTGCCTTAGTGCCAGGACGTAAATAATAAAATTACCGTGAACTGAGTCATAAACCATACTAACTTACTTCTTGCAAAGAACTTACCATAAAGTATTCAAGGTTGTGTTATGTACATTTTCTACTTTTGTTACAGACAGTGATTTTTGTTCAATTTTTAAAAGTTTATTTGCATTGTGAGCATAATGTGAGAATATCCCGCAAATTACTTGGACTAACGCTTTTTTTAAATAAGAAAACAATAGCAAGAAAGATAATCATTTTCAGTCACATTTATGAAGAACCGTTAATGATAGCGTCAAAAAAAATTCGAGTCATATTCGGAAACAAAAAAATTAACAATAAAGGAAGACCGCTAGGTATTCAACAGGTAGCTTCCTTTAGTTAAACGAACAATCACAAACCTGCTGAGAAGAAGCAATGCGTAAATGCGTGGGAATTTAAGTTCAGTTCCCGTGGAAATAGGCTGCCTTGTAAGGTCGAACTTCGGCCTTAAATTCTCTGAAATTGTACCCGACTAACACGAAAAACCGCATTTTATTTCTTTCTATAGCTTCCTTCGGATGCTGAGATCAAAATTAAACAGTAAATGGTATTCGACATCCGTTTAAATCAAGAGACTTGAGAAAAAGGTGATTAACTCAAAATACTGTTTTAATTTCTTAGATAAATTGTGGGAATTGTTTTAAATTTGCCAGGACCGTACCCAAAACAAAACTTCTTGTGACAGTAAAGGGTACAACCATAACGTAGCCTCAGGGCACCGTAGTGACTTGTCCGAAAGAATAAATTTCCCCCCAAATCTTGTATAAAAAACATAATATCTTTATTTTCTTTTATGGCAGCCTTGAGCAAAATACTTTCACACCACACCTGAGGCTAATAAGGGTATAATTATTATCTGACATTAAAAATTTAAAAACCAACCTGTGGATTGGACTCGCTAAGAGATGAATAACTGGATGATCTGCTTCCAAGTGGTTCTGGACTTAAGCTTCCATATGACGTGGTGGAACTTAAGGACACGGTGTCAGCCCTGCTCCTATAAGGAGAAAGCTGCACGTGTTTCATCATCTAAAATTAAAAGTGTTTGTTAAAAAAATATCCTGAGGATACTGAATATAGACCTAAGATATTTATTCACATAAGTAATCAGGTTTTTACATTATACCAAAAGTAAAAGTGGTTTTGCGAATACAAATGTGACTTTAAAAAATCATTTACTTTAATAGATAAAAAGAACAAGTTAAATTTAAATATTTCTGTTATCTAATAGTATATTATATTATTAGGAGTAGAAAGAGTTCTTTTTGTGTTGAGCTCATATTGCGGCCGAGGCGCACGCGCCGAGGCTGTGCAAGTGAGCGAAACACAAATAAGACGTTCTACTCCGAATAGTATATACTATTTTTTCTTCAAGTGTAAAAATATTCTGTTGCTGTAAATAAATATTTCGTAAAAAGTCATTTCGACAGGACAACGCTCTCCCTTCTACTAACCTTGGGGGCGGAGCTATGGGCAAAATACTGCCGTTGCCATGGATACGTAAACACATTATTGTACTAGTAACATTATTTTCATTTTTTGACTACTAACAAAATGACTTCCTTCTACATAGCCAGTTCTGTACAACAATACGGATATTATGATACGCTTGAAGAAAAACATGTTTTTTGAATAAAAAATCAGGTGTAAAATCAAGTTCAGCGCATAAATCCATAATTCTTTATACAGAATGTTACAAGTTAAGTCTCATTATTGCTAACTTCGTTATTATAGGAGATACGATATCGATTAAAAGGGGAAACTAGTAGAATTTTTTATGCTGATTACGATGGTGAAATCAAAAAAATAATTGAACATCGCATTTCCAAGAAATTGATCACAACATCATCAGGGAACACCCTGTATTTTTTTACATAAATGGATAGAAAATTAAAGTCTGAACAAAAATGTTCATATAACTTTTTCTGATAACATTCAAAATAACCGAGTGATGTGGATATAACTGTTTTAAACCTTAAATCAACTCAAGCCATGAAACAAAAAACATTAATTGTTGTCAATTATCCTAATGTCTCAAAATAATAACAAATTATTGTGCTTATTAGGTATTTTGAGGCATTAGGATAATTTACAACAAGGAGTGTTTTTTGTTTCATGGCTACTTGATTTTAAGGTTTAAAACAGTTATATCCAAATAACTCGGTTACTTTGAATGTAATCAGAAAAAGTTATACAAGCACTTTTGTTCAGAATTTTATTTTCTATCCATTTATGAAAAAATATACAGGGTGTTCCATTAAAAAAAATATGTTTTATTAAATATCTCGGAAATGCGATGCTCAATTGTTTTTTTTAATTTGACTATCATAATCAGCATACAAAATTCTACAAGGTTTCCCTTTTAACCGACATGGTAGCTGCTATACTAACGAAGTTAGCAATAGTGCAGACTTAACTTGGAACATCCTGTACCTGTATACCTACATGCGGTACTAAAATGTGTAAGAAAAATAATGATTGGGGCAAATACGGTGGTATTTGGGAGAGCAATTTGGAACCTATCACACAATGTATTGCTAATATTTCTAATTTTGCAGTAATCTAAAAATTCAAATAGTGAAAGGAAAACTAGATCTTATTTAATTTAATAATGTCCTATTAACGACGTATATGTGGAACAATGTCCCAGTTAAAAGGGCAAACTCCATAACCAGAAATAAAAAACGTGTATGATAATGGTATAACAATACAGAGAAATACTATAAATGGAGAAAATCTCAAGTTGCAGTAATTACCACACATGGATAAGCGTGAAATTCTATTATACAAAGGTTTTCTCTGCAGGTATTTATTTCCAAGTTCTAGTTTGTACTCGTTTCTTTATTATACTTTTTAATTCGCATTAATCAACTGAATTAATATTTATTACATTAAAAAAAATTGTAATAGCCTTTCTGCAGTTACCTATAGAATAAAAGGAGCATTACAAGGACCTTCATCGGGACCACTACTGTGCAACAGGTGCAACTTATTTTCAATTTTATTCAATAAACAATTTATTACGCCTACAGAAATAAAAAAAACTTTATAACAGTAATTATTGTCTTAAATCTCGTTTTAAAATACCAACTTATAAAATTTATAACCCAAAATCAAGTTTGCTACTTACATAAGAGTAGTAACTAGCTTGTAATATACGTGAGTGTGAACTAAATTCTTGTTCATTTGAAACCTGATCAATTCTGCGGTCTTGAAACAATGCTGTGGTTAATAAAAATATGTGGGGTGTCTGAATACTTTAATAAGAAATAAAATTTCACATTAAAAAAAACACCGGATGTTAAATGTATTTTTTTTATTGAATTACTTGCACAAAAGTCTTAGTACATATTTTTACAAACGTGATTACTTGTATAATATGATTAGAATATTATTTAAGACAAACCATGTTAGGAAACTTCAATATTTGCGATTAGATCTACTAGAAGTTTAAATAAAAAAGATTAGATCGGTTCCGGGATTATTTAATTGGGACCCCATCGTGTTACGGTGGGTTTAAATTGCCTCATTTTATCAAAGACCGCTGGAACAATATTGACTTTCAAGTGATAAAAACGCAGGTTGCTGTGAGAAAGTTCCAGGGTCGCGAATTTAACCCACCCAAAAAATATTTATGTAAAAAAAAGTTAAATAACCCACGTCTGATGAAAAAATGATATCATTCAAGGAATACTTTGTCAAACACCTTTTAGCTAAGCCGTTATCCTTGTAGTGCATTAAAAAATGATCTAACCCAATAAAATCTTGATTCAATTAATAATCTGGAGAGGAACTTCTCACGCATGGTCCGTATGGCATCTTACAAGAAAACACAATATCGTCCACCTACACGGACACATATTATACAAAAGCATTCTGTATTTGATCGGTTTTCTCGTACAGATATGGAATGGGGCTCTTATTCGTGGGGTGGGCGGACTACTCACAGGTGTGTTCTCATGGGTTCTACAACGCATTCGCCTAAAACGACCTACGCCATGGATTTAATGATAGCTTAAAACTTTACCATACTCGCTTTCTTCCTCTTAAAGAAAACTTGATATTTTTAATGTGATTGACATATGTTGTTATTAATGCTACTAATATTAATAGACTGTTAGTTAATCCTAGTTGTAATTTGTCTTTCCTAGGCAGGTAACAAAGCAGTGTGTGTGGTTTATGACAGAATGTATAATGGATTATATTACTTGATGTTAAACCTTGATAGATTGGGAAAGTGAAAATGATACGCTAAAGTGGTTTTGTTGCCCTCTTTGCTAATATTGTAACTGTTTTAATTGTTTGAAAAAAAAACATTAATAAATAAGTAATAAAAAATACAAATATATAATGTCACTTGTCACATTTGTACTCGCGCTATTGGAGCACTCCACGCTGCGCTTGATGTGGCCCAAACCCATTCGTGCTATAATCAGCCCTCTTATTACACCAGTATAATAATATACTATTACTTGGTATTACACTACACTACAATCACACTCTGAGAAAATTCTCTGTCTGTAGGTCCAAGTAAATAAAAAATTATATCCTTCTTATATAAAAGCCTCCAGTCAGGTAATTTTATTAAAACTGGCAAGCATGTCACAGAATCTAACATTTTGTGTAATTTTTAATAATTTTTGATTGATGTCTAACAGATTAACCAACCACACCATTATGCAACCTTCCATTACGCTCCTCAAATCGTGCTATTTCCCATAAGTCAATTACCTTTGTCCTCTGAAAGGTAATTTAACATTATATCCAAAATTCAAATCTTAAGATTCTTTAAGATAACTCCATTTATTATTGTCACGTCGTGCAATTAACACAATTTGTTTTCAGAAAATAACGTCTTTTAGATTGCAAACTTTTCTCATGCATTTATTCTTTCTGTAATGGTAACATAACGACGCAAATTTTCCACGCTTATTTCACGAACGGATATTGCAATATAAATACAGTTTTTTTGTTGTAAAACACAGAATGAGGAAATTCCTACAATGACTAACATTAATAGACGCATGTAATGCATGTTTTAAGAGCATACGTGGATGCGCTTTGCATATGTTATGAGAATTTTTCTTTATGGAATGAATGCATCTTCAATGGGAGTTTATGATTTAATAGAAGGTAGGTATTAATTGAATATTACATCACTGAAATGCCACAGGATTTGTTTGCTTCCAGGATGTTTAATTACCTGCATGTATTATTTATTAGAAAATTGCGTTTATTAGTGCATTTAACATATTTGTGGGTAAATAGTACTGCAGAGCTTTTAGATTAATTATTATTGCAGATGTGCATTTGCAAATTTTCGATTCAAGTTTTTCTATATCCATTGCGCAACGTGTTGGCTAAGTGACAATATCTGATGAAACCTAGAGGAAATCACGTTGGGAAGTTCGGCGTACATAGGCTGGGTAATCCTTGGGAAGTGTGGATAGTCCCTGGAAAGTATGGATAGTCCTTGGGAAGTTCCTGAGAAGTCTGGTTAGTACTTGGGAAGTCTGAGTAGTTCCTGTAGAGTCTGGGAAGTCTCAGAAAGTATCCTGGGTAGTTCCTGGGAAGCCTGGGTAATACCTGGGAAGTCTGGATAGTATCTGGGGAAGCCTGGGCCGTCCTTGGGAAATCTGGGTAGTACCTGGGAAGTCTGGTTAGTCCTTGGGAAGTCTGAGTAGTTTCTGTAAAGTCTGGGAAGTCTCAGAAAGTATTTGGAAAGTCTCGGTAATTCCTGGAAAATCTGAGTCATTCCTAGGAAGTCTGGATAGTATCTGGGAACTCCCCGGGAAGTCTTTGGGTACCCTGGGAAGCCTGGGTAGTACATGGGAAGTCTGGGTAGTTTCTGTAGAGTCTGGGAAGTCTCAGAAAATATTTGGGAAGTCTGGGTAATTCCTGGGAAGTCTGGATAGTATCTGGGAACTCCCCGGGAAGTCTTTGGGTACCCTGGGTAGTCCCTGGGAAGCCTGGGTAGTCCCTGGGAAGCCTGGGTAGTACCTGGGAAGTCTGGGTAGTTTCTGTAGGGTCTGGGAAGTCTCAAAAAATATTTGGGAAGTCTGGGTAATTCCTGGTAAGTCCGGGTAATTTCTTGGAAGTCTGGGTAGTATCTGGGAACTCCCTGGGAAGTATTTTTGTACCCTGGGCAGTCTGCAGGAAGTTCGAGGAAAGCCGAGTAGAATCTGGGAAAGTCTGCTGTAATACAGGGGGAACAGCCACTGATCTGCAACTCTCGTCATCGAGATAATTCTTTTCCAGGGTTGGTTTTGAAAAATTCCTGTTTCCCTGCTGTGAATACGGTACGAATCTACTTTTACAGGATAATTCCCGATAGTTTTCGGTACAATCTAGCTAAATAATTTTTCTCCTGTAAATAAAAACCATAAGGAAAATGTTACTGTTAACACATTCCAGTCTGCCTATGAGTCGCAAACAATTAATTTTAAATAAGGAAATATAAACAATGAAGAGAAAACGAATTGAAAATTATATAACGTAATTCAAAGACGAAATGTTAAGGACGTAATACATCCCTATAATAATAATATCACGTTAAAAATATGTGACAAGCTTACAATGGTGTTTGAATTTACTCGTTCGTTAAGTTCCTTTGTGTCGATTTAATTTATTACGCTTGTATTAATTCATACTTATCGGATATTAAGTAATATAATGCAAATTTGTAACCTAGATTTTCTTTTTCAATATTTAAATATACACGTAATTCATAGAAAATAAAGGAAAGTAATAAAATTCCACGCATGTTTGAATTGAAAGTGACAATCATTACGAAATGATCTTAAAAGATAAAAACCAACCAAGTGTTTGCAGGTGGCAAAAAAGGATTACGCAGACAATTACACATACAATTAAGTTGTAGCCTCGACCTTAGAATAATATGACCAGACAAAACAATAAGCTGAAACAGCACGATATTGTTATATCCCATAACCAATATTGTAAGTGCCGCCGAGCTGGTCATAAAATGTGACAAATTGTTTCCTTTCTATTATTTAGAAGAAGCTACCAGCTTTCTAAAAGGTCTATTAACCATTCTATTAACTAACAAAGGAAGCTGACTGTCCGGTGCCCATGAAATTGCACATATGTTGCACAAGTGTATAACCGTTGTATAACCCAAAACCAAGGGCTAGGGACAGTCGGGCTCTAACAGCACAAGAAACAAGTCCTCTTAAGAATAAATTCAAAAATCAAGGTTCAATGATAGAAATAAGTTGTTGTATATAAATAAAAACTAAAAACAATTGGACGCTCTCTTTCTTTAACACGACGCACCACGGACCCTCAACATAAATTTTGGTGGCAGCGGTGCTGGATTCGTGTGCGTATTAAGTGTTGGATTCGTGTGCGTATTTACTGTTGGATACGTGTGCGGATTTATCTGATTCAATTTAACGTAACCGAAAGTTCGTCATCCAGGAAAGCTAAGTTGGTCATTTTTAAACAAATAATTAATTCATCCGGAACCTCCCGGTCTACATCCAGCGAAGCTAACTGGTCTGTTCCTACTTCATTTCGAGCGTCCCATCCAAACTCAAGAACCGAAACTTCGTCATCCAGAAAAGCCAAGTTGGTCATTTACTCATTTGAAACAAATAATTCATCCGGAACATCCCGGTCTTCATCCAACGAAGCTAACTGGTCTATTTCTACTTCATCTTAAGCGAAAAACTCGAATTCCTGTGGTAAGTTTGCTTTTATTTTCCAGTGTTTCCTTGAAACCTATCCTATAATATTGTTGATGAAAATTATTAGTTACCAAAGCACCATGTCCACAGCAAATCCACCGACTTTTATTCCTTTTGAAATATGCGTGAAATTAATTACAACTTTTGACGGAACAAAGTCAAAATTCCCCGAATATTTGAATGGACTAGAAATAATAAAATCTCGAAGCGATCCTAATGATTCACCACTAATTCTAGACATAATAAAAACTAAATTAACTGGTCCTGCGTTTACTGCTATTCGTTACAAACAAATTAATAATCTAGACGATCTCATTAAAATTCTAAAAACGAACTTCTCTGAAATTCGCACAATTCCCCATTTAGAAGCTCAGTTATCAGCAATTCGCCAAAAATTTAATGAAAGTATTACTGAATATAGTGATAGGTTAGAAGGTATCATAAATCCCTTAATTTCAGCCACATGTGAGGGTAAAAACGCCGAAGCGTGTTTAGTTGTCGCTGAAATTCTACAAAAGAGAGCTTTGCATGCTTTCATATTTGGATTACATAATAATTCTTTAAAATTGCTGATAGAAGCTAGGAATTTCCAATCATTTAAAGATGCAGTCGAAGGTGCCATACAAAAAGAAAGGGAACTTGTATTAGACAAAGAAATCTTTAGAAACTCAAAATTCCAAAATTATGATTCGCGTGTCAACAACGTGCAAACTCCTAGATTCCTGTACTGCAATTACTGCAAGAAGGAAAATCACAGTATTCAAAACTGTCGTTTTTTAAATAATTCCCAGCATCAGCCGAACTCTAATATAAGAACGAATCCAACCCCTCAAAATAAATTTCGCATTTTCAACAATAATGTTATATGTAACTATTGTAAAAATAGGGGTCATGCAATAACCGAATGTCGCAAACGTCAGTACAATAATAGTAGACGAAATCTAAATAATCAAACCCCATATCAAGCAACTACCAATTCGAATGTTAACGTAATGCCGTCAACAAGCGTTGAAACATCCCCTACGTCTGCATTCAAATGCTATGCAATCGAAAATCAAGAACAGGCAAAATTTGTAAATCTAAAACTCGATATAGGAGAATCAAAAGAACAGTCACTATTAGTTGATAATGGGGCCGATATTTGCTTATTACATGTCAATATAATCAAAGACGAAGTACCAATATATACTTCAAATTCAATAACTTTCTCAGGAATAGGCAACAGTCAAATTAAAACTTTAGGCACCGTTAACGCCGTTATCCAATTACCATCGAAAAACGTTAGTCACAGTTTCCACGTAGTGCCGAAAGACGTTATATTACCAAGTGATGGTATCCTAGGTCGCGATTTTTTCATAAAATATCAGGTTTTAATCGATTACCGTAGTAATTCTCTAACCATAGGTAACAATAATTTAAAACTAAACCCATCAACAACTATCTTGTCCCTTAAAGGTCGATCCGAAACCTTTGTAAAATTGCCCACTGAATCCAATATAGAAGGAATTATTGAAAACTCGGAGCCGCATCCCGGAATCTTTATTAGCGCTTGTTTCACTAAACCTGTAAATGGCAAATGCCTTGTCAGTATTCTAAATAATAACGAAGGTGAAGTTGAAATTCCAATTCCTAAAGTACAGCTCATTCCTATTCAATCAACTCGTAACGAACAATTCAAAGCTCTATGCACTTCTGCCCTAATTAATACACCAAACCAATCAGAAAGGCTAGAAAACTTGCGTAAGGCAATTAGGACTGACCATTTAAATTCCGAAGAAGAATCTTCATTAATGGAAATTTGCGAACAATTTAGCAATTCATTTTATTTATCAGGTGATCGGTTGAGCTACACAACTGCAACTACTCACGAGATACTGACCGAATCAAATAAAGTAACTCCAATACATCTGAAACCCTATCGTATTCCAGAATCTCAAAAGCAAGAAGTAAATAATCAAATTACCAAAATGTTGCAAGAAAGCGTCATACAACCGTCAAAATCCCCTTGGAATTTCCCAATTCTATTAGTTCCTAAAAAATCCGATCAATCCGGAGAGATTAAATGGCGTTTAGTTGTAGACTACCGTAAATTAAATAATATAACCGTTGGTGACGCATTCCCGCTTCCCAATATCACAGAAATACTAGATCAATTAGGCAAAAGCGTTTATTTCACTACTCTTGACCTTGCTAGTGGGTATCACCAAATTTTAATGTCCGAAAAAGATAAACCAAAAACGGCATTCAGTACACAACTAGGTCATTTCGAATTCAATCGTATGCCTTTCGGTTTGAAAGGAGCTCCCGCCACATTTCAACGACTTATGAACACCGCCTTATCAGGTCTCCAAGGCGTGAAATGCTTCATATATTTAGATGACATAGTAGTTTATGCCGCGTCCCTTCAGGAGCACCATAGCAAATTAGTAGAGATATTTCAACGATTAGACGAGTTCAATCTAAAATTACAACCTGAAAAATGTAACTTTCTACGCAAAGAAGTTTATTATCTGGGTCATTTAATTAAAGAACAGGGTATCTTACCAGATCCCAATAAAACATTAACAGTAAAACATTTTCCGATTCCCAAAAATGCTAAGGAATTAAAATCTTTTCTAGGTTTGTGCGGTTATTACCGCAGATTTATACAAAATTTTGGAAAGATAACGATCCCTCTCTTTAGTTTACTGAAGAAAGATGTATCCTATGTCTGGTCAGATCAATGCGCCGAATCATTTGAACAGTTAAAATACATTCTAACGAATCCTCCTTTACTGCAATATCCCGATTTTCAAAAGGAATTTATACTAGCTACGGATGCTAGCAAGTACGCCGTAGGTGGCATACTATCCCAGGGCGAATTAAATAACGACCTACCAGTAGCTTATTGTAGTCGAAAATTAAACAAGGCTGAAATCGAATACAGCAATCCGCAAAAAGAAATGTTAGCCGTCGTTTGGGCGATTCAACACTTCCGTCCTTACCTTTATGGTAGAAAATTTAAAGTTGTTACCGATCACCAAGCCTTAAAATATTTATATAATATGTCTGATCCTAGCAGTAGATTAACCAAGTTTAGATTGAAACTAGAAGAATATCAATTCGAAATTATACACAGATCGGGAAAATCAAATTGTAATGCGGATGCACTCAGTCGCATTCCGTATACTTTTTCTATCCAACTTGATACTACTTTTGCCGAATTTAGAGAGTATGCTAAGACACATTTAATTATAAATAACAGGGTAGTCGAAATTACCGGAGATATTCGCAATTCTAAAGTATCATATATGCTAAATTTTATTTCCAAAGATCTACAGCCTATTAATAACATAACTAAAAAACTAATTAAGGAATTTAATTACGATACGAAATCTTGGGTGCTTGACTCTAAAACTTTAGGTGAGATAATTCTCATTTCGAACGATAACAAAAATTTTATTAACATAATTGTAGTAGAAACAGGTACCGATAGAATTAGCAACGAAACTTTATGGTATTGTCTACATCAAGTAAAACATTTTTGTGTTAATAAATGTGTAAAAAGCATAGCCATACCCAAAGAAATATTTTCAATTAATCAACTATCTTGGGAAGAAATTCGTGTTATGTTGAGATTTATTTTCAAAAATACCCCTGTTGAAGTTTTTGTTTATAGCGAAACCCTAGAGTATACAACGGAACTAATTAAACAAATTCTTTACGAAAACCACGATACCCCAGTAGGTGGTCACCAAGGAATAACGCGTACCTATAAACGTATTAAGCAATATCATAATTGGCCCAACATGAAGAGTGATGTAGAAAGCTATATACAAAAATGTCCTTCCTGTCAGAAAAACAAGTTTCATAAAGTAAACAAATCCCCGTTAATGATTACTAACACAGCAGTTAGGCCATTCCAAAAATGTTACATTGATATCGTTGGTCCATTACCTTGTACTGAAAATGAAAACAAATATATCCTTACCTTCCAAGACGATTTAACAAAATTCTCGGAAGCTATTGCATTACAAAACCAAGAAGCAGTAACTGTCGCAAATTCATTCGTCACAAAAATCATTTGTAAATTCGGAATCCCAGAGGCGTTACTCTCTGACCAAGGCGCGAATTTTTTAAGCAATCTCATGAGGAATGTTTGTAAACTCTTGAAAATAACTAAACTTCAAACTACCGCCTACCATCCCGAATCAAATGGTCAATTAGAAAGATCACATCGCACATTAGCGGAATATTTAAAACATTTTATCAATGCTGATCAAACAGATTGGGACTCTTGGTTAGATTATGCTATCTTTTGTTATAACACGACACCGCATTCATCCACGAACTATACTCCCTTTGAATTATTATTCGGTAGAAAACCTTTATTGCCATCGACTATTTTAAAACCACCCCAATTAACCTATTCTTACGACGATTACGTACAAGATTTAAAAAGTAAATTGCGAATTTCTCATGATGTAGCCCGAAATTTGATAATAAAATCAAAACAAAAATCAAAAACATACTATGATAAAAAAACAAAAAATGAAATCTTTAACGTAGGCGATCTTGTGCTATTGCATGACTCAACTGTTAGACGTGGTCGATCAAAAAAGTTAACCGCTTCGTGGATTGGACCATTTAAAATTATACAACAGCATAATGCTGTGAATTATTCTATAAAACGACGAAACAGTACTATCAAAGTACATGCCAATAGGTTAAGGCATTTTATAAACTAAAAAATAACAGCGCCCTTCTTCTTGTATACAACCTGCATCTACATCTATATTTTGAAAATCATTACCAATATTATCAGCATTTTAATTATCAAAATCCCCAACAATATCCTTCCGTCCTATAAAAAAAAAAAAACCACTGGAAAATTACTATAGCAAACAGGAAAATTCACTTTCGCTAGATCAACTTTAATCTACCATGTCGAGTCGAATCACCACCACTGTGATTCATCAACAATACATTACTAGTGCTATCCAAGTGTTTTATGCATGCTTTATGTGATACAGTGTGTGCACAGTGAAAATTCAAAGACAAAAAAAAAAGAAAACGTTATAGTTGTTTAGTGAATTAACATTTTATTAGTTAAGACATTATTTATCTGCATTATGTATATACTTAGGTTAATTAACTTACTAACACTATTTAATATTAGAAAAAGTTTCAACTCAAACAAAATTACCTAGCATAATTTAAATAGTCTTTTAAGGGCCCGAGGATGTTATATCCCATAACCAATATTGTAAGTGCCGCCGAGCTGGTCATAAAATGTGACAAATTGTTTCCTTTCTATTATTTAGAAGAAGCTACCAGCTTTCTAAAAGGTCTATTAACCATTCTATTAACTAACAAAGGAAGCTGACTGTCCGGTGCCCATGAAATTGCACATATGTTGCACAAGTGTATAACCGTTGTATAACCCAAAACCAAGGGCTAGGGACAGTCGGGCTCTAACAGCACAAGAAACAAGTCCTCTTAAGAATAAATTCAAAAATCAAGGTTCAATGATAGAAATAAGTTGTTGTATATAAATAAAAACTAAAAACAATTGGACGCTCTCTTTCTTTAACACGACGCACCACGGACCCTCAACAATATGATACATTATTAAAACTGATGATATATGAGGTCTACACCCTACAGTGTTCGGTTAACAATCGCATATCGTCACGCATCGTTCTTCAGACTATAATAAATGCACGCCAGGATGAAAGACACTACAGGAAACAATAACCAAAATATTGATTTGCATTTAAGGCGGATTTTGATGGTGTCACTGGCTCATAATAATTTAAATTTTGTTAAGAAAAAACATGTTACAGATCAAGATTTATGCGTTATTGCACGAACTATTATAAATGGGTATTTTTAGACAAGGTACAAGATCAGGACCGGATTACCAACAAATCAATACCCACTCAGAGCCCACGCTAGTAAAACCATAATAAATTAATTTTATAATTCGGTCCTGAATTTTCACGTCTAAAATTTTCAGAACCCGGTCCTGTATACGTCTTAAACAAAGATTAAAATTTTCACACATGACCATCCTTTGCAAAAAAAATCAAAAACCAAGACTATTAACATTCTTAATGAGAAGAAATTAAGATTATAAAACGTTTCAAAGATGATTTATTTTAAACGACAAACGTTTCCTTATCAAAAAAATAACTGCTACATCCATCAGAGGTGACTTAAACGTTTCACGAAAATAATTCTTTAATTAATTAAGCTAATTCTCAATAAGATACTTTAATTATTAAAAAAATCTTGTATATTTTAAATAGAAATCGTCAACAGGTAGGAGTCATGTTTGAATTATGAAGCTGTTTTCTGATAAACGGATGGACAGGTATAAATAATTAGTGGTTATGATTCAGAAGTCTAAATGTTGGTCAATCTGACAATTAAAATTGGAAGAATCGCAAGATATATTAATCATGATATAATAATTTATTTAGTTACGATATAATTTTTAACCCAGATTTTATTAGAAATACGTGTAGGGGAAACGACTCCTAACTGAAAAATAACTGAAAAGTATTTTAAGTAACGGAATGAATAGGTATTAAAATTATTATTAATCTTGCAAATTTAATCGTAATTGTGATAAACACTAAGTAATTATATTTACAGGCTGCTAATTGTGAAGTATTTCCACCTATTATGCAATAAATCAGTTGCTCGTTGGCTTTAATTATCAATAAAATAATTTGATAATAATTAATTAAATATTAAAATTTATTTTCATCTAGTATTGCTATGGAAGAACAAATTGATGCCTTTAAAATTGTTTTATGCGAGCCAATTTTAAAGGCATCAATTAGGAAAATATTTTCCCAATTTGTGTTTCAGGATTTTTTTTCACAATTTTTATTTTTATATAAATAAACACCTACAGGTACTTCCTCAGCCTTATCATTGGTAGCATAATTTCTTAGAAAGATAAATTTTTATTCCAAAGGGACAAAGATAGTGCAAGGAGATTACGACCCGAGTTCCAAGAACATCCCACGTATCCTGCTCCAGCAGAGATTGCCACTCCCTTGACTGTTCTTGAACAAACCCGGTTCTCTCCTCCTTATTGTCGGTCCATTTAAAACGAAGATGAACACGCTCTGATTATAATATTAAAATTTTTACGTGCGCCTTCCTAAGGTAAACGAGCCGAGCCGCCTTTAAACATAATTTTAAGGCGGGAAAATAATTCTTCATCATGAGGAATTTTGGTTTAATTAATGATTTTGTGTGTTGCTGATTTAAGAAATGTTAGATTGAATAAATAAGTCCAAGGCTTTAAAATAGTTAATAAACCGTTAAATCAACTGTAATAATTCCTAATTTGCATAAATAATTGAAAGTATCCCAACCAATCATGTAGTATTATTATACAGTAGCATTGCTACTGTCTTTATCTTTTATGGCGGCCACGTTTCTAAGGAAAATACCAACATCTGTACTGTTTTGATCACGGAATTGTAATATCAGAATGTCGGATCAAGTCCAATTACTCACATCGCAGGAGATGCGCAAATGAATACAATTTTAATTTGATTACATCTACAGCCTTTAACATTTCCAAATTTTACAAAGGCAACTCTGTAATAACTTTAACTAACTATCAAGGTAAAAAAAATTGATCCCTATACATGATCATAATCGTAAACTGGAAGTTATTTAATTAAATGGGTCCGTTGAGTAACATTCTTGCTATGAGTTTATTAAACTTGACATTTATGGAGGGATTAACTTAGGTTTTCCTTAAATCTCTTAACATCCTGTATTTTGTCAGATGGTTTTTTGTATCTAAACGAAATTTAGTCAAACAATAAAATAACATCTGTTAGTAAAATTAATTAATAATAATAAAGCCCAAGGAAAATTCTCAAGATTAGAAATTTTACTTCTGTAATATCCTTGGAAATTTACTATACAATGGTTTTCTACAAAAAACACGAATTTAATATGCGTAGAGTATTATTTTTATAATAAGATAACGGTAAATGTAAAATTATGTAAAACGTTTGTCATAGAACAGAACATGCAACTCAACAAATGATTTTAAACAGTACCAAGCAATTTAAAGTGACGAGTTGCTTAATATCCGCCTTTGACAACATAAATTAGTATAAATTCCAATCGAGCAGGCTTTGAGATTTGAAATTTTATAGCAATTAAAATTTTAATCGTAGCATCCATCCTAACCGCTAATTTCCTCTATTTTATGACGAGTTTTGAAATCTTGATACTGAAAAATCGACTAATATTGAAACTAAATGTTTTAAGTTATGTCAGGGGCAAAACTACAGCTATAGGTACAAGAATTTCAAAAGAAAATTAACTAAAGAATACATTTGTTCCCAAGGTTCTTTAGCGGTACGTACAGAAGAGAGACGCGCATCCGTAGTAATACTAAATTTTCAAAATTTACAAAACGCACCTGAACTTCGCGATTTTCTCATCAACCGTACATTTTAGCTATACGACTATCTTATACTATGTGATAGACAATTAAATTTTGGATTCAATTATATAATAATATACAGGGTGTTTCATTTAAAATAACAAAGTTGCTTATTGTACTGTGGAAATCAAACACCCTGTATATGTAATATAAATTTAGGAGAATGCAAATCTATATACTGAACAACTTTTGTATTAAAACTTTTTTTATATTTTGACTAATAAAGGAGCTATAGGAGCATCAATTTCCGATTTTCAAAACTTCGTAGACACACAGACAGACATTTTATTTAAACCATTTTTTTGGGTTCCTGGAGATTTAAAACACGTATTTCCGCGAAAATCTCAATTTCGAAAATTTTTATGATAAATATCAATACTTCCCATATACCAATGGTGGTATGGGAAAGTAAAAAGAAGTGTCCAGAAAAAACAAGCAAACCAGCTTTCGAATTTCAGATAAAAAAAGAATTATAAGACCCATGCTTATAAAACCTTTTGGTGTATAATGTTTGCATATAAAATAAGCATTCTTTATAATAAGCAATATTTCTTTTTCGATCTTTTATTTTTATCTTAGCAAACATATATTTTCTCGTCGTGTAATAAAAAATAATTGCATGTTTATTGAGAAAAGTGTTACATCTTAAAAACCAAATGTTTCACATGCACTTTCGGGCATATCACGCAAGTGTAGGTTGCAAGAAGTGCCTTTTTTTTCGCAAATCCATGTTTAGAGGAGGTGGATTAGGTTATCCCCGTGTGTTGGCGGTTAATCCGTTGCTTCAGCAGTAGAACGAACACTTGCTGAATACACCTACATCTTCTTTTAAAGTTTAATCTTAATTTATGTATTTTTATTAAATATTTGTAATTAATTTTAACCCATAACTGTTTTAACTGCAAATGGTTTTTAAAGTACCCGCATAGAGAAGTAAATTAAAAGTAAACCAAGTGCTACTTTATATTTCGTGCTACTGTACAAAACATTTCTTATTTGAGTAGTGAGTGGAAAAAATTAATAAATAATTTAAGTTTAAATTTTCTTTATGGTCACAATGTAAAAGGAGAGAAGCAAAAAACGAAGCATAAGGGGTGTGATAAAAGAGAGAAGACAAATCGGTAATTGATGCTCCTATAGCTCCTTTAGTAAGTAATCAAAATATGAAAAAAGTTTAAATATAAAAGTTGTTCAGTATATAGCTATGCATTCTCCTAAATTTATATTACGCATACAGGGTGTTTGGTTTTCACAGTACAATAAGCAACTTTGTTATTTTAAATGAAACACTCTGTATATTATAATATAATTGAATGCAAAATTGAATTGTCTATCACATAGTATAAGGTAGTCATATAGCTAAAATGTACGGTTGATGAGAAAATCGCGAACTTTCGCTGCGTTAGTAAATTAGATGCCTGTCTCTCTTCTGTACGTATCGAACCCGTATAGTCTGGTGTTTCCCGCTACGCATTCAAGTGATTTCTAATGCTGCCTCGCGAACTACAGTTGAATACCAAAAACGAAATGTTTATTTTTAGAATGGGAAAGTCCAGGGGAGGTGCGCACCTACTTTTTTTTCGACTTAAATTGCGTTTCCAACTACGAACTAAATATATTTGAATAAGTTACACACGAAACTTGAGACATATTATTTTGTATAAAAAAAATTGCATAGTATTTCGTGTAACTTTTTTTCAGATTCAAACGTAGCTGTTGAAATTCCTACTCTTTACAAAAAAAATATGACTGTAAAACATGCAAACTTTTAAATCTTCCCAGACTTCACGTACCTATGTGCAAGAATCTTGGGTATTTATTAATCTAGTTAAGATTACATCGCATAGTAACAAACCGTGTTCAATTGAAGTAACTAAAGTTAATCATTTTCGAAGGTAATTACAACTAAACGAAGCTCCAAGACTTAAAGTCAAAGATCGCGGTTAGCAGGCGCTAAAAAGGTCAATCGAATTATTTGTCTTGCGCTTCACTTTGCGACACTGAGGTCTACCAAGCTCAACATTAAAACCAACTACAATATTTTTTCTTTATTCCTCAATAACGACTGCTAAACTTTAAAATTAGAAAGTCCTTGAGTTAATTACTGTACTCATACGGGCCCATAATGTTAATTGATACTGTAAGAAATTCAGCCTGAAGCCGCACTTTTACGAATTTTACTAATGGTACCGTGCAATATTAGAAGATAAACAAAGAAGGTGGATGACCTCAGCTTACACACCCAATTTAATTTGCTTTATGTGTGCAATGCAATACTACTACTACTATATTACTATAATACACCCTAAACTATTACGATGCAGCCGCACCCACGTATCCCCCCATGTGTGCTTGTGTCTCCCCCACGGAAACATGGGGGAACGTAACATGATTAATTGACGAGACCACTTATGCGGATATTAAATAATTGCTATGGCTTATGCATGTACTGTATTAATAATGTTGGAGCCACCCATGAGAATGCACTTTATCGAAATTTAAATGAAACGAGCATTCCGAAAATTAATTTGAAATAAAAGAAACGTTAGAATTCAAATCAGTTATTGGCCTCTTATACCTTCTTTAGGGTAAGGAATTCATAAAAAAAAATATTCCGTGGGTGTTCATGCAAGTAGGTACTGTGGTTTTATTATGGCCGTTTGGTAAACCTGATCCGAAAACGGTGCCTTATTAGAAGACATTTTTATTTATCGACGTCCCACTGCTTACAGTAAAATTAGCACTTTTAAATTTATTTTTTGTTTAATTCAATTAATTGAACATAATTGAAATAATTATAAACAACAGGTAATTGTTGTATTCCCGCATGATTGCTCTTTTAATGATTTATGAGTGGAACAAATAATTAATATATGACAGGTTTTGATTTAATTGGTTGAACGTTTTGTTTTTACCGACAGAAAATGTAGATTTTACGAGATATTTTTTAAGTATCAATAAAACAATGTTATTATGCAGTTGGACATAAAATAAAACTGTTTTGTTAAAGATTGGTAATAGTAAACGTTATGTAACTAGATTAATGATGTTAAACTTAAGAACATAAAGTTAGAATTAATGTTTAGGAATTAAATAAAAATACACGATGTTAAACTACGTGGTTACATAAGGTTACAGGTGAGAGGTCGTTTCTTTTTAAAAAATGTATCAAGTTATTGTATATTTTTAGATATTCGAGATATTTTGAATATTTCTTTCCTTAAATAAATGTAAAATGATACTTGAAGTAGATTTTTTTTTTGAAAACAAGTACATAAAATATAACTCAATATCTTGTTTTAAAAAATGTGATGACAAAATTTAAAAATGGGATTGGAAATTTATTTGTTTTTGTAATCGAATTTAGAAATAAAATAAAACACTTGGTGTAGAAATAATGCAGGATTTTTTAAATTTAATTTTTATACCAATATCCAGTAGGTGAACAATTATTTTTTATTTTACTGATTAGATTATTATACAGGGTGTAGAATTGAATCAAGCAACATAGGGATGTTAAATTTTAAAAGTCAAATATTTACCTTCCTGAATTATTTTACAGAAAAATTGTAAGACATGTTTTTGTAGAGAAAATAATTCTGAATGCATAAATGTTATTAAGGATATTTTGTGTTTGTTCACAAACCCAGAAATGGTAAAATAATTAACGGTATTTTGGCAAAATCTGTAGTGCCTTGGAAATACGGTGCTCTGCTCATCGTAATGCCGCGCTTGTACTGTCGCTTATTTTCATATATTACGTTTATTTTATACGAATTATAATGTGTTCATTGGAAGAAAAATTAGAAATGATAAAATGGTATGATTCTGGAAACGTGAAACAAGGGATCACTGAACGGCAGTTTGCCACAACTCCAAGGCACCATAGATTTTCGTCAAAACGATTTTCCTATTTTCTCAGCGTTTCAAAAATCAAAAATGAATATATGCGTAGACGCAGATTTTTTTTCTCTACAAAAAACTTATATGGACCTTTTTTCTAAAATTATTAGGGAAGATAATATTAGCAAATTAACATTTTACCATGTTGCTTGAATCAAAAATTCTACACCCGGTATAATAAATTATTCGTGTACTGTAAAAACACGCTTTTTACTTTTAGACATAATTACAACACTGATACGGAAGCACATTAGCGTTTGGCATTGAAATATAAACCTGAGTTCAATTTAAAAAATATGTCGATTACGTGGAATCCGCATTTTGAGGACGTACCTAACAATTCCGCTTATAACGGACTAGAATAATGATATTTAGTTCATTATAAACGAAAGTTCATTATAAGCGTGTCGACCATAACCGAAGAGTCGTTAAACGAATTTTTTTACACTATAGACGTTTTTCTATAGGATTTCTGTTGTAAACGAGTTTGAATCCTGTTCGCTAACCTCCGGTTCAGGAAATATCCTTTTTCTGCCAGTTACATTTTTTGAATATTTTAATTTTAGATGAATTTAGTTATAATATTATAGAGTAATTTTTTAAACGAAATGAAAATTATGACTTCAAACATCCGGCAAAGTTACAGTTCAAATTTCTAAATTTTCCTGTACATAAATACTGCACATGCTAAATTATTAACACATCCTGACCATCATGAAAATATAAATGTTATGATCATATAAATTATGACAAAAATTATTACCTCCACTGTAGATTTTGATTTCAAAAGATAAATACTTCCTTCTATAGAACTAACTAATAAAGAGTCCTGTTAGGCAAAAAAAAAACCACAAGCATCGATTTGTACGCTTCGTTTCCGAAATGATTTATACAAATTCTCAAATCTGTATACAGGAAATAGTTTTTGGATATTTAAAGTACATTTTAAAAACCTGTTACAGCCCGCAAGCATCCTTCTTGATTATTCATACGGCATTTAACCGTGAATAGTTCTGATAAAAACCGGCATCCTCTGTACAATAGCTTGGCCCGTGCCTTAATTTAAATGATTTGGTTCAGTCTTGCGTAAAGCTTCTTCCGCTAGAAAATTTAGCCCCTTGGTCCGTGTAAAAAATTAATATCTGGGTCCAATACTGTTTCCCCTACTGTTTCCGCAAGAGAGGAACACAGAACACTTCCGTTTCCACGAGTCTAAAGTGTGAATCGTTACAATGACTGCCTGTACTTCCGTTTTCACCCTGCTGATATGAACCCCCGTGGGACTTGCTCTGTTTGCTACAAATTTCATTTCCTTTTAGGTCAGAATAACCAGCTAATAATAGAAATATAGGAACAAACTGGGTCATATCCAACAGTGTGGGAATATGAAACAATTTCGTATTAATATCAAAATTATTTTATATTATCTCCCAAGGATTTTTGAAAATTTCAGTTAAAGAGCCTTCGTGATTATCAACAAACATTTAAAAGACGATTTTATAATCCCCCATGCAATTTTTTATTTTCTCTCTTCTTCATCAGACTCCACTAACTTCCACCCTCTCATTGCATCAATGCAAGTCTCTTCCTTCAAGTATCCCCCACTATTTTTTAACGCCTTTCCCCTTATATCGAATTATTTTTCCCAACATAATCTCCTAGTCTATCTTAAAACTTTCAACCCCACGACCCCGCCACACTCTTCCCAGTGAACTATTCCCTTCCACCTCCTCTGCATGAGCCTCTCAATTCTGCGCCCACAACCCCCCTTTGTTCACTCTTTCCTCATCTCTTTTGATTTATTATTCAAACAATTTTCTGAATCCTCCCCCTCTTTGTTTTTTGTGTCCTTATTATGTTTCCAACTTGAAAATATTCTAACATACCCTAAAAAGGTACTATAGACGGTTTTAAGGAAATTAAAAAACGTAAAAGAGTAAAGCAACTGCTTATAGCGATTGCACCACCGGATCTCATCAATTTGATTGAATTTGCTTAGCAAGGAAATGTTAGTACGAACTAATTGGGACTGGCGCTTGTGCAATTGAACTAAATTAGTCTACCTAATTTTTAAAAAGGAAGTACGTACAAAATTTGGCGTAAAAGTTAATTGTTGAGCGGATAATTACCTTACGTAAGGTTCTGACTAATCAATAACGAAATTTCACTTTTTTTTTCTAACAACCAAATCCATTATTGTTTCTATTATGCGAATCTTTTACAATTCCTTTTATATAACTGATTAAATCCTTTCCTGTGGTTAATCCAATAAAAAGGTAACGCTATTTTTAATGATTTTTAAGACGGGATTATTGGATGCATAATATAAATCTGAATAGAAGAGTAATTTACTCATCTTAAAAAGCAATTTTCTTTTGTATACAAAACGAAAATAAAATTAGTAATTGGTATTTTTAGACTTTTGATGTGTGGTCTTTACTAGGCAATTAACCCTAAACCCCTCTTCTTGTCTTCAACATAAAAAGGAAGTGATGGTTTATTTGTAGACACAGTTGTAATTTGTTAGGGAACTTGTAATCATTTGCTAGGGGTTATCTTGTAATTTAATACTCTTGTGCACCCTCTTTTTTTATAATTTAGATAACTTAAGGGTTAGGAGAATATAATCTAAAATAAAAATTTGCGGTTGTTTGCGGAAATACGATGACTTCGAGTTGTAGTACGTCAAACATTTTGCAAACACGTTTACTTAAATATTGGGAAACATTTGCTGCCCACACCCGGAAGCTTAAATAATGCCATTTCCGGGGATCGTTCAGATAGAATTACTCTCTGTAGTGTTTGTTTCTGAATCTTCTCGTAAATAATGACTTTTAAATGTTTTTCCTTTTATTTCTAAAGGAAGTTTGAGCTTAAAATTTAAAACACTTTTTTAATGGTGTTATATGCGTCTTGACCTCGACATCTGATCTTTAATTAATTTAAAAATATTAATTATTTCCTCTTGGATTTTTGGGAAATGTAAACCAAGCCAAGCCGAGCAGACATCGTCGATTTTAATTTAATTGGATTTAAAAATTCAAAACCTTCCACGAAAATTTGATTAATGAAAACAGTAACTTCAACAAGACTACCGATTAGCAAAAGATAAATGGTTTGTTAATAAATCAAGTTTTGGACATGATGAAGATGTTAGATTTGAAGGACAAGACATGGGGATATCGGTAGATCTGCTACTGTATATTAATTCCAATGGAAATTGTACCATTATATCCTTTCACTTTAATAATAAATGGTCCTACCGTTTAACTACCAATAATTTTTTTCGATTTCAAATAAAGACGTAGAATTCACTTTCAAGTTCACTAAACGGTAGTTTGCAAAAGATGACATTGCAAATTTAACCAACAGGTACCGTTTGGATCTTAAATAAAATTCCAAGAAGTAATTTTTTTAAACGATGGCAAAGACCCCAGAAGAACTTACTATTGGAGACTGCCCATGAAGATTGAATATGACATGTCTTGGTTACTAGGAAAATCCCCCAAGCGAAACGGCATTCAGACCATGGAGAAAAGTCCGCTGACCGCGAAGTCGTTCCAGCTAAGGTCGTTTAAATATAAGATAAAAAAATATCAAACCTTCTTGCAAATAATACAATTAGAACCGGAAGATTTTGATCTAACACCGTCATAACTACTCGGTTATGATTATTCATCCTAGTTTTCGTCACCAACTGGTTTTATTTTTGCATACAGTTGACTAAACTTGTACTAGACAAAAATGCAACGAAAATATTTGAAAAAACCCAGAAGAATTTATTTTTTATCCTTGCCTCGTCTGGTATCTTAAGGCTAATCTGGAAATAGAAAAATCTGCAGAAAACTTTCTCGAAGTTTCAATTAAATTTTTTCTTGATCAATATTCTGTATAACGGCACAATCTACAGTAATGGAAAAATCGTGACCCATCCTTCTTAGAATTAGTATGGCTCATCACCAAGAATCAAATTCTTCCGGAACTTCCACCACGCACGGATTAAAAAATTCAAGTATTTAACTTAATAGTAATTTAGATAATATCAATATTTCAAGGAGTTTGATTATAGGTAATGAAACACGTTTTACTAGAGACGACAGTAACTTCCTCAGCCTTAGGCAAGGTAAGATCAACGGAGCACGGCTACCGACCGCGAAGAGATCGCATTCCTCAGAAGTTGACTCAATAAGATTGACTTAGAATTGACAACTCGTTGAAAAGATTACGGTGTAATTGAAAATTGACCTTCGGGAGAAAAGGTTGCATCAAAAGCGCGCTTTTGCACACGTAGTTATGATTTTAATTAGAATTTTCCATGGTGTAATCGGTTTATGGAAATACCTGGCACGATTATCATACGTGGCTTCATGGTAACAGGATTTGAGTTTAAGGTCGTCTAACTTTTGTTTTTTTTTTTCATATTATTCAGGCAGTACCTACATGCAAACTTACATTTTGTTACAAAATGGAAAATAATTGTATGGAGGTAAAAGAAAGTTTTTTTTTACTTTCTCATACCTCTATTGTAAGGGTCTAAAATGGTAGTACGTGGACTGATTTGCAATGTGAAGAGTTGGGAACTCCATTAATCGCACCCTTTAGGGCGTGAAATTTTTGAATATTTTAATTAAATTTAGACAAATTTTTTATTTCCTATTTAATTTAGGTTCAGCGTAAGAATTACCCGGAATCTGTAGGATTTATAAGTCTTCTCCGCAGGAAGCTAACCTAGCCCGCTATTATACGCCAACCGAGACCAAAGGCTTGGGGGACTTCCGAAGCACGGCTGGTTATTTTTTCGAATGGTCTTTATTTAGATTCGATATGTTTAGAATGGTTTTGGTAGAGTATAATTTGTGCCCAATTCTTTGTGACTTTTTTTTTAAATTAAAATGATTTTACTCAATTGACAAGTAAGTAAAGAGTTGGGTACCTACGACTAAGAGGGTGCAATCGAGGGGTGAAAGTGGCAATTTAAATTGTCTTAATTACAATAAAAATTAGGAAACACTTTAAAAGTGTTAATTTAAAAAGTTTGACAGTAAAATAACAATAATTTATTTAATTTTCTGAAATTATTATTTTGACCTTGCTATTCCAATTACGTAATACCTGTAATTGACTTTTTAATTCTGTATAGTCATTCTGTGTTATGTATTGGAACTAATATAAATTTTAGTTCTTATGTTATATCTACAATTTTATTTTTCAAAAATACAGGGTGTTTCTAAACATATGCGAAAAATTTTATGGGCTGATTCCTAGGGTTATTATGATCATAAAAGTTCATATGAACTTGGGTTGGGAAACGCTTTGTTAGGGTGTTACAGCCCCCCAAAGGGGGCGCTTGAAATTTAAATTTTAATTAATATCTCGGACACCCTTTAATATAAATTAATAAAATTTGGCGTATAAGTTAGTACTAGTAAGTGCTATTATCTGACAGTATTCAAGTAAAATTATTTAAACCAGGAGCGTCCCAAACTGGGGGGGCTGGGTACTTATTCTTCATTATTTTTGTAATCTTCAATTGTTTTTAGAAATTTGAGTACATGGTACAATTGTACGTTCAAAATTACATAAAAAGTGTACTCTTATTAGAAGTTGATAAACCGAACCGTTTTCGAGATAACTCAATTTTTACGAAAAATCCAGTTGCCATGAAAATTCGAAAACTTCGTACTTTATGGATTAAATTCGCAGCATAGATTCAGGACATCAAGGCAAAGTTTACATGAACTTTTTTTTATTGCCTTGATGTTCTGAATCTATGCTGCGAATTTAATCCATAAAGTACTTACGAAGTTTCCGAATTTTCATGGCAACTGGATTTTTCGTAAAAATTGAGTTATCTCGAAAACGGTTTGGTTTATCAACTTTTAATAAGAGTACACTTTTTATGTAATTTTGAACGTACAATCGTACCATGTACTCAAATTTCTAAAAACAATTGAAGATTACAAAAATAATGAAGAATAAGTACCCAGCCCCCCCAGTTTGGGACGCTCCTGGTTTAAATAATTTTACTTGAATACTGTCAGACTTACTAGTACTAACTTATACGCCAAATTTTAGTAATTTATATTAAAGGGTGTCCGAGATATTAATTAAAATTTAAATATCCAGCGCCCCCTTCGGGGGGCTGTAACACCCTAACAAAGCGTTTCCCAACCCAAGTTCATATGAACTTTTATGATCATAATAACCCTAGGAATCAGCCCATAAAATTTTTCGCATATGTTTAGAAACACCCTGTATATTCTACCGAGACCATGTATGTATTGGATACCACGCGTAAATCCTACTACACGCAACCCCTGGAGTTGATTCCATTCCAGGCCACAACATTTAAATAGTTTTGCAAAGGATTTTCGGTCTCCAGGTCCACTCAACTTAATAATAAGCAGCTATAACTAAAGCTAGCATCCTAATAACACCGACAAAGCCCTATTACAATAATTTGGCTATACCTGACGTGCCCCGGTGTTACAGCGCTAAAAAGGTAGTCTATAACTATTATTAAATATTTGTTTTCTACCACGTCGTTAAGCCTATTATCATCTAAATCAATTCCTAATAAGTATTTATAACGATCTAAATCCTTACACGTAATATTTTTGTGCAACTTCCGTGTAGGTTTTCTTAAAAGATTGTTACGTTAGCAGGACGTTTAAATTATTTGCTTAACAAATTTCCTGTAGAACAAAGTATCCCTGAATTACAAATTACAGTTGACAAAGAAACGTATTTTCTGCATAATGTTTGTTTACACATTTACAATTTAAAGCCTCGTTTTAGTTTTAAAGCCTAACCAGTTACGGTTTGGTGGTTTACTTAGTCTTCGAACCGTGAAAGAATCAAATTCGCGACTGCTGTTTTGTTTCGTAAGAAACTAGATATAATTTTACATAAAAATCAGTCGTATACCTAACAATTTACTTAGAAAATTCTAAACACGTTTTCATAATAAGCTAGATATTTATGCAACCGTTGCTAATTTCAGACTTAAAAAAATAAACAAGGTCCTTTGGTGAAAAACATTGCATGTCGCGTCAGTAGACTTTTTCCCATTGCAGAAGTATCATTAAATCCCAATTATACGGCAGTTCGATGCCATCATTAATTCTTAGTTTGGCCGAGATGCGAAGACATTCCTGAAGGTGGATAAGAATTAGTATCATTATGTCTGTGACAGACTCGACGATATTATTGAAGTACTAGGTGGTAAACCCAATTTTAAAACAATTTCCACGAATTGTTGTTTGTCCATTAGTTTAAGCAATCGAATTGTTTAAAAGTTCGTGTTCATTTAAATTCTAGAAAGGAATTATTGGTTTGTGTTGTTTTCAGAAATAATTATCATTCATTATATTGCAATGTGCTAATGCTATAGGTATTAAATAGTTTAAGAATTTGTCACTTATGAGCGAAAACCGGTTGAAAATGAAATTTAACGCACCCAGGTTACAGTATTACATTTTTACTTGTCATGCATGCAGAATCAAAACATTAAAAAGTAAAAAATGACGAAAGTAAATTATTACAAAAATTTAGTCAACTTTTTTGATACCTATCTACTTAATATTGAATTGTTAAGGGGGTATCCAAATGAATGTTGCATAAAGTCCTTTTATCTGTGCTCTAAAGTGTAAATATCAACAACTGGTTATTTAAACCCCTGCAATCCTTGAGACGCATTTCTTAAGGAATACCGATTTTTATGTACCTGTAAAAGCATATTATTCCCTATCAAAATTATAATTTCGAAAGCAGAAGGGAATGGATAAAGTCCAAAAGAATTAACTTAGGATCCTCAGAGAGAAAACAAATTGAAAACTAAGAAAACGAAATTATTTTCTGAAACAATTAACACAGCCTTTAGTTAAAACTCTTAAGAAATTTTAATTACTAACTAATTTATTTTTCAGAAATCTGAGGCCATTGCATTCAACAACATATTTTTCTAATGACTTCACCTGGTTTGCAATGTGCAACCAATTTAAATAAATGCTTAATTAATCAGTAAATGAACACCTTCTAGTTAACTTTGAGAAGCAAACATGAGACTTGATGATGAGTCCACTATCCATATTGCATTATTATTATAATTCTGTGAATACTACTGTAAATGACTCATAAATAATTAATCACATATTTTCGCATGTGTGTAGCCACAACCACCTGTTAACTATTGTTCAGTCATGTCCAATAAAAGAAAGTAAGTTTAGGATCAGCTTTTAAAAAATATACCGAATACTCAAAACTTCTTATCCTTAAAAATGCAGTAGGTATGCAAATTTAAAGTCGAAAGGAATCTTACAAAGTTCTTGGATTAAAAATAAATTTTACCACTTTCATATTATTACGGATAAGTTTTTCCGAGAAGTTTTCTTACGTCCCACTAGTGATTCAATCGAGTTTGTATGGTTTATCGAGTTTATTTGCATAGCGGCCATGTGGTCCATGTTTTTTTATTTTGCTCTACTTAATGATAAAAGCAAAACGGCCAAAATATTTAAATTGATTCCCATGTTCAAGGTAACCGAGTATGTGGGTAGAAAACGTGGGAAATAGTATATTGTTGCATTCGCAACTATTTTTGAAAAAAATTATTTCCTATGAATCAAATTAAAAGATTTAAATCTCTGCAAAATTATTCCCTAAGGCAGGGAAATGATTTAATGGGATATAGGGAACTTTCCCTTTGATCACCGTATATTGACGGTTTATTAAAGGTACTTATTAGAATTATTAATTGAACTTTCGATTTTATAACATTGCATAATCATGTTTTTTTTAATGTTAGGAATATTCCGGATTGTCACATTTAAAAATGTTGTGGTAAAGATTAATCAGTTTTCCATGAAAAAGCATTTTAATGTCAATTAACGACAACTTGTGGTCAGTTATAAAATGTGTACTACACTAAATCATAATTAGTTATGAAAGTGAAAAATACCTAAACACTAGAAATAAAATCCCAACTTTTTTCCAATGAATACATCTTTGTTATGACAAAATCTTTTTAAATGAGACCGGAACAATTTCGAAAGGCCTACTTGTCCAATGATTTGTACAATATTATCGAGATCGAGTGGAAAGTTATACAAATCCTATAACAATGTGGTTGACGTAAAGGTTACAGCCATAATTTTTACTTTTTTTTTATGGGAACAAGATTTGAAAGCAATGCTTGTTGAAGCAGAACAAAATTCTTATTAAGGTATTCCCAGTTGTGGTCATTTTGAGATGAATGTATAAAAAATCCAGAAGCGTTATGTAAAGAAAAAGAAATTTTCTATAAGTCTTGGATCTGGTTATTAAATTGCTATTAACCAGTGATCTTCAAGAGGTAGGTATTTCTCGAGATAGTGCGAGATACCCAATTCTTTAATGCGTTGTGTTTATTTTCATTGGGGCGGAGCCCCGTGCCCCTTTGGCATAGAATCCCTGATCGTTCCCTTGTAAATAATTTTTCAATGTAGAAAGTGTAATATTGTAGTAGTACCTCTTAGGCTCAGTGGCGCACCCAGAAATATACGTTGGGGGGCCAACGTGAAATTGAAAGTTGGAATAATGGCTTTTCAGGCTCCCTGCTCTCCCGAAAATTTTTGAAAATTTTTAAGCAAAGAAAAAAATATGGTCTTGGGGGGCAATTGCCCCTTTGCCCCCCCCAGTTGCGTGCGCCACTGCTTAGGCTTCTGCTATTTGTTAATTACCTAAGGATAAGGGCTGTTGGGTGAGCTCGGTTACTCTAAGGAAACCGTATGCGCCCAAATAAATGGAGGTAGAAACTTTAAATTTCTTCAGGATCCAAAGAAGCTTACAAGGACCAATCCTTCAGCGATCTGATCTGATTATGAAATTGATCGTGGTTTTCAGTTTCTTGTAAGCTCGTTAAATTCGTTTTCACTTATGTGTCTTCCCAGACTAATCTCTAAGAAAATAATAGACTTTGTTCACCTCTAAAAGTAATTAAGGTTCAGCCAGTCAAGCTCACCTTGTGACGTTTTTATGACGTTACTGTCTCACTGTTAAATTTAGCTAAGACTTCTGTTTGTTGACGTCGTCAATTACGTTTTAAACAACAATTTAGGAAATTGGTAGATTAATATCTTTCAGTATTTATCAACCTTTCTAATTCTTTTATTAGATTAGCAGCTGTTAGTATTTATTTTTCACGGCATCCTTGATGATTCTTAATACACAAATTTTTCAAATAGAATGACCTAAATCTGAGATCATCATCACGACAATTTATTTTGAAATTCTTCCTATTATGAAATTGAAGATAACTACCAGGGAGATACTTTTTGCTACTTCGAATTATAATTATTATAATAATGAAAGAGTTTGACCCTAATTAGTATTGTTTGGTTCTAATAATGTATTATTATTTGCTTTACCAATAAATAAATTTCTGCAAGTAGTTTAACTTAAAAAAAATCTCTTTCAACATTCAAACAATTTTAATGAAATTGAATTCCTATTGTTGAGTGTTCGATTTAATCATTGACGTATTATTGGAACTGACTCACCTAATAAGTACCTATTATACTGTTCAGGCAGAACAAATTTCTCAAAAATAAACAGTTCGGAATGAATTTCCTATAAATAACATTTTTAATCACTTGCATACTTTTCCTGTTTTTCTAATTAACAAACAATGGTGTTGTACCTTGATCCATGGTGCATGCAAGAAAAACTGTGATGCAGATTGAGTAAAAAAAAAATACTCGACACGCAGTTGTTAACGAATACCTGTTCGCGAATGTATACGTGAAACCTGTAACATTATAAGTAAATAATAATAACAGGAACGTTATCAGTTGCAAACGTGAAGTGCATTCCTGGATGTACTATGTACTGTATAAATAAATAACAAGTTTAGATACCATTGGGTTTCGTTTATGTAATATTATTTTTAAGAATTGTGACACGTACATGTAATAGTATAAGAGGAGAAGAATTTTCCTAGAAGAATTTCAAACTGATATCTATACGATAACGGTAAAAGGAAAACCAAAGAAGCCGTAGTAACAAACATTGCGAAAAGTGCATGAAAGTGAAGTTAAGATTAAAATTGGCCATAAACTCGTGGACTTTTCTAAGCTTGAAAGATCCTACACACCAAATATGTAATGATAGTAATTTGCCCTAAAATTGTTTGAAAGTACCGCAGGATAAGATCAAAAATTTAAGCTCCAAGACTTGTTATGGAAAGGAGAAGGAGAGTACCTACGATGAAGCGCAAAATCTAGCAGGCGAGGGGTGCACTAGGTGTCAATGGTGTAGTACACCAAAATTACAAATCTCAACAATTTCTGTAATAATGGTTTAAAAAAAAGTATACTACAATTTCAACAGTTAAACAATTCCCAAAATTTCAGTGCTACAGTTTCCAATATTGGTACCTACACCAAAATTTCTGTATGTAGTATGTACCAAGTACTACCTACCATTTTAGTACGAAGGCAAAGAGAGGTTCCTGATTCGAATCGTGGTCTCGTCTTCGTGTACGTTTTTAGATGCATTTTTAAATTTTTTTTATTTCTGAACCTACGTGGTTATAAATCATTTTTGTTTCACACAGACATCTACTTATCTTAAACGTGATACTGCTGCTACAATAAAATTTTATCAAACTAGCCAGAGGTGATGATTATTAAGTCTACCACAGATATGCACCTTTAAATTACAAACACTTGTATCGATTTCAGGATGTTTGAATAACTTTACAGTTTTTTATTTTATTTTACGATAAAGTTGTTGTAATTTTCTTATAATAATATTTAGCCTTTGTAAACGTGTAGTAATGCAATACTTTAGATTCATTTGTATGTTGGTTTTCTGTTGTTAAAGTACATGAGGTAGGTACCTATACGTCACTTATTTAACAAATCAAAATATTCGAACCACTCATATCTTAAATAAACGAAAAGTTTCAGATATTAAGTATCCGAAAGTATATTTATTATGCCAGGATAGTTTATCAGGGAATGTACTACATAAAATTATGATAAGCCTGTAAAATCATAAAATAGTGTTCTTGATTCTTACTAGATATTAATAATGAAACTTTAATATTAAATGTAATCCTATCTAAGATAAAGATGGAAGAAAAACCCAAAGTCTTCACTTTTTTTATCAAATGCAGACTTTACCTCCGACTCTGATGACTTTTTGAGATGGATTTTAAATTAAATCTAACATAGTATCCTAAAATTATTTTCATTATGTATTGGTTTATGTATAATAATTCCAATAAACAATCTACCATTTAATAATTTTTCTGTAAACAATGAATGTGTATATTTCATAAGTTGATAAACTAAAGTTTTTTCCCTAAATTATTCTCGATTTATTATTAATCTTTTTATTTCGAATATAATGCAGTATTGTTATATAATAAACATCTGGCTAAAGTATTTTAAAAAATTTGTTATCACACAGAAAATTATTCAACTGTTGTTATGTCTAAATAAATTTTCAATACTTTTACGTGTTGGTACCAACAAAAAATTAAACCCATTTGAAGATTTAAAAAAAACATCAAAAGAAAATTAACAAAAAAATTAAAAAGCGATTTCTTTCTTACCTTGACTTAAAAAATGGTAATCCTTTTCAGTAGAAGGTCGCAGAAAAAATTATATAACAAAAACACAAGCCAAAAAAAAGTATTTTTAAAGTCAGTTTTCGTACGTAAACACACAGCACACGTTGTCGTGCTGTAAAAGCAACACGCAAACACACACTTTCGCGTTCAACAACGGACTGATGACTGCTGGACGCTTCAACTCCGGATCCGGGTACTCCGGAGGACGATCATGGTCGTGGATCAACGCCAGGAAAACGACAATCGCACAGGAAACTATCTCACGATCCCATATCGAATTTAATTATTTTTATTAATTAAGCAAAAGAAATTTTTGTTTGTGACATATTTTTCCTATTTAATTTATTTGTAAAAGATGTTGCTGATTTATTTCTTGGGACTGATTAGAAAGCGAAGTTCCTGTTATCAGCAAAGGAAAACAGTGGGATTTTAATTTATATTATCATGTAAACAGTTAGTACCATCAGATTTTCTCAGATCGAACGGTTTTGTGACAAAAAAAATTTTCTTTGGTATAGTCGAATCGGTATAAACCCGACCTTTTTTAAATCTCACAGATCTAATTCTTAAATTCATGTCAAGCACGTTGCAAAACAACTCATTAACGAGCTAATCCTCTCTTAATGAGTTGTTTTGCAGCCTGTATAACATATATAAGGGATTAGATCTGCTACTGGAGGTTTAAAAAGGGTCGAGTTCATACTGATTGGACTATAACTAAAAAATTAAATTTGTAATAAAAGGCAACTATTACAGCACATTTTTTAGAGGATCGGTATGTAGTATAGTACAGTAAAGTAGGATCTTAGGAACCCCATGGCGGGTCCTGAAAAATGTTAACGAAACTCTTAGTTTCATCTTTCACTAAAAGACAGCTAAAGTGAAGGAACTGTTACTGGGAGTTGTACAAGAATTTTAAAACAAGATTACAGCTAACAGCACTAACAGAGGATGTCATTAAAGTTGAACTCTAAATGAATTTTTTTTGCTTTGCAAATTTCTAATTTCGAATGTGAAAGAACAAAGGTTAATCCTAATTTTGATATGTTAAATAAATTCTTTGAAATTATAAACAAATATGTAGTTCCAATATTCCCATAATTTACCATTGTACAAATTTGAAAGTTTTATGAGAAATAGAGCGCAATTTATTTTGTACATTTACCCTCTTGTTTACTTTCGTATATAATAATTAAAAAAAATTGTATTTAAAGTGTAGAATATGTGAGAACGAGGTTTACCATGCCATTCATGTGAATACTGAGAGGAAACCGAAGTAGGTATCACTACAGCTTTCATCATATCATTAAAAATGATTTTCTAAATTATTGATGCAGTTTTTTCTCAATTAAAAGAAAGTATCATTAATTACTTACTAGGCCACATTCTCATTTCCGAACTCTGAAGAATGGAGTATTATTAAATAATTAAAGTTTTTCAATTAAAATGATTTCCCTTCTTATAGCTCAACTTATGAGGATAGTTGGTAATAAATTTATATTACCCTTGATTAGATACCTTTAGTAATCTGTTAAATAAGGATATTACCGCATCTTAAGAATGATAACCTCAATTGGCGACGATTTCCGAGTGATAGGTCAGGGTATAAAACAACGGGCGTTGTAAGATAATGCTGATAACGAAACCTTGGTTTTACTGATTCAATTTAGGAAGCGGATGTTTGGCCTAAATGAATGTACAAAAATAGATGTGTTCGTCAACAATACCTCAGCGTAACAAACTGTTCCATATGTTTAATGAATATTATGAACAAAACGAAAAAAAAACATTGAAATTGGAATAACAAAAACAGTATGAGGAATTATATAAACCGCCAATTATGTCAGAGGGCTGATGAAGATACATAAATAAATGCACTCACTAACTGAAAACCCGTGTGTACACCCTATCTACAACAGGATTTCCTGAAACCCTGTAGAAAAGTTTCAGGGAAACGCACACCTCAGTCTTAAGAATCCTCAAGAGCGTGAAACAACTCCACCAAATTATTTATGATCACAGGTATCTGTCTGACGGACCTACATTCCTGCTGTTTCCACCCAAGAAACGTATTGATCGGAAGAAACCCCATAAGTACTCTAGATTCTTCATTTAACAAGTGGGTTGTAACTTGTAACATTCCAATAAATTGGTGGAGCAAATCTTCGAAATCAAACTCTACCCAATGTTGAATATGTTTTAAAATGTTAACTAAAATTTATAGATAAGCAAGATGTTATTTTTTTTATTTCACACCACAAACGTTTGAAAATTGTTACAGAGTTTTTGTAGAATATTACGTTAAAGAAAACACATGTGTCAGCAATATGTTACTTCGCAAGCGGGCGAAAAAGAGGATGTTTTCAACACTTTTTTCTTAACTATATTTTTTCCATGTAATATAATACCTTCAGTGGGGTAATGAAACATTTACATGCTACGTAGTCAATTTTGAATTAAACTATTATCATGTTTAAGATTTGTTGGTTCTAGTGCACTGTGGAAAATTAATTTTCAACTCTAGCCAACGTCGAAACAGATTCTAAGCAAAATTTCATAAAAATTCCTTTTCACCAGGCCAAAACCACGGTCACTAATACTAAAGGCCTTAATCTGGAAATATTTGAATTTAAAAATTGTGTAGAGTAGTAATAAAATAGCATTCAAACGCTTTTAGGAATTTCAAAAGATATTGTCTGCTCCCGCTGTAATTATAATATATTGGGCAAACTAGACGCAGAATTGCAACCAGTTTCAAGGAGCACATTCATTTTGAAAAATCTAGTCCTCTTCAACTTATTCTTGAAACATAGGTAGCATTAATAATTTTTAGTTGCGTTCCTACCGAAGATGAGAACTAGATTTTCGAAACACGTATGGTATAAGATGGAAAAACTTTGGAATAGACAGATAAGTAGGATCAAGAATACAAAGGAACAATTTTGGATAATCGACCCATTTAGTCGTCTTTTACGACAGGTAGGGGATTCCCTGGGCCTATTCTTTATCCGGAACCCAGACGGATACAATAAAGAACAATATTAAGGGTATAACCCAGCGTGGGATGCCAGATCTCACACGTGATGTATAATATAAGACAATTTTCAGGTAAACAGGAAAAATATAAAAGAGCCGCCCTGAATATTCGCATCTAATGATTCTTACTTCCCCTCATCTTTTCTTACAGACTGTTTCTTCTTATATCTGTATTGCAATTTTTTTTTATTATACCAGCATCACTATCCTTGTTTTAAAAATCAAAAAGCATGCGAATCGATTAGGATCTACAAATAATAATTTCATATTTCCCGCTTTATATTTCTTCCGCTCTTAATTTCCTACTTTTCTAAATGCGGTTACACTGTCAAAGTCAAAGTATTCAAAGTGATTTTTAAAAGTGTTATTCTTAAGTTTAATTAATTTTTTATATTAAAATAATGTCTTGTGACAAACCAGTGTTCAGAATTTTATTATTAATCGGATATCATCCTGTATAATGAACGCAGTACTGCGACAGAAATGGGGCTCTGAAAAATATTCTTCCACCACTATTCTCGACCTGCCAAGCGAAATTCTTTTAATGATTTTTAAATTATTACCAGAAAATGATTTATTGCATATTATTAGCTCTGTATGTAAGAGATGGAGCGATCTAGTAGCAATATTTTGGAGTAAAATTGTAATTAATAAACACATGTCTAAGGAAGTGATCCACACATGGATTACTAAAGCCGCGGCTGTAAAACATTTGGAAATTAGAGGAAGACGAGATGTAAACGAGATTTTAGGAATGGTAGGTACCTAAAACTTAAATGAAAAAATTTGATATTATAAATAATTATTGTGATATTTTTAGGTTTTGGAACATTGTACAGCTTTGGAAACTTTGGTTTTCCATTATTGCACGGGTTCGCGTAGAAGCTCCAGATTACGAAGCTGTTTAATGCGTCATTTAATTACAAATTTCTCAAACCTTTCTTTTATTCATTTAATTGGCACAAGGTAAGTTTACAGATTAAATATGTTTTCTTTCCATTTTCTAAATGTTTTATTTACAGATTTAATTCATGCCAATTCTTCAGCATTTTACCAGAACTCGACATAGCGTACTTTGGCGGTATCACCTATACAGGGAATTAATTGTCCTTCTACAATCTGCCAAGTTATATGTTTACCAAAAACCTGTAGCAATTGGTATTAAAACTATAAAGGGACGTTTCAAAATTAATCTGGATCATGATAACATTCTCAAGCTCTTGAAGCTGTTGGAAAATAAAAATAAGGATACGTTAATATTAATAATGTGGAGCGGGTCTAATGAATTGTTTAGTTATCATTTTAATATTACAAACCCTAATTTTAGTAATTTACTACCGTAAATAGATAAGTATTATGCGTTTTTATAGATATTTTTGTTAAGTTTATGTAATATTAGAAGCTACTCTAGTCGAACATGCCTCGCACCTCAGTGCTAGAAATTCGTATTTCGAGACCTCGTCCATTACATTACGTCCATTGATTATCACGTCATCCTGGTGTTTTTGAAAAAAATATTTGACAATCAAAATTGATCTGTGTCATATATTATCTATGATCTGTGGGATCTGTGTATTTTAAAATTTAGTGTAAATAAATATGGGTAGATATAAAAAAATTCTAGTGCAACCGCAACGCAAACCTACAACCGCTTCACTTTCCAATAAATCCCAAACAAAAAAGAAATATTTCAGTTATACGCCTACAACTACCATTTCAGACCTTCCAAATGAAATGCTTTTATATATTTTATCATTGCTACCTCAAGAAGTGATACTCTCTAAAGTAAATGTGGTTTGTAAACGATGGAATCAGTTAACAAAATGCGCTTCTTTCTGGAAAAGAGTTGTTTTAAACGATAAAATGTCAAGACAAAGTATAAATAGATGGATTTTAATGGCACCACAGTTAAAACATTTGGTGGTACGAGACAGGGACAATCTTAGTGCTATTTTGAATACAGTAGGTAGGTAGCTTCTGAAATTTTTTCTTGTTACTACAATGTTTATTTCATGTAGGTATCACAAAATTGCAAACACCTGGAAACATTAGAAGTTTATAATTGTGTTGGTTCATCAAAATATTTCATGGTTAATAGTTTACCTATGTGTAATTTAATTTCAAGATGTAGCAAACTTCATAATATACAGTTTCATCAAACTGCGTAAGTTTACTCTTAGGTACCAGATTATTTGTGTGGAAATTTTTCGAAATAAAGATATGCCATTAAAAATATTTTGTACTTTCCCCTTTGTTTATAGGTTTAAGTCCTGCAAATTTTTCAAACTTTTACCAAAAAAAGGAATAGGAAACAGAAGTAAACCGTGTTGTTACGGTGGGCCAATCAGCGCCAAACAGTTAAACGCCTTTTTAAAGTCGATAAAACAGAATAAAATGGAAAATACTCTCGTCTTAGGTAATAATGAGAAATTGGATCATTTTAACCATCTCCTGTTAAGTTCATACAAGATGAACCAAGTCGACATTGGAGATGGAGAAGCTATATTAAATGCAATAGAAGAACAAGAATAACACCGTATACGGGGATTTTTATTTAATAAACATCCCCTTTCCTTTTATGTTTTAAGCACAATAAACAGCTACATTCAAAAGGGGTTTGATTCTAATATTGACAAAACGTCTTTAGCAAAAAAAAAAAATAATTAAGAAAAAATTAAAATTATTCTTAAGTTTTTATAAAATTAATTCTTTTAATTTTTGGGTAAGTCTGAAAAGGGGTAAACCAATAACATTATTAAAATCCCCTTCAATACGTTCCACAAAAGAACTTGCAATACCTTGAATGCCGTAACCACCAGCTTTGCCCCTAAAATAAATATTGTAAATCGGGGGGGTATACATTGGACAAAGCAGAAAACTTACATTGGTTCGCCAGTGTCAACATACGCTAAAACCTCTTCCTCTGTTAATTTTCCCATATAAACAGTAGTGACTTCTGTAAATTTTTCTATACGATTTTTATACTTTATAACCACCCCTGTATATACAACATTTGGTATTCCTGATGATGTTAATCTATAAAGTAATAAAAACTTTATTTTTTAAAAAGTGCGCAAAAATAAAATCTAATTGGGTATGTTTTCCTTTACCAAGTAGACTAGTTTAATAAATATTTAATAAAATTCCATTCTAATTACTTAGTTATAGTGTTGATAGCTTCTTCCCTATTCTTTGGTTTTCCAAACATTTTCCCATCAAAAGTTACCATTGTATCAACTCCAATAATAACATCAGGTTTAATTTTATCATTTTTTAATTGTTCATAAACGTCTTCAACTTTTCCCCGTGCAGTTTCTTGTACAAATTCTGAAAAAGTATAGTTTTCAGGTTGTAAATTTTCCTCAAAATTTGAACTGCAAACTTCGAATTTGAGCGGCTAAAATTTAAAACATGGATAATTATTTTGCAGGAGGCGATGCAAGCTCCATCTCTTACTGTACTTTCCAATAATAAGCGTCTTTGTGGAGAACTGCTCGCCAAGATCACTCTCATGGAATTTAATTTGTCTAATAATGGGTTTAACATGGTTTTAAAAATTAATTCCGCCTTTTATATTGTTCTGAATCACACACTACCTATTTTAAAATTTAATGTTTAGAAAAAATCAAGAAGGCGAGGGCTAAAACTCCCTTACAGACCAATAAACACTGTTAGTTAATACTAGACAAAAAAATAGTTGTGTGTTGGCTCCATCTATATTTTTAATTCATACACACACTCCACAGAGGATTAACTAAAAGTTTTGAACCTTGGGTTATCTTTAGATACCTAACCGTCATTTCCATAAATAGCACCTTTCCTTTGATAATACAGAACCAATACAAACACCCCTCAAATGAAAAAATTTAATGGTGCGAGAAATCTCGCGCGAGTTCCTATTGTTGCAACGTATTGTTGAAAGGCTCGCAACAATACGTTGCTTAGCAACAACAGAAACTTCCGCGAATTTTCTCACCATTCTATTCGCACCATAGGCCACCTATTCGAATATCGTAATGTAAACAGCTACTAGATCTAATTCTTTCCAAAATTATGATTAAGAAGTATTCCGTTCATGTATCAAGTAGGCATTTGTGTAAACGAAAGTTAAGTAGGATATTCAAAGGAAACAACTTTCCTGGTACGCTTATGTAATGAGCATGGCAGAGGAAAGGTTGCTCAGGATGGAAAAAGAATTGAATTCTATCAGAAAGAAAAAAGAGAGGAAGAACTTATGGGGAAGGAATCTGGAAACAATGAGGGAGAGAAACTTCAATGATGCGCGTACCTCCTCTTCCTAGAAGATCTTCCCCCAATGGTAGATAAGAGTACTATGAGCTACCAAAGATCTGCATACGGAGAATTAGCGTATACGCGTCTCGTATTTTCGCGAGAGCCAATAGAATTACTGCGTTTTCAAAAATCGATCTATCCCATTATTCCCATTTGGTTCTTGTTAAACGCGAGACGCGTACGGGGCCGTCTTAAGGAATGCTCGTGTTATCGCGTTGATTATCATATCATCCTGGTATTTTTCAAAACTTTTTTTAATTATTTGACAATCATAATTGATCTGTACATATTATTTTAAAAATTAGTAGAATACATAAACATGAGTAGATATCGAAAAATTATAGCGCAAAGTAAATCTACAAACACTTTACTTTCGCGGAAATCGCAAAGAAAAAATAACAGATGTAAAACTACAATCTCAGACCTTCCAAATGAAATGCTTTTGTATATTTTATCATTGCTACCTCAAGAAGTTATACTCTCTAAAGTAAATGTGGTTTGTAAACGATGGAATCAGTTGACTAAATGCGCTTCTTTCTGGAAAAGAGTTGTTTTAAACGATAAAATGTCAAGTGGAGGTATAAGTAAATGGATTTCAATGGCACCACAGTTAAAACATTTAGTGGTACAACACAGAGACGATCTTGGTGCAATTTTGAATCGAGTACGTAGCTTCTGAATTTTTTTCATGTTACTATAATTTTTTTTCATGTAGGTATCACAAAAATGCAAACACCTAGAAACATTAGAAGTTTATAATAGTCTTGGATCACCAAAAACTTTCATAGTTCATAGGTTTCCTATGTGTAATTTAATTTCAAGGTGTTACAAACTTCGTAATATACAATTTTATAACACAAGGTATGGTAAGTTTTATTCTAATCTATTTCAGTGAAAAATTTGTTTGTAGATTTCAGTCCTGCAAATTTTTTAAACTTTTACCAAAAAACAGAATAGTCAAAGGAAGTAAACCTTGTTGTTATGGTGGTGCAATCAGTTTCAAACAATTAAACGCGTTTTTAAAGTCTATCAAGGGAAATAAAATGGAAAATTCTGTCGTATTTGAACATAAACACAAAATGTACACCGTGGTTCAGATTAAACAACTGTTGGGTACTTTAAATAGGGAGAACCAAACCGACATTGAGTTTAATCATTTTTTCCGAATTGGTTTTACTAGAAATTGTAAGCGTATTGTAAGAGTATTGAAGAATTGAGAATCAGTTACGTTGTTGTAATCACCTTCTATTCTTTCAATAAATGCAGCTCTACGTCCTTGGATTGCAAATCCACCTGCATTTTTCCTATAAAAAAAATTAACACTTTAAAAATTAAAGACCAAATTTCCCATTGTGCAGGTAAAGTACAAAACTGTTTGAAGATGACTTATGTTGAGCTGTAGGTAGGTAGACAAGACACCTATCCTACTTTCTAACATCCTCGTTACTTACCTGGGTTCTCCAGTTTGAACATACTCAACGACTTGATTTCTTGTTAAAATTTCCATATACACAGTAGTCGATTCTACAAATTTCACTATTTGGTCTCTATATTTAATGACAACTCCAGTATGGGCAATACTTGGTAATCCTGAAGATGTTAATCTGAAAAACACCTATGAAAGAAACTATTTTTTTTGGGACACAGTTTAAATTGGATTTTCCAAAAATAACTACCTAGTTAGAATGGAAATTGCTTCTTCTTCACTTTTAGGTTTTCCATATAATTTTCCTTGAAATTCGACCATAGTATCTGCGCGAATAATTACATCAGGTTTTATATTCTTTTCGTTCAGAAGTTGCTCAACATTTAAAACTTTACCTAATGCTGTTTCTTTTACGTAATCGTAATTGGAATAGTCGTCAGGATTCAAATTTTCCTCATACTTTGGTTTGTGTACGTCAACATTTATATTCTGAAAATTACAAATCATATTGTTTTGATATTACACAATATGCGTCATAGGGGGCGGGCGGGGGCAAATTACTGAACTCTAAGACTCGAATCTGCCCAACTTATCAGTCAAAATAGCCCTCACTGCCACCTAAAACTGTAAAGAATGTTGATCGTCGCCAACACATTCTCGTAAACTTCATATTGGGTGGTTCTCCATCTCCAACTATAGGATATTGGTGATCTAAACTGACGGAGTAGAATGGGGTTTGGGGATGAAGATACAGGAGAAATGTGAAAAATAGGCAACTGTCCTCCGTTACGTGTTAGAATTAGAATTATTATGGTTAGTATGTTAAAGGTGAAGAAGGCACGGTGAAAATTAGCATTGAGTAGGTAACAGGAATTGTTTATAAAATTACGTCAATAAGACGTATGGTAAAACAATTTTGAGGTAACCAGGAAGAATAGAGGACAGTTGCCCCAAATAGTCGCCTTTTACGACAGGCAGGGGATTCCCTGGGCCTATTCTTTATCCGGAACCCAGACGGATACAATAAAGAACAATTTTAAGGGGCAGCGTGGGATATCAGATCTCACATGTGATGTATAATATAAGACAATTTTCAGATAAACAGGAAAAATATAAAAGATTCGCCCTGAATATTCGCATCTCCGATTCTTACTTCCCCTCTCCTTCTCTTACAGACTGTTTCCTCTTATATCTAATGTTGCAATGTTTTTTATTATACCAGGATCACAATCCTTGTTTTAAGAATCAAAAAGCATGTGAATCGATTAGGAGCTACAAATAATAATTTCAAATTTCCCGCTTATTTTTTTTTTTCATTTATTTCCAAAACAAAGACAATCGAAAACTATTACAATCTGTCATAATTTCCTACTTTTCGAAATGCGGTTACACTGTCAACGTATGGTCAACGTCAAAGTATTCAAACCGATTTTTAAAAGTGTTATTCTTAAGTTTAATTAATTTTTTATATTAAAATAATGTCTTGTGACAAACCAGTGTTTAGAATTATTAATCGCATATCATCCTGTATAATGAACGCAGTACTGCGACAGAAATGGGGCTCCGACAAATATTATTCTTCAACCACTATTCTCGACCTACCAAGTGAAATTCTTTTAATGATTTTTAAATTATTACCAGAAAATGATTTATTGCATATTATTAGCTCTGTATGTAAGAGATGGAGCGATCTAGTAGCAATATTTTGGAGTAAAATTGTAATTAATAAACACATGTCTAAGGAAGTGATCCACACATGGATTACTAAAGCCGCGGCTGTAAAACATTTGGAAATTAGAGGAAGACGAGATGTAAACGAAATTTTAGGAATGGTACCTAAAACTTAAATGGAAAAATTTGATATTAAAAATAATTGTGATATTTTTTAGGTGTTGGAAAATTGTACAGCTTTGGAAACTTTGGTTTTCCATTATTGCACGGGTTCGCGTAGAAGCTCCAGATTACGAAGCTGTTTAATGTGTCATTTAATTACAAATTTCTCAAACCTTTCTTTTATTCATTTAATTGGCACAAGGTAAGTTTACAGATTAAATATGTTTTCTTTCTATTTTCTAAATGTTTTATTTACAGATTTAATTCATGCAAATTCTTCAGCATTTTACCGGAACTCGACATAACGTACTTTGGGGGTATTACCTACAGGGAATTAATTGTCCTTCTACAATCTGCCAAGTTATATGTTTACCAAAAACCTGTAGCAATTGGTATTAAAACTATAAAGGGACGTTTCAAAATAAATTTGGATCATGATAACATTGTCAAGCTCTTGAAGCTGTTGGAAAATAAAAATAAGGATACGTTAATATTAATAATGTGGAGCGGGTCTAATGAATTGTTTAGTTATCATTTTAATATTACAAACCCTAATTTTAGTAATTTACTACCGTAAATAGATAAGTATTATGCGTTTTTATAGATATTTTTGTTAAGTTTATGTAATATTAGAAGCTACTCTAGTCGAACATGCCTCGCACCTCAGTGCTAGAAATTCGTATTTCGAGACCTCGTCCATTACATTACGTCCATTGATTATCACGTCATCCTGGTGTTTTTGAAAAAATTATTTGACAATCAAAATTGTTCTGTGTATTTTAAATTTTAGTGTAAATAAATAATATGGGTAGATATAAAAAAATTCTAGTGCAACCGCAACGCAAACCTACAACCGCTTCACTTTCCAATAAATCACAAAGAAAAAAGAAATATTTCAGTCATACGCCTAGGTTTACAACTACCATTTCAGACCTTCCCAATGAAATGCTTTTATATATCTTAGCATTGTTACCTCAAGAAGTTATACTTTCTAAAATAAATTTGGTTTGTAAGCGATGGAATCAGTTAACTAAATGCGCTTCTTTTTGGAAAAGAGTTGTTTTAAACGATAAAATGTCAAGACGAAGTATAAATAGATGGATTTCAATGGCACCACAGTTAAAACATTTAGTTGTACAACACAGAGACGATCTTAATCTTAGTGCAATTTTGAATAGAGTAGGTAGCTTCTGAAATATTTTCTTGTTAATATAATGTTTATTTCATGTAGGTATCACAAAATTGCAAACACCTGGAAACGTTAGAAGTTTATAATTGTGTTGGTTCATCAAAATCTTTGATGGTTAATAGTTTACCTATGTCTAATTTAATTTCAAGATGTAGCAAACTTCATAATATACACTTTCATCAAACCGCGTCGGAAAAAAATGGTACAGAAAATTTCACCATAATTTTGTAATTAATTTTTAATAAAATTCCATTCTAATTACTGAGTTATAGTGTTGATAGCTTCTTCCCTATTCTTTGGCTTTCCAAACATTTTCCCATCAAAAGTTACCATTGTATCAACCCCAATAATAACATCAGGTTTAATTTTATCATTCCTTAATTGCTCATAAACGTCTTCAACTTTTCCCCGTGCAGTTTCTTGTAAAAATTCTGAAAAAGTATAGTTTTCAGGTTGTAAATTTTCTTCAAAATTTGAACTGCAAACTTCGAATTTGAGCGGCTAAAATTTAAAACGTGGATAATTATTTTGCAGGAGCAAGGCCAACTGTATCTAATGCGAAGTCGCATTAGATATAGTTGGCCTTGGCAGGAGGCGACGCAAGCTCCATCTCTTACTGTACTTTCCAATAATAAGCGTCTTTGTGGAGAACTGCTCGCCAAGATCAGTCTCATGGAATATATTTGTCTAATAATGGGTTTAACATGGTTTTAAAAATTAATTCCGCCGTTTATATTGTTCTGAATCACACACTACCTATTTTAAAATTTAATGTTTAGAAAAAATCAAGAAGGCGAGGGCTAAAACTCCCTTACAGACCAATAAGCACTGTTAGTTAACACTAGCCCTTTGACCCTTTGTCTGTTTGTTTTTTCGTAACGCCCTGTATATATTTTTGATGATTGGATGTATCTCTATCTAAAAGTCTTATGTGAGCCTTTCAAAATAATTACAAATAAAAGAGTTAAAGGACATTTTGGGCCAGCTCCGCCCTCAGGTAGCCCCTTTCAGATTTTACGTTTCAACTCGCATTGAAAATGTTATGAAAATTTAGAGCCTTTAACTTTTTTGTTTGTAAAGATACGAATACGATTAAATAAGCAAAATTGTAGTATTTTTAATTTCTGATTCATTGACGCGTATAGAAATTTGAAAAAATTATTGGTTGCGGAATTACAGCCCTTTGACCCTTTGTCTGTTTGTTTTTTCGTAACGCCCTGTATATATTTTGGATGATTGGATGTATCCAAGTGTTCTCTATCTAAAAGTCTTATGTGACCCTTTCAAAATAATTACAAATAACCGAGTTAAAGGACATTTTGTGGCTTGCTCCGCTCTCAGGTAGCTCTTTTCAGATTTAACGTTTTACTCGCATTGAAAATTTACATGAAAATTTACAGCCCTTAAACGTCAAAGCAATCTGACAAAACACTGAAATTATTAAAATTTCAAACGTCAATTGAATTTTTCCTGTGAATAGGTATACTTTTGAGTAGGATTGTTTGCTATTGGTTGACGTATTGTCGCGTTTTGTCTTTCAAAATTAAATGGTATTAGGTAAGCAAATAATGAATTATGTTATTTTCAGTTGAAATTGATATTTTATTTAATATTTATTATTTCTATAATTGTCTACGAGTCAAAAAAATATATAACTGCAACGCGACTTTGTTCAAAACAAATTCTATTTAATAAGGTGTTTAACAAGCAATGGTTGGACACACAAAGCAAAGCAAAGAAGAAACTATTTAATAATAGGTGGCAGTACCTCAGGTGCAGTATTTTGTGTCACCAGTTTTTCTTAACAAGTTATCATACTAGTCAATATAAATACAATGGTAGCACTAAAAACCAGAAGCTTCTTAAAAAAAATAGCATTTATTAAAATAGTTGTGTGTTGGCTCCATCTATATTTTTATTTCATACACAAACTACCACAGAGGGTTAACTAAAAGTTTTGAACCTTGGGTTATCTTTAGATACCTAACCCCCATTTCCATAAATAGCACATTTCTTTTGATAATACGGATCCATTATCCAATGCAAACACCCCTCAAATGAAAAAAATTAATGGTACGAGAAATCTGGCGGGAGTTGCTATTGTTACAACGCATTGTTGGAAGGCTCGCAACAATGCGTTACTTAGCAACACAAATCCCCGCGAATTTTCCGCACCATATATGGCACCTATTCGAATATCGTAATGTAAACAGCCACTAAATCTAATTCTTTCCAAAATTATGATTAAGAAGTATTCCGTTCATGTATCAAGTAGGCATTTGTGTAAACGAAAGTTATGTAGGATATTCAAAGAAAACAACTTTCCTGGTACGCTTATGTAAGGAGCATGGCAGAGGAAAGGTTGCTCAGGATGGAAAAAGAATTGAATTTTATCAGAAAGAAAAAAGAGAGGAAGAACTTATGGGGAAGGAATCTGGAAACAATGAGGGAGAGAAACTTCAATGATGCGGCGCGTACCTCCTCTTCCTAGAAGATCTTCCCCCAATGGTAGATAAGAGTACTATGAGCTACCAGAGACCTGCATACGGAGAATTGGCGTATACGCGTCTCGTATTTTGGCGAGAGCCAATAGAATTACTGCGTTTTCAAAAATCGATCTATCCCATTATTCCCATTTGGTTCTTGTTAAACGCGAGACGCGTACGGGGCCGTCTTAAGGAATGCTCGTGTTATCGCGTTGATTATCATATCATCCTGGTATTTTTCAAAACTTTTTTTAATTATTTGACAATCATAATTGATCTGTACATATTATTTTAAAAATTAGTAGAATACATGAACATGAGTAGATATCGAAAAATTATAGCGCAAAGTAAATCTACAAACACTTTACTTTCGCGGAAATCGCAAAGAAAAAAGAACAGATGTAAAACTACAATCTCAGACCTTCCAAATGAAATGCTTTTGTATATTTTATCATTCGTACCTCAAGAAGTTATTCTCTCTAAAGTAAATGTGGTTTGTAAACGATGGAATCAGTTGACTAAATGCGCTTCTTTCTGGAAAAGAGTTGTTTTAAACGATAAAATGTCAAGAGGAGGTATAAGTAAATGGATTTCAATGGCACCACAATTAAAACATTTAGTAGTACAACACAGAGATGATCTTAGTGCAATTTTGAATAGAGTAGGTAGTTTCTGAATTTTTTTCATGTTACTATAATTTTTTTTCATGTAGGTATCACAAAAATGCAAACACCTAGAAACGTTAGAAGTTTATAATTGTCTTGGATCACCAAAAACTTTCATAGTTCATAGGTTTCCTATGTGTAATTTAATTTCAAGGTGTTACAAACTTCGTAATATACAATTTTATAACACAAGGTAGGTAAGTCTTATTCTAATCTATGCGATTGTGTGAAAAATTTGTTTATAGATTTCAGTCCTGCAAATTTTTTAAACTTTTACCAAAAAACAGAATAGTCAAAGGAAGTAAACCTTGTTGTTATGGTGGTGCAATCAGTTTCAAACAATTAAACGCGTTTTTAGAGTCTATCAAGGAAAATAAAATGGAAAATTGTGTCGTATTTGGACATAAACACAAAATGTACACGGTGGTTCAGATTAAACAACTATTGGGTACTTTAAATAGGGAGAACCAAAGCGACATTGCGTTTAATCATTTTTTCCGAATTGGTTTTACTAGAAATTGTAAGCAAAACGAAGAGTATTGAAGGATATAGGGATAGTACCTACCAGTAGTAGTGCCTCCAAAAAATGTATAAGACATGTAAATAAATTTAACACATTCAGGTTTTGAAATATTTAATTATTATGCTTTAATACTTTATCCCAATGAAAATTATTTTTTCAATCTGTTAGGTGTTAGAATATTTATCAGTTCTTTTTTAACTCTACATAGAGGCAAACCAGTTACATTGTTGTAATCACCTTCTATTCTTTCAATAAATGCAGCTCCACGTCCTTGGATTGCATATCCACCTGCATTTTTCCTACAAAAAAATAAACACTTTAAAAATTAAAGACTTTGATTGGAAGACCAAATTTCCCATTGTGCAGGTAAAATACAAAACTGTTTGAAATTGGCGTATGTTGAGCTGTTGCTGTAGGTAGGTAGGTACTATACACCTACCCTACTTTTTAACATCCTCATTACTTACATGGATTCTCCGGTTTGAACATACTCAACGACTTGTTTTTTTGTTAAAATTTCCATATACACAGTAGTTGATTCTACAAATTTCACTATTTGGTCCCTATATTTAATGACAACTCCAGTATGGGCAATACTTGGTAATCCTGAAGATGTTAATCTGAAAAACACCTATGAAAGAAACAATTTTTTTTTGGGACATAGTTTCAATTGGATTTTCCAAAAATACCTAGTTAGAACGGAAATTGCTTCCTCTTCACTTTTAGGTTTTCCATATAATTTTCCTTGATATTCGACCATAGTATCTGCTCCAATAATTACATCAGGTTTTATATTTTTTTCGTTCAGAAGTTCCTCAACATTTAAAACTTTACCCAACGCTGTTTCTTTTACGTAATCGTAATTGGAATAGTCGTCAGGATTCAAATTTTCTTCATACTTTGGTTTGTGTACGTCAACATTTATATTCTGAAAATTACAAATCATATTGTTTTGATATTACACAATAGGCGTCATAGGGGCCGGAGGGGGTGGAAAAAGACTACACTCCTCGAACACACACATCTTATCACTGAAAATAGACCTCACTGCCACCTGCAAAGTGTGTGGATCGTCGTCAACACAGTTTTCAAATTAATCCTCGTAAACTTCTTATTGGGTGAATCTCCAACTACAGGATATTGGTGATCGAAACTGAAGGAGTAGATTGGGGTTTGGGGATGAAGATACAGGGGAAAAGTGAAAAATAGGCACCTGTTCTATGTAAAGATTAGAGGCTGATAATGCTCATGGGCAGGTATATTCTCCGTTACGTTTTAAAATTATTACGGTTAGTATGTTGAAGGTGAAGAAGGTAACCATGGGCACGGTGAAAATTAGCATTGCGTAGGTAACAGAAATTGTTTATAAAATTATGTCAATAAGACGTATGGTAAAACAATTTTGCGGTAAACAGGAAGAATAGAGGATAGTTGTCCCAAATAGTCGCCTTTTACGACAGGCAGGGGATACCCTGGGCCTATTCTTCATCCGGAACCCAAACGGATAGAACAGAGGACAAGAGTTAACATCTTATGTACAGGATGTTTCATAACTGTATATAGAAGGGATTTACTGAAACAGAAAAATATCACAAATCTTGTGAAAACTGATTTCTTTTTCAGAAAATATTTAATTGATCATGAAATCATGTACAATAATTAATTATGAAATACCCTGAATATTGAAATAATAAATGAATGTGTTTGTTGCTTGGTAAAATCAACAAAAATTTTGTTTAGTACAAACACAAACCTTTACCAATAAATTACAGTTTTCTATCTAAAGCTGAAATTTCATCTCACCAAACGTTTTAGCAAATCTTCCCTCGTTTTTGAACTGCTAGCGAGCACTATATGCATAGTTTTTAATTCTTCATAAATCATTGATGGAAACATTTTATTATTCACGTTGAAATACACTCACGTATGTAACGTTCTAATCTATACAACTTATCCCTACGGAATTCTAGAGTTATCTACCTTTATTTTAAAAAATTCACAATCTAACTCACACTTTAAATAATTAAAAAAAAATTATATTGACATTTGACGGATAAGTAATTGTAATCGAATACACTTAAAACTAATTTGTTTTATGTAAGTCATTATTAAAAGGCCTAGTTATAAAATGATTATTAATGCCGCGTTGCAGTTTTAGAAAGTTAAAAAATCGGAAGGAAATATGCTGAAAATTGGGTTAACTAACTAATATGAATATTTTATATTTACAAAGTTTAAAAATAATATTAAAGTTCAAGGGCTTGAATTATTTTTGATTTTACTTATTATTATTATTATTGTTTATTGTGTGGTTAACCGTTTAAACATACGAAAAGTTTCAAAAAATTCACGATAGATAATAAATTGAAGTAACGGTACTTTAATAGTTCAAACAACGCGTTGTAGAGAGGATATCGTCCGAAAGTACTGATTATAAATAGTAGGTCAAAAATAAAAATGTCGAGGACAGACTCGTAATCACAAATTTGCTAAATCGGTAGCTTCTTCATTGAACCTAGTTTCACAAACTGCATTTGTAGGCAAGTTTTGTTTAATTACACGATCATAAATTTTTTCATAAAACACATCCGAGCACTTTCTACAATTGAATGGAACTATTGTTTGTAAAGGATATGGTTATCATTTATTATTTTTAAAACACAAGCGGAAATAGTCTAGAAGATTGTTTTTTCCTCGTGAATTTATTTTATTTACGAGTGACCAAAATAAAATAGTTTGCATTATTTTTTCGCTAAAAATTATTGAAGTCTTGATGGTTGAAAAGTTGAAATTTATTTCTGAAAAAAGTAATATGTGCTTAGGTTTTATTTCTAAATGACAATATTTTGTGGAGGGATATAGTAATGAGAAACCAATCAAATCACAGAACGGATTTGTTTATTAAAGAATTTCATTTCCAAGTTCTTCTAAAGTTAGCATCGCTGGAGATCATAACACGATCTTCGATATCAGTGAAGACTAAAAACGGGGAACGTCCACTGACCAACCCTTAAAAGAATCTCTGACAATTTTGATCGCTCGTTCTTTTACAAACCTTCTAACAATTATTTTATTAATCAGTTAAATGTTTTTATTCTAATTTTAAAAAAAACTTCACTCTACAAATACGTCGCGCTTCGTTCAGAATCCGATCCGAACTAGCTATGTTCACTTTTGGTCTACACATAACACTTAAAATAAGAATTATGGGCTACGCTTTGACAGGACGCTTTAAACATACAACATGTTTTCTTAGTAAACCATTTATAAACTTAATCTTTACGAGTTTATCAGCTGGTAGGTTAGCGACAATTTACTTTTAATTATATTCTTGTACATTTTGAAAATATATTTTTTGGGTTATCTTCGAACACTACAGTCGACGCACGTTTCAACTACGGAATCTTCATGGTTTTAATTAGTAACAGTAATTATTTCTAAGCTTACATTAATCAGGAATAGGTATGCAACAAACAGGGATGATCAAAATTCTTTCGCGCTATAATATTAAATTTCAAAGGGTGTCATTTTATCCTTTGAACTGAAGGTTGGTGTTAAAAGTTGAAGTAACAAGGGAAATTGTTCTGTTTTCATTAATCAAGATTAAATATTTGATATACCTACATAATTAGGAAAACGAATTTCACAAAACAGAATCTGAAAATTACAAACCATAATGTAAAAAGTTTAAAAACTTACCCGTTTTCTAAGGAAAAAATAAAGTCAATAAAAAATTCGATTTATCTGTTTAGGAATAGGAAATTTATCAAAAAATCCAAACAATTTCAGGAAATCTCGAGAAAACTTAACGCAAATATTTAATTATTGAACGGAAGTTTCTTAATTTTTTTTCTTAGTTCGTCATTGAAGATAATAAAGAGAAACCTTGTGGTTTCCACTATAATGATGGACATAATGATAAAAACCCAATGTTGTAACATAAAACAATGTAACAAAATTTAAGAAAACTCAAGTTACAAATAAAAAGAGAAGAGAAAGTTATTTGCGTTAATTTTCTCTTTCATACTTGTGTATCATATTCACGATCTAAAAATAAATTTCCCATGTTAAACAATCAAGAAAAAAATTTTCTCACAACATTTATTAAAACACTGCTTTTTTCTATATTTTTTCTACATTTTTATATAAATCTCATTTACATAATAATATGGAACGTAATAATTATTTATATATTAATATCAATTCATTATTATTTAATAATTACATATTTCTTAAGCCGAAACTGTCTCTACCATTGATTTTTTGATAATTTCCCCAAAGTTCTCGTCACAATCGTCGGTATTAGAGCTAGTGCTGCTTACATTGCTATCGGATTTTTCCAGTACAGCCCGTCCAGAACTATTCCCGGCGGAAACCTCTGAATTATTTAAACTGGGAAAACCAGCGGCTTCTTCGTAGGCCGCGTAATTGTACCTACCATTAAGCAGATCGGAAAATGACGATTCTATTTTATTGTTGGCCCCAACAGGGTTTAAACTAGTGTATTGACTCTCCTTGGTGTCTGAGTTTACGGGAAAATTCTCCGGTGTTGGCGTAGGAAAATGTTCATAACCGCCAGGCTGTTGAAAGTTCGCTTCGAAGGGTTTAGCTCCAAACTCCGGGGCGTATATCCCCCCGTACGGGCTAAAGACAGGGGTAAAGTCAGCGAAACCGGACTGGTACGGCTGCGTGTATTGATTGGAAGTCGCGGGGTAGGGCGAAGCACCGGTCGGAAAACCGACATCAGAAAATCGCGGATCGGGAAAGTGGAAACCTTGATTAGGGGGAAAAGGCTGGTGAGGATGTTTTCTCTCGGCAGAGGCCCCTTCTTGAGTTACTTCTTCTTGATAGCAGTCTTCGCGAAACGTGTACAAATCCAAAGAATCTTCGCGGGATGGGAGGTCTGAAAAGCTTGGGGGAGTATGGGATAAAGGTCCCGGCCCTTCTCCAGGTGCCCCGTAATGCAAATTCGTGAAATTGCCATTGTGTACACAGGATTCAACTTCCATGTTTGAGTTTAACGTGACGTCCTTCAGGAGGCCTCCGCTGAATTTTTCCGCCACATTGCTGCTAGTGTCGGATTCTGGGTAACCGCTCAATCTTTCGTTATCTATCCAGTTTGCTCCTGGTTTTTTGTCGGCTTTCTCGTCGTTCTCTTCCGCTTCTTTTTGTTTTTTCTCCAACTCTAATCTCATTAGGGTATGAATGAAGTGGGTCCGGACTCGAACTGGGTTAAACTCGATGCGGCCGCTTGAGTTCCCGCAATTATCACGCGAACATCCGCATGGAAAATTCAGTCTGTCCACTTGACATTTGATGCCCGCTTGACTGCAAGAACATGTGTCTGGGTCACAGTAGCCTTTACAACCACATCCACAAAATTCGCGAGACGTGCGGATATCACGACATTCGTCTTTTTCCAAAGAGTCGATTTTTCTAACTCCTGCTGACCTCAATAACGCTCTTCTTTGACGGGTAGGAACAGGTTGGAGAAAATAATAATTATCCAAATCCATTTCTGAGTCTGATCCATCGCTTAACTCCTCGTCGCTTTCGCTGTCGTCACTGGAAGAAGCGGCGTTACGGATATTCTGTCTTTCTGATCGTAATCGCTGAAGAAGTTGTCGATGAATGCGTCTTTGCTCGTTGGCGTGTTCGCTTATGGAAAACTTACGCACGTGCGAATGTTTTGCACCCATACCTAATGTGGAACCTCCCTGGGATGGCACGCAAGTAAAACCTTGAGCTCGGGGGAAATAAAAAACGGTTACGCTTTCAAAAGTTATTCCTCGTTTTTTCTTGCATTTTGGTTGGTTTTCACCGGACTCTGCTCCGACCTTACGTTTTAAAGTGCTTCTAGTAGGCATTGGTGGTTTCGATTGATCCAATGTCACGGTGGCGGTTTGGTCAGTTGTATTTCCTGTATCGTTTTTTATTTGCTGCGTACAGCTTGTGGACGGGATTTCTAAGCATTCTTCTGCTTCCTTTCCGTCGTTAAAATCTTTGAAATTAGAGCTGGTGCTCGGTTCTTCGTTGATACGATCGAGGAAAGAGGTTTCGTTATCACTTTCCCCAAGTGTAGAAACAACCGTGTCGACAGGTCTCTCTTCTGAGATTTCCGATCCTAAACCAGAATCCGATCCATCTGAACGATCGTGCGGTTCTTCTGAAGTTTCTTCAATCGCAGGAAGACTCTCGGTCGCTGAATCTTCCCCATCATTATTACCATCATCTTCATTTCTAGAATTATTACTATGCAACTTAATATATTCATTTGTTTGTTGTTTCTTTTCATTATCACTCGCGTTTGTATTTTCTATTGCTTCTTTTGATTGTGACTCTGTTTTAGAATTTTCACGCTCACTATTGAGTTCTGTGTCATTTGTACTTAAACGTTCTTCAACTAAAACATTAACAGACGATGAACTTAGTAAGTCTGGTTGTGCGATTTCTTTGTTTTCGCAAGGAAGATCTTGCTTTGACTCTTTCGATCCCATTTGTGAACAACTTGGAACTAAATCTGATCCAGTATCGATTACCGTCGAAGTTTCATAAAAAGATTTCGAACTGATTGCTGGTCCATCACCAGACATATTAACTGGAAAAGAAGAAAAAATTAATCAGTTTTAAAATCTTCTTTAGTTAAAAATAAAAGGGACAATAATTTCGCAAACTCATTCTTGGAGATATTGTCATACAATTTATAAATAAATCAGGTTTTTCATTTGGTGAACAGATTAATTGTTTAAACAATTGTTAGGGTTTAGGTATTAAGATACAAAAATCTGAATTAAAAAAAATCTCACCATAAAATACAGCACTTTCACAGTTAATTTTAAACAAATGGAAGCTAGAAATAAAACGATGAAAACATTTGTGTGGATAATAACAAACTCTGTATAGATAGGAGTTGATTTCAAAACGGACTACTTTATTGTGAGAGAGACGAACGTTTCAAAGTAAACAGACCTCTATGTAAGGCCACTCTAAACTCTCACTCCGACTAACACACATTTTTGTACAACAGAATCATTCTTGGTCATTGCTCGTGTGTTGTACAAGTGTTTCTTAGTCATATACTACTACGAGCACAACTATAGTTTCTCATAAAAGTTTTAACATGATAGAATAACTGTGTATTTTAAGCTCGAATGATGCACCACACAAAATTCTTTCTATGAATATGCAACGTTATTTCGGAGAGATAATTTCCAAGCCCACAAGATAGAATAAAGAATAATGGATTGATCACCTTGAAAAATATGTAATTGCCAAATAAAGGAACGTCAGAACATTGCTAATAACACGGTTTAAAAATAAGAATGAAGTCCACTGTAACGGATTGAATTTTTAAAAATCTAGGCCAGATAGATAAACCGAACACATAATATTGTTTTTGTTTTGAGGTGATAGCCTTGTATTAGTTGACCTTGTAAAAGAACAGTCCTATTTATATTGCTCATGGTTTGACACAATCAACAATTAGTTGCACGTCGAAGATCGTGGAAAAGTTTCCATCTTGTGTTAATTTTTTCAAATTTTTCGCGGGTTTAAATTTAAAACAATCCATGATAAAATGGTTTCAAGATATACATGTTAGAAATATGAATAATTGCGATCGTAAAATTTTGTAACATGCGCGTTTCAGTTTTTTTAAGAGGATTAACAGGACATTTATAAATATCAAGGTTAAAAAAAATAAATTGTATCTGCGGCAAAATGTTATCTAATTTTAGTTTCTGTAATAAACAAATATCAAGCTCTGGTGTTGCTTTATTGCAAGCATTATTAGTTAAAATATTTAGGGTGTCGAAAATGTTTCATACAGGGTGAGCGTAATGCCACGTCCGCAATTAAGGGGTACGCGTATCACGTTTTAGTGTGGCCCAATAGAATTGCAGCGTTTTCAAAAATTGAGCAATTCTACTGGTTCAGGCAAAAAAACTCGTGAATTACGGACCCGGCTTAATACCCCCACTCCGCAGGTGGCTACACTCTAGATTTTCAAAATTTTTGAATTGTCATCCGCATACGCTCTAACTCTGAGTTTTTCTTCAATATTTGCCATTGATTCAGTACTGGGCACGTAATTAAGAAACATCCTGTATAAAATATGGTTTACTTGTTAATGATTCCGATTATTTATTTATCTGGATTGATTTTCCAAAAATTCCCCGTACTCAACGGGCTGGTAATTTCACCCCTGGATGACAAAGTGAGGTTGGTCAGACAAAAAAAAAAGGTTATTGGAACTATTCGTCATAGTTTTGTTTGTAGCAATTAATAAACATTTTTTAATTATAGTGTGTGAGTCGCACTTTAAAAAAAATTAAAGACCATTGGAGAGGGGATATTCCCCTGAAACTGCGGGATTTCCAAAGTTCATGTAATTTTGATTCATAATTTTACGAACACCTCAGAACAAAAACTACGTTAGACGTCATAGTAAACATTAACAATTTAAACATCCTTCTCTAAAACTAGTTTAAAGTTGTTGTTTATTTTATTAAAAGGTTAGAATTTTGCGGTACATTAAGTAACAATGGATTTTATTTGCGTTTAATTTTTTTTTACAATATAAAGAGGCTTCTAGGTGTAAGAGGCACGGACTAACATAAAATGTAGAGCCCTTGCGAGAATACTTTGTTGCCCCTCGGCATTCTAAGTTCTCGTCCAAGCAACTATGCCACCGTTGATATTAATTTAATAATCAAAGCAAATCTGGATATTAAACAACAAATTTAAAACCCATGGTTTCATCCCCTCCCAAACTCTAGCTCGCCATGGTATTACGTATTACCGTATTTTCAGGGTACAAACGGACCCAAATATATTGAACAATTTGGAACAAACTTACATTTCTGGCATCCTGAGTTCTCAAGTCGACATTCATTGTGACAGCCCGATATTAATTCGAAGTTTTGTCTTTCAAATCTCCAAGTGACAAAAAGTATTACTCCCGACTATAACGAACAGTACTTTCGATCATGTGATCCAAGATGATCCAAGATGAAACCAATTTTTCAGGTTGACAATTATATAGTAGCCGACCTGCATTACCGACGAAACACAGAAGCCATCTTGATTTCAGGCGCATTTCAGGTTAAAAAGTGACTCACAGACTGATCCTGCTGTTTCCTGCCACGTGACTTAATTTTCAGCCAACTTCAGGCTTTTACTTAAGCAGACAATCTGCATGAGCGGGGGAGCACAAGAAATTAATGATCTAAAAAAAATAGTCCATGAAATGGCAAGTAAAAATAGTCCAGACGAGTTAAATATGGAGGTAATAAAAGAACAGTTTGATGTACTTGCAGGGATGTTAATAAATATAATAAATACCTCGTTAGAAACGGGATACATTCCTGAAAAACTAAAAGTATCTACTGTAGTACCTATTCGGAAAGTTAAAAATACTATAAGAGCAGAGGAGTTTCGACCAATAAACATGCTACCAGCTATAGAGAAAATCTTGGAAAAAGTAGTTTACCTACAAATAATTGACTATGTTTTAGAAAATAACATCTTAACTAAGTATCAGTCGGGTTTTAGAAGGGGTTATAATTGTGAAACAGCTTTTCACTATCTATTAAACGAATGGAAAAATGCAATTGACAAAAACTCGACAGTGATTGTTGTATTTTTAGATTTAAAAAGAGCATTCGAAACAATAGATAGGAGTCGATTAATTAACAAACTTAAAAATTATGGTATAGATAGTACAGTTCTAAAATGGTTAAACAACTATCTTGACAACAGAAGACAGAGAGTTAAGTGTAATGAAACTTACTCTGATGAAAAAAGTATAGATGTAGGGGTACCACAAGGCAGTGTGTTAGGTCCTTTACTTTTCATACTGTACATCAATGATATAGGAAACATACTAAAATCATGTAAATTTCACATATTTGCGGACGACACAATACTATTTATAGAAGGACCAGATGTAAAAGAAACAATAAATCTATTAAATAAAGAATTGGAAGATGTAGATAAGTGGCTTAGAGTAAACAAATTAAAGTTAAATACTAACAAAACTAAAGCTATGATCCTGATGATGGATGCAAATTATAGACAATATCTAACAAACCAGCAGAAAATCAAAATTGTGAATACTGAAGTAGAAATTGTAGATAAAATAAAGTACTTAGGCTTTATAGTTGATAGACAATTAAAATTTAAAGAACATATAGACTTTATATGTAAAAAGATAGCACAAAAGTTGGGGGTACTTTATCGATGTAGGGACTTAGTATCAGTTAAAACCAGAATGATCATTTACAACACAATAGTACTACCGCATTTCCTTTATTCATCTACAATAATATACCTTGCAAATCAAAATGAACAACGTAGATTACAAATGTTGCAAAATCGAGCCATGCGAATAATATTGAAATGCGATCGATATACCTCAATAGAAGTGATGCTACAAAAACTGGATTGGATAAACGTCGAAAACTTTTCAAAAATGCAAGTCTTAATGTTCATACAGAAAATTAAAACTGGTATTTATCCGCCTTACCTAAAAGAATTACTTCATACTTTTAATCAATCACATGAGCATGGAACAAGAAATTGCAAGAATTTCATTTTAAGACATGCCAACAAAAAAAAAAACGCAAAATTCTATTTTTTACAAGGGATTAATAATGTACAACAAATTACCAAATTCTGTTAAGCAAATAGATGTAATAAGTAGTTTTAAAAATAAGATAAGAGAAATTGTACAAAACATATAAGTAGGATATTATATTATAAATTAGAAATAAAATATGAAATAAGCAAATGTTAAATGTAGGTAGGTAATATGTATAGCTATTTAAGCTAAATAAATCAAATCATTCATTCACAAATATCAATAGAAAACGGCGCCCTCTTATTTTTAAACGTGTTTCTGGTTGAAAATTGAATCTAACCATCGAATATTTTTAATTTAAAAAAAATTTAAAATCAAGTTTTAAAAACATTCAATTCCTTATAGCACCGGTGCATATTTATAGCTTACAAAAATGTACCTACACATAATAATAATAATAATAATTTTTATTGCTGTGATAATGGAAATAAAAGTAGGAAAAGTTTGCAAGGAAATTTTCTGATAACGATTGGAATTTCTGTGTAATCTAATGACGTTATCCGCATACGTACTTTCAAAAGCAATTTTATCCAGCAAAAGTTTTTTGCGACTGCGCTATCACGAAATAAAAGAAGCACTGGCGCGTGTAGCGTTAATTAAAAAAGTTTAGTCGTAAATAAAATCAAAACTGTAAGCTCTGGAAATCGCAGTTAGTTGCGTAATGTTCCGTACAATGAAATTTATTTCAAGGAAGTTAATTTGAAAATTTTACTTTGGATTCTTTCATCAAATGTACACGGGAGAGGCCCTGAGAGACATACAAACTTCTGCCATAACTGTTACCTCTGTTGGTCTAAATTTAGGAAGTAAATTGGCTGTCGTGATGCGATCAGGCAATTTGAATTACAGTGACGTGTTTTAGATTGTTAGTAAAATATTAAGTTTTGTGTCTTTTTTTAGTTTTAATGTAGATAACACTGATTCAAGGTTGAACGGAACAAACCAAATTAGTACCACTATTATATACGAATATAACCACAGAACCATTAACAATCTTTATATCCCAAGCAATTCCTAATCATTTCTTTAGTTAAAAAAATTGGGTTCAACAAGATACCGCTCCTACACATTTTCTAACTTCCAATTTATACCACAAGGGAAATTACTACTCACACTGCCGTGACAAGTAGCGAATTCGAGTGAATTACTTCCTAATGTCAATTAGTTTTTCTATAAAACAGGATTACAAACAGAAAGTTTAAATCAGGGAAATGGAGAGGATCGATACAAAAATTAAGTTCAGCTTCGTATTCTACGATCATTAAATTGGAGGGTAGGAAACACTGACCAGCTAATCCATAGTAAGTATTTTGCAGACAAGGGATGTAGCATAAAAATTAAATTCAGACTAGTAGTATTCATGGGGGATATAGCTATTTTATTACAAATCCAGACAGACTCGTAAAGAAGTCCAGATTACTATTCTACAGAATAGAAATGAGTAAAAAAAGAAACACATATTCCTCCGGAAGGCCTTCTTTTCGGGATGCCTAAACAAGTTGATGGTATATTACATTTACTAAACTCAACAAAGTCTTTGGTTTTCAAAGATTGGCAATTTCACCCGAAACCGTAAAACAACCGAAGTGGGTCAGTCAATAAATAAGGCGATAGACAGGGTCGCAAAAATTAAGGTACTTTATTAAATGTTTCCTTTTTTGTCCAGGTTGGTATCACTTTTCCTATAGAAAATTGAGTTTCAGGTTCGGAAAGACTGAGAATCTTACCCGAAATGTTGACAAGAGGGGGGGAAGGGAGGCGAAAAGAAAAAAAAAAGATTCGTGTGGTACTATCACTGGATAGAAAACCGGGGGTTGTTCACAGGAGATTTAAGGAGCTTCTGGCAAGTCTGAGGAAATTGGAATTTTCCCGAGGAAGTTTAGGGGGCGCCTGGGACGTCTTGGGGAAATATGAGAAAATCTGGTTAGTCCCGAGGAGGTTTAGGGAGCTTTTAGAAAGTGTGGGGAAATATGGGTAGTCCCTGGGAACTCAGAGGAAATCTTGGTTGTCCCGAGACCTTCTGGGTAGTCCCCAGGAGGTTTAGGGGGCTTCTGGAAAGTCTTGGGGAAGTCTGAGGAAGTATGGGTAGTTCCTGGGAACTCTGAGGGAATCTGGGTGGCCGCGAGGAATTTAGGGGCCTTCTGGAAAGTTTGAGAAAATCTTGACGAGTTCTTTTTGGGAAGTTTAAGGGGCACCTGAGAAGTCTTGGGGAAGTCTGAGGAAATATGGGTAATCACAAGGAAGTCGAAAACGTCTGAGAAGTCTTAGGAAAGTCTCAAGAAATCTCGGGATGGGTAGTCCGATTAGTTTTATTTCCACTGTCTAGATTGGTGTACTTATATAATACTTTAAACGTGGTTCATCCCCCGAAAGAAACTTTTGTTTAAACGCCTCTTTTGGCTTTGGTATTGGCAACCCCTGGGGGGGTTGGAATTATTCCAGGTACGTAAAGTTTCTCATGAAGGGTGTACAATGGCCTGCAGCTGGCCCAACTACAATGAGTTATCAATACCGAGAGCTCGACAATCAAGGCATTTAAATGATTGTGACTTAATACCAACGCCAAGAAACGAACCCCCACACAAGAAAAAATATTCATATTATTTTTAAATGTTTTCCCCTTTCTGCAATTAAATTTTAAAAAAATCTTTATACTGTATATGGGACACCCTGTATTTGATAAACATAAAATTTTTGTTTGATAAATTTTTAGTTCCGGTGTAGATGGGTTTGATGACGGAATTTATCCAAATATTAAACAGATCCCATCTTGTTTGTATCTGAAATTACTGTAAGGTTGGGTACTTGTAATTTTTATTTAAAAATTCTTTAAAATTTGAGGATAGAATGACTATATTTAGTATGTACCACACACAGATGATAAATTCCTATTCAAAATAAACTTCCGAAACTGAACGACGACGTGTTTTTTGACACGAATCTGATGAATAAGAAAGCATACGTCAAAAGATAATCTAAAGTCCGGCCCTGATTTATATACGTAGTAGGTACAAGTTTGAATAAAAGCTGCAGTTCTGGTTATATTAACGTCGGTTGAAAAATTACAAAAGGATATACCTACAATGTTGACGTCATATCGAGACGAGCAATAAAAGGATTTCCCTATTGTGTTCAATCTCTTTAGAAAATTCCAAACCATATTTGTACCTTACCAAAACTTTGACCCAGCCAAAAATATAACCGAAAAATAAAAAACGTGTCCTCGAAACTTTCAACAAGTGAAGTCTTCATAATTAAAGCTAAACTTTTCAAATCGCGTACACATAATTTCCGAGTTGTGTAGAAACTTTAGCTTGGGAGATATCACTTGTGGGCTTAGTCCGTAAGTGTCATAATAGCAAAAAGAGAACGTATCGTGCTACACCTACTTTCGATTTAGATTAGAAGCTATGGTAACATATTTAAATAAAATTCCTGATAGGAATAATCTATCTGCCAATTTAAACTTATGCCAAAAATTGATTAAAATTGTTTGTTTTGAAAAAAATTACGGTTTATAATTTTAGGGGTGTAAAAATAAGTTTAAAAAATAAATTAAAAAAATATGAAATAAAAATATATTCACCTTCTACACCGTCCGTTTGATCTTGCCACTTACAAGCTTGATTGCATCTCACTCTAACAGACAGTACAAGTTATACTGAACAACTTGTGAACCAGGTATAAAATTAAAAACTTCTCCTGTATTCAGTCACGTTGTTTATGCCTTTATGTCCAACACTAGTTTTTAAAACTTCAAAAATCACAATAATTTTTAAAATTTTTATCAAGTTCAAAGTTTTAAAAATTCAAATTTTGCCGCCAATTAATTTTGACGCACTTTTTTAAAATAAAAAATAGTAAATAACACTTTTATGTAATTTTAATAAATCACAAAAAAAAAAATTTAAATTTAGTTGAAAAAATAAAAGATAACTTTTGTATAAAAGTTCATTGTACCGAGTGCCCTATAACTAACGTTAACTGCTATTATACCAGCAGATTGAATAGTATAGCGTTCGCCAACAGCAGTTCACAATAAGTAAGTTTCAGGATAGCGCATGCGTTTGTAGGAGAAGTTTACCAGGCGGTATAATATGACGCAGCTACCCACCAGACGAGGAATTCGAAAAGATGTGCACGTTGACAATATTATAAAAAAATATCATACAGTATCTTAAGTTATACAGGGGTACTTCAAAATTATTTGAAAACTGCTTTCAGGGAGTCACATTTTTGAAACTCTTTTTAAAATATTTGAATAATTTCGGTTGCCCTGTAACGTGTATGTTGGGTTGCGTCAATTACTTGTAAGGGTAGGCTCACCCTGTATAAATACATACACATAGCCACATAGCGCATGGAAACTAAAATGGAATCCTGAAAACTGCTCTCTTGTGAGCAACGGAAAAAAAGGCCTATCATGGAGGAAAAATTAAGGCTATGAAGACGAAGACATTCCAAACAATAGATACGTGGTTGGATAGAAGCGATTGCGAAATTTCTTGGGCCCTAGAAGCCCTAATTAAACGCAAATAGAAAAATACGAGAAAACACATTCGTTTTATTTGCTGAAAAATTATCATTTGCCTGAAAAATTATCCCCCTCTTTGCTAAGTTTCCTACCATCCCATCGAAATTTAGGCACAATCTGTTTCCTGTTTTTTTTCTTTTTGCATGTCCCCTGTATTCATCCTAAATTAAAGACTTTTTTAACATCATTCACCCCATGCATATTATTTTTTTGCACCTGTTATGTTTGTTGATATACTTTTGAAAAAATAGGATTGGGGAAAAAATATTTTTTTTTTTAATTTTTTTTTGAAAAAAAATTATAATCTCGAAAAAATTAAAAGGGGTCATTTTTTGCTTGGTTCCCTATCACATCTCTACTCGTCAAAGCTCTCCCCTCACATGCTCTTGCTGCTGCTCTTGCTCACTATCAACGGGAAAGCGGCTACAACTTTTGTACTTTATAAATTGTAATTTACTATTCTTTAAAAGGTAGAGTTACCCAAATTATTATTTTTCCATTCGACCTTTACCTTACTTGGTTATTTTCCATTACTCCCGCTTCCTTTTATGGTTGATGATAATTTAATTGGGTGTATCCGTCGTTTAATAATTTAATCCAACGTTCGATATTGTATGTCCGAGCTTTGGAGTATCCTCAGTTTTATTTACAATTCCGAATAGATCTGATATTCTAGCACCGTGAGAAGCAAAAGAACAGTTAATTCAGTTAGCAGTTTCAGAAGTTACAGTTGTTGGTAAACTCGCAGTCGGTCAAGCGTATAGTAAAGTAACATCATTGCTAAGATAATTAGGATTTCGCAGTTTTTTTTTTCTTAAAGTCTGCGAATCATTGTTTAGTAATATTACATTTAGCAAAAGTCATTTTGGAGTTTTTAAAGCGTTTGCTATTTCTAGATTTTGTTAAAAAAAAGCTTCTTTAAACAGGACTGTAATTAAATAAAACCGTTTTAAGTCGTGACTCGTGAGGGATATTTTTTTTTATATTTTCATAACCACCTACAAAGCAATAAAAATTTACAAAAAATATTGCTTGGCCAATTTAAAATAATTCATATACAGGATGTTTCTAAAATGATGGATACCGAAGCACCCCTCAAGATACTGTTTAGAAAAATATAATACGGTTTTCTTCGCTAGTTTCAGATTTATTCTTAGTCAAAAATTGCGATTCCATTCAATTGTAATTTTTTGTGTCCAAAAGTTACTGAATAAAACTTATATTATTATGTACGCAAAGAAAGGAAAGGAACGTCGCAGACAAACTCCGCCCACACAATTGTTGTCCCGGGCACGTAAATTAATGACAGAAGGGTTAAAAATTTACACTTATAACTTATAAGAATGCCGATTATATTCATTCAAAGCGATTGAGAAGTATCGTGACTTCAGTTTACTGTAGTATTTTTTAAATTAAAAACTACCCACCAACCTGTTGTTTAACAGTTAACACCAAAATATTAGTTTTGAAAAAGAAGGAGAAATGAAAGGAAGAATCCTATTAGAACGAACACAGACAAAAATTGAAGATGTTACCATACGAATATGCAAACTAAAGTGAAGATGGGCTGGACACTCGGTAGGTGAACGATGGACAAGGAAAATTACGAAACCCAGAACAGAAAAACGGAAATGAGATCTCCAGAGGACTAGATAGTCGGACGATATGGTGGAAATGGGAAAACATGGAGAAGAGGTACTACATCCAGAGAGCAATGAAAGGATAAACAGACAGAGAGACGCCGAGACTGTATGGGCTCGATATGGGGTAAAGTGGAGTCAAATGTTAAATATTTTCTCTGTCTCCCTTTCTCTCGTCAGTATTCTATAGGGTCCATTTTTGGACATACGCCTCTTCAATGGATTTCCAAATATCTCTATTTTGCTTTTGGACATGTTAGATCCAGTTAAGTCCTGTCGTCATTTTGAGTTCGTTGATCCATCTCATTGGTGGTCTAGCATTGCTTCTTTTTTTCCGGTGTAGTATATGCGTTTATTCCAGCTGTTCTATAATCTTCTTCCTTGTATGTTGTCTTACGCTAAATTTCTATCCGGTATTTTAGTATTTGCTTCCTGGAACGGCGAAAAAAACCGTTGGTTTGGTCATGGGTTAGGTTTGGTTTGGTTCGTTTAGGCTGCAGAATTGTTAGTAATGTTTTGTTTTGCAATCATAATATTTTATAATTTAATGTAAGGAAAATGTGCCCCCAAAAAAAATTGATGCTTTACGATTAAATTATCAAAATTGCGAATTATTAATTAAACTTTGTTTTCTAAGCATATAGATACCTATAAACTTATAACGAAATTTATGGGCTGTTGCGATGTGTGAGCAACTTTCGCGAATGTCTCCTAACTGAAACCACTAAAAATATATGACGTACTAAAATTCAGTCGCCAATAATTCACTTACTTTTACGATTTTCCACAATATCCTCGTTTAATAAATTGGTTTTCTAGATGCATCGGAATACCAGGGTAAGTAAAATCGGTATCATTTCATACAACGTACGTACAGAGAAAATCAAGAAATAAAATTATTAATAGTTTTATAAAATCCCTACAGATAACGTTCTGGTTTTAAAACAAATATTTATATCATCATCTAACAAACTTACCCTTAAATTTTTTTCAAATGCTTTTAATTCGAATTTAAATGAAATTCAATCCCTTTCTAGACTATTATTAAGTAATTATTTATTCCCACTTTCGTATTTTTATTATTAAAAAAAATTTAATTATAAAACAACAAAACAATTTCTTTCTAAAAATAAATGTTTTTCATTAAACGCTTGCAGCTTTTTTAACCCAACCTTCGGGGTATTTTCATACCAAAGGCAAATCGTTGTGGTTGGTCTTGAATCTTGTGCTAATGGTGTTTATCCTCTATTTTTATAAATATTTGTTTTTCTAACGTTTTTAATATTCAAAGCTTTAATTATCTAAGTTTATTGGTAAAACTACTTAAAGCTTTTAGTTTTGGAAATAAATAAACATATTTGTTGTTGGATATTTATTTATTTCGTAGTAAATTAGTAAATTGATGATCGCAATTTTCAAGTTTATAAATTTTCCTTTGGAATTTACCAAACAGACATCTGAGATATCAACTATGACTGGGGCCGTGTGAAATTTTAGTTTATCATTGAACGTATGAAAATATCAACGGGTAACATAATTTACAATCAATGTAAATTGTGTATTATTACTCCATATGTTAAAGTAATGTTTTATGCATATCAGCAAGAAAACAGTAAACGCTCTTATCAATTTGTTATCAGGATATATTTTTAGGTATTATAAATATAATTTTGCTCTAAACATTTTCATTAAATTATCAGTCTGTATCCTGTATACGAGTAACAGATTATTACGTAAAAAATAGTGATAGAGTTACAACTAATAGTTTGAAAAAGAATCTCAGATTCGTGTTCAACAAAAACATAATGATAATGACTAAAAATAAAGAAATAATAAAAAAAATAAAAATAATGGCTAAAAAAACTGATTTTTGCGGAACTGACTGAATATCAAGCTTTCTGCATTAAATTTCTCATTTAATCACAAAGTCTGTATTTCTGAAGGTGTCTGACGACTTACGATAATGAATAGAAAGTTTTGTATAAATCTGAAACTTTCTCTATGAGAAACCAGAATCTAGAGTAATTAAATGTTAGAATCCTAAGATCTATGTTGATTTTTAAAAAAATGTCGTTGCTAAGCAGAATTATTTAAAAATTTTCATTCTAGGAGATTGAGGAACATTTGTTTGGTTTTTACAGCACTTTTCCTTAAAATACTTAAAGCTACGGTAAAGGTTAAAAAATGTTTTCGGATCAAAAAAAAAACACCCACACATTCAATTAACTTAAAAGATTAATAAAAAAGTGAAACCGTATTACTCCATCTTTTTACAACAATCAGGAAAATTGTTAAACACATAAAAAGTTTTTTTTTTTAACCAATCACTTTTAATGTAATTTGTTGTTCGACGTCCCGGACGATGGTCTAAATTACTAACATTCTAATAAAATATTTATTATAAAAAAACTACAATAGTAAAATTATTTTTCGAATTAGGGCAACACCCACCCCTTGGTGGTGTCAATAATTGGCCTTAATCTCAAATCAAAAAGAGGGCAACGTACAGGGTCATTATTTAAAGAGATTAGTGGTCCTTCCGATTATTTATTCCTGTTACCATAGCAACAAGTTTGTTGAACAAAAAAATATAAACACTCCTTGGCCAGCACGGTCTCCAGATGTGAATCAGAGGCTTATTTGATTATAGACGTCGTCTCCAAAATATTTTACAGTAGGTACAAGTGGAAACTATTACGACCTAACACTAAAAACCCTTAAAGAAGAATTATTCAAAAACTGAGCGTTATTTTCATGATTTCTGTATCCGTTTGCGAAAATGGGTAACTATGAACCTTTTTGGTGCCACCATTTCCGTTCAATAGGTAAATCGTATGCATATAGCGGTTCCGTCATCGTGCACGCGGTGAAATAAACGTATTTAGAAATAAATATCTGGCTAGGTAGTGTTGTAGTCTCTTGGATTAGGTCAGTTTTATTTCTACTGTTGGTTAATAATAGAGCCCATGTTACGGCTTTGACGTAAGTACTTAAAGTTCAAAACAATGATATGAAAATTAATCGGAAGTGGGTATATCCGGTATAACGTTACGTGTTACAAGGTAACAAACTTTACCAAGCATTTTAATAAATTCCTAAAACAAATAATTATTGAATAAGTTACCTATGCCAATTTTTTTGTGGCAAGCACATTCGTTTTTAATGACGTCGTCGGTCTGATACAAATACAACAAGGTTAATATATTTCAAGTTAAATTCTCCCTATCTAATAAAGTTCCATACAATTCGCAACCGTGCTATTCCTTCAACTGTTGCTCGTAGCAAAATTCGCTGCTGTCTTTTCCCTAGAGGCCGCAAGGGTGCAAGAAATTTGCATTTCAATTTGTATATCACAGTATAAGACGTAAGCGCATGGAATAGAAATATCACATGGCCCCATGGACAGAATTTAAATACTTCTGTTAAGAATTTAATATTAGGCAAATGTTCGAAGAAGTATTCCCTCAGGACGTACAATAACTTTATTTCTTTAAAGGGGAACCGTGTTATATAAAATATGGTACTAGTAAAAACGAATTTTTATCTTGGTTTGCACGGTACATTGTTATATTTTTTTTTACAAAATATGTAAGTCCCTTTTAACAAGATTCAACGATTCCTTAAACGAATGATGACTTGATCAGAACAGCGAAGCGGGATTTGTTTTGATTTAAGGCATCGTTGAAAATGGAAAAGAGTTTAAGAAGAGATATTTTTGAGTCAGATACATAAGGAACGAAAAAGAGGCGAAAAAAGTATCACAGAAAAACTGATCGAGACTTATCCATGGCAACTGAACAGGAAATGGATGAGGCTAGTAGTCTAGGACTTATAACATGACCTCAAAAACTACCTCAAAGTAATAAGATCCTACCTGCAGATTGGACAAGGAAGAATGGCACATAAATACACATTCTACGCAATTGCCTGCTTTTAGGGGATAAGAAATATCGAGATTTTGGGGTGCAATTTGCTACAACCGAAAAATGGTGGAGGCGCTCATCAGTACTATCCTCCAATACGAATCCTGAATTTTTAGAGCTTTGGTACATGGACACCGTATCAAAAAAAAATAATAATAACAATGCTTCAGTTCCATATAGTTTCTTATAAAAAGGCACTAAGCACTAATATATCAGACATTTTATTTTTATGTTAATCAACTCCAAAATATGTAACGGAATTGCAATACATTGGGAAGGTAGGAAGGATAAATATAAGGAATATCGATTATTGAGTAAAATAAAACGAAGGCTAACAGAATTTTATCTGAATCAAAAATAAACTCTATGTACAATGTAAAACACAAAATGTGCTCCAACGACTCCTATTTGGGATGGTGTAGCACTTTGGTCTAATTCTGCTGTTAAGGCTTAACACCAAAACCAAACTGTAGGGAATTTCCGAAGCAGACATTCTTCTAATTGTTTGTAATACAATACTTTCTAAAATGAGATGCTATGTACTGTATCTTTACTATTAGAATATTGTTTCCCTGCTTAGAAGATTTTATCATTTTATGGCTGTTTTAACGTACGTAAACGTGTTTCTATGCATTTTTATTGAGTAGAAGAATCTAATTGCTACATAATTTTTCTATACTGTTTAATAACGGAATCAATTTATTAAGCTTTTTTTATCATAATAATTATAACAACATGTGCAGCTGCAGTAAGTTACAATAATATTAAACACTCATATTAATTTATAGAACACAAAAGTTCATCGAATCATTACCACATTAATTTAAACAATGAAAACCTAGACAGGACAGTTTAATAAAGGTCATTGTCTATTAAACAAACTGCATGTTGTGCAATAAAAATGTTTTTTTGACTTCTCTTTTGTATTCAAAAAAAATAGTTAAATGGATCTCAATTAATCGTTTCCTAGTGCAATGTGAGCTGATATGTTTTTCTAATAAGAATCCGCCTTCGAACTTGCATAACTGGATTAATTATTATTCTAATATCAATAAAATATACATAACTGGTTTTTCGATCAAGGTTTCAGTAACGACCTAAGCTATAGAAAAACATGTTAAGCAACCATCGCATGATAATTAAATCTGCGCACCGAGTATTATTGTATTAACACATTCTAGGTGTTAAATAGATAATACACGTTTTTATATACACCCTGTATAATTTAAGTGTTAATTAAAAAAAGGTATAATTGTTTTCTCAATCGAAATAAGAAATAATAGCGATTATATTGATGGGAACTTATTATTGACGCCTTGTTTTTTTGTATTACATTTTTTTTTATTTAAGGGTTATTGGAATTATTTTGTGTTATCATTCATTCTCGTTGTTTCCGTTTTGAATCTCTTCCCAAGTACAATACAAACAGCTGTTTTGTTTAAAGAGGCTTACGGTTTGGATATGCCTGCTTTTTTGTTTACTTTTACTTCCGCTATTGATTTCATGAAAAAAAAATCTATTTCAGGTTGTTAACAACAATTTGCTTTTAGACTTTTAGAGACGATGGTATGATTCTAATAAATTTTTGACCGAAGAATTCGAAGATGGTTTGGCAAGGAATAGTCGCCGACCGACTGTATATGAGTGATTGGGCGGGTTGAGCCTTCGGCCACATAGTGGTAGCGTGTTCAACTAGAACCTAACTGGGCAATTCTAAAAAAATTGTGTTCGTCTGGTCCAAGGATGTTTTTACTGTAAATGATATATGGAACGGGGGGGACGACAATGACTGTTGAGGTTGCAACATTACAATATAAAATGTTTTTACAAAATAATAATTAATTTTTTTTAATCATTTTTGATTGTGTATCTAAAACATTTGTTTATTTACGGTTCCGTTCTGTGGCTATTTTTATTTTCTTATATACATCGTAACATGTATTTCTTTCCATATTATTTCTAACCGACACTGACAAACTACTGAAGCGTATAACTGTATGAAATGATTAGCGAAATGTTTAATAATGTACGTCCAGATTAATATCGCTTTACGCCTTCCATGCTTCATCTTTGTCTGATGACAAAATTTATCCTGAAACCGCAAGCACCTGGCACGTCCTTTCGACTAGGAGAAATACTTGTCTGGAAAACTACAGGAACGTGAAGGAAATTTCCAGCAGAAAAGCTCAATTTGTATTTTCAGCCGTCAGAGCGTCGCATCGATTCAACTTTTTGTTAGCTTTCAGCACAATATGAAGTTTTTATTTTTTGGTTTGGGAAAAAATCCGATATTTCATCACTGAAATGAGTTGCTAACTAAAAGAACAAAAATTCCAGGATGTTTTCTAGCCGCCCTTGAAAGTGATATAAGAAATAAATTTTTCAGCATAAATTTTCTAAAACAAATTAAAAATAAACCAGGAAATTCACGTGGTTGTTTAGTTTGAATATTCAACAAAAGGTGCGCTGATGCACTGTCTACAAACTTAAATTTCTTTGTGGCGTCGGATCGCCGTTGGTGGAGGCGCCATGACGCAAGTCTTGTTTCCATGAAAACCGTACAAAGCAGCCACCCGATTGGTGGTTTGAGGTGCTCTGCTTTACTGATTGTGTTTTGAACTGTCGTTTTTTTTTGCCGCTGATAATTTAGTTCTACCACTTCTCCGTTCTTTAATTATTCATGTTCAGACTAGCAGCGTTTCGAGTTGGTCGCCTTTTGTTGGATTGAAAAAGCTTTTTAATCACAAATACGAATAATATTCATTTGTATTACAGAAACTTCACCGGAATCGTAAATTTTTTAAATTTGAGATACGAAATGAGTTGAGTAGAGGGGCATATTTGCGTGATATTGTTTATGTCTGATGATGAGTACATAAAGTCGAAACTCCCAAACTCTTTACCTAGAATAGCAAAACGAGAACGAAAATAATTTTTGTATATCTACTATGATGAGAGGGTTATTTTCAGTAAAGTCAAGGTAATACATTTAAGGTGCTCCCCTTTTATTCCAGAAAATTAAAAAAGGTGCCGGTTAGAAATTGAGATTAGATTTTTGGCACAAAATATGGAATAATCTAATTTTGACTGTTTAAAGACCTCGACAGACTAAAACCGAATATCTTTAAAGTTTCTTAGCTAAGTTGAACTATAAATTAAATTACCATGTTAATTACGAAGTACTTACGAAATTAGATGGTTTCGGGCGCAAAATTTTAAGTTTAAGGTATTGTTTTATTATAGCAACCTCTGCAGATTAAATATCGTTCCAAAGACCATGAAAGTAAGGTCGGAACATTTAATCTAAATTTGTAACAGGGGTTTCCCACCAAATATCTTTTTGTTTCCAACAACCACAGCTCTTTCTTTTTAAACTTTCAATAATAAGTGTGTTGCGTATTATTCCTGTGGCGATTATTGTAACGTTTATAATTAAAATGATTCCGTAAGACATTTTTTGTCGACCAGCTGGACAAAACGAATTAAAAAATTTTTGGAATTGTAAAACACAACTCCACTGTTATTTTACCTTTAAAACATTTCTTAAAGTATTACGATCAACCATCCCCCACTCGTATTAAATTGACTCCGTTAATTAATTATCTTCCCTAAGGAATTAATGTAACTAATTTGATTTTGACATCCGCCCGTTAATTTCTAAACTAACGTGACGTTGGACTCTCCTCATATACCCTCCGATAGCTTTAGTACCCAATATTATTTCCCTATTCTTAATCATCTCATCCTTCGTTCTCCCTACACATCTTCTACTCCCCTTTCACTTCAGTCGCCCCCTCGTTCCAACTATATCTCCTATTTATTTTATTACAATATCCTGTACAGGATGAAATTAAAAGCTTATTTGACATTTGAACTATCTATCTGTTTCCATAATTATAATTAAATAATGAGGATGAGACATTTACAGTTCTTACTTAATTTGAAATGTAGTAGGAACAGATTATGACAAGAATTCGAAGCAGCATATTGTAGGATACGAATCTGAGATTTTTTTTGATCCCTGTGGGATTCGCCGCTAGATCTGTTTGGGGGATGAGATCTGAAGAAATCAGTGGCCACGAACTGGGAAAATGATAACTCATCATCCGATTAATAAATAAATTGTTCACAGGGATATAAAGAAAATATTTTCAGTGAGTTCTTGAAAGACCCCCGTAATTAAAATTTCATCTAAATTTTTGAAAGGAACTATGTTTTTATTTAACTCAACATAATTTTCCTATCCCTTTAAATCATGCATGAAAGTCTTAAGAGAAAGATCAAGATGTGGTTACAAAGAAACTTGTAGCTCTAAAAACGCGTGTTAAGGGTAGGGCTATTAACTCAAACCACGACACGACGCCTGTCGTATGTAAACACCTGTAGGGTTCAGTATTAACGATCCCAACCCTTATTCAAACGCATGGGTCGACTTTTGTATCGTGGTTAGGGCCGTGGCAAATGACTCGCCATCTGCCTTTCTCCTACATTTCAACTAATTACTCCGATGAAGTGTTACAAGTGCAAGCCACAATTAGCAAAGTGAAAAGGTCCTTTAGATGATGCGTGCCTGGAAATATTTTTCCATTGGAACAAAGTAATCCGGCGAATGAAAACATGCATCGGAAACAAATCTCCAAAGTACTATCTACACCGTTCGCAAACACAATTCTCGATTGGGGTTCAGATTTTGGTATCAGAAAGCCGCGAAGTTGGAGGATAAAGCTCCCCCCAACATATTGTTGAATCTATTGACGCCAAAACTCGGAAAGCTCCGACCTGACTCGACTGTTTCCGTTGGGGAACTATTGATCTGAGTATATATAATATTATACCTAAAAACCCTTTTGAAATGGAGATTTTGGGGTGAGAACTCCCACTCTTAGAAAAGTGGGGGAAATAATCGAGTGTAGACAGAAACAAAACAAAATGAGAAAATGTGCGCGGCACGACTTTCAAAGTGTGACGTTATACAAAGCTCTTCTCTACCCTGAAACGGAATCACGAAAATGGAAGACGTACAAGGAAGCTTTGATTACCAAACTTTCCTTATTGAGAGAAGATACCCGAGAAATATGTTTCGTAAAACCATGAAATGGAACCTTTTCCACAAACGAAATCCTGTATACTCTAAATAAACGAGCTTTACAATATTTATTTGACTGAAAGCATTTTTTTTGGGGGATGTTTTAACAGGACACAACTTTTAATAAAAATTGGATTAAACTAAAGGGACACTCAAAGAAATATAAAACGTTGGGGGACGTAACTCATAATATCTATCTTTTATAAAAAAAATCCTGTCATCGTCAGTAGGAATTTAAAACAGGAGTAGTAAGGAAACTAATAAAGGATACAGGATATGTGCAACGTGTGAGAGTAATTAGTTATTAATTAAAGGCCTTCACCCAAATCCGTATAATTATTGGTAAAGAATGGGGTTTAGTTTATACCCCAAGCCAGTGCACAGTATAGCATAAAATAGGTTATTATTAACTATGGTTTAATACCTTTCCTATAAACTGGAAGGGTTTGATAGAATATTGAGATGTGATGGGGGTTATTCTATGACGTAGCCGTAAATTTTAAACAAACTAAAGTTATATAACTATTGCAAAAGTAAGTAATCTTTTTAAAAAATAAAATATTGTTCTTAATGTAATTATAAATATCTAGCAAGCTAAGCTTTAAGACACAGGTGTGTGGGATCGGTGTTAAGCCTTAGGAGCAGAATATATGAGAATAAAGAATTATTGCCAAGCGTATTATATCAAATTATTGTAAGATATTAAATCTCTTTATGACTGTCCGAAAAAGTGTTGCATCACGCTGTCTGTGTACATGGTGCCGAGGTTATTATTCTGGGCAGGTAATGTAGTATATTATAATTTATAATAATTACCCCGGCATTGTTACCTGCCGCTCTATATTTCCGTACGTTGAAAATTCTTCAATTTAAACATGTAAGCAAGATTTTTTATTACGAGCTTAATAAATTGTGCGTCCAAACGTTCCTATGGCGACACATCCCTGCATGCAAACGGCCGCGTTGAAGCGTCCTAGGCCCAAAATATTAGAGGAATTTTGAAAAATTATTACAACAAAACTGACCACACGATTTTGTTTAAATTTTCTACACTTATGCAGTTCGGTATTAGGGACATTTTCGTTTTTTGATGAATGCTAGAATTTCACTGTGGCGCCCTCTACGAGATTTTGAAAATCGGAAATTGATGCTCCTATAGCTCCTTTATTAGTCAAAATATGAATGAAGTTTAAATATAAAACTTATTCAGTATATAGCTCTGCATTCTCCTAAATTTATATCACGTATACAGGGTGTTTGCTTTTCATAGTACAGTACGCAACTTTGTTATTTTAAATGAAACACCCTGTATATTATTATATAATTGAATGCAAAATTAAATTGTCTATTACATAGTATAAGGTAGTCATAAGCTAAAATGTACGGTTGATGAGAAAATCGCGAACTTCCGCTGCGTTAGTAAATTAGACTCTCTTCTGTACGTATCGAACCCGTATAGTCTGGTGTTTCTCGCTACTCATTCAAGTGATTTCCAATGCTGCCTCGCAAACTACTGTTGATACCAAAAACGAAATGTTTATTTTTAGTATGGGAAAGTCCAGGGGAGGTACGCACCTCCATTTTTGTTGGGAATGATACCTAAGCCTGCTGGATATTATTTACAAATTACCTATCAATGAAGAGCATATTTGCAAGGTATTTAAATAAAAAATTATTAATTTTCGATTAAATTTTTTGGGAGAGTTATAGGGGCTAAGAAAATTGCAATTTTACATTACAGATTTCATAATTTGGACAATTTTATCTGTTACTTATTTAAAATCTACGTATCTAAAGCAGTATTGTTATTGAAAAAACTAATTATACTCTCTGTAAACTAATAATAGTGCACTTGTAATACATTTGAACATCCGGTATATGTGACCTACTTTTTCCAATTATTCTGACCTACAATCATCAATTTCTTTATCAAGACCCAAAAATTGCCATTAATTAACTACACTTATTCTATAATTTTATGTTAAAATAATGTAACCCAAAATGTCTTAATAAATTTGAACTTAAGGCTCATCAAAAACTTTTATAAATAGTAATAAGGAGGAAATCAACTTCTCTCAAATAAAAGTGATCTCATTAAGCTTTAGAGTAATCACTTAGTCATCAAGAGAATCGCATGAATTTTATTACACGTGTTTTATAAGCTCTCTTTCATTAAAACAAAGGAAGTTGCAAATTAAACGAGCCACCGCTGTAATTAAAGAAGAAATGAGATAGAAAATAGAGGCGGAACGTACACAATTAAGTAATTGCCTTTAAATAAATAACTATGCGAAATTTCAATTTTGTTCAGGAATTTTAGGGTGCGGGGGTTAAAAAGAAAGCCAAATTTTTTTTCTTGCTTAAATTAGATAATTACCGATAGTCGGAAAAAGTACTAGTAGAATAAGAAAAGGACAAAAGATAAAATAAAGCGCGTATTAAATGAAAGTAGTAAAGTTAGCTAAAACCGCTCGCAGCAAAATGAAATTGTATAATAATCAGGTCATGGAAAAAAATTGCGAAAAAATTCGCACGTCGCCGAGAAGCAACGAGAATAATCGAGAAAGCACGAGCGAAGTTGCGGCGGCGTCCAAAAGCGTCGCCGGCGTCTCTGAAACGACGTCGTCGCTATGGAAACCGTTTGTTGCCACGGTAACCAACTGAACACATTGATTTCACGTATAGACGGAATATATTGCAGCCATATTCCGCGAGAATAAAGGGAAGGGGAGAGCAGTAATATTGTTAAGTGTCCCATATATTATGGAACCATTGTTGCGTCCTACATTTAAATTTCGGATTTAGCCAACACGTTGATCACTTGCCTTCCTTTGTGCTTATAAATAAATGTTTACCTTTTATGAATGGCTCCGGGAACTTTTGTTAGCAGTCGCTTTATTAACGTCACGCCGTAAATAAGTTGCTCTATGCATTTTATTGTAAACTAGCACGAAAAGTTTTATGATGTTTAGATATTTTCTCTTGTATACCTCTTTTAAAGCGCAAGTTTGAATTGAACATTGCGCGGTTCCTCAAATGTGGGACAAACAAAGATGGTGGAAGGAGAACTAGGGTGCAGGAAATTTAATGAGAGAACCACTGCCTTGTAATTATTTTATTGATTCATTTTTTTTACTTGTCTACAGAAAAAAATAATTTAGAGACCATGTAGTTTACGATTGTATGTAGTCGAAAATCCAAGGAGTTACAAACCACCTCAAGACGGGTTTCCGATCATTTTCAGTCTCTAGGTGCACTCAGTCTCAAATGAGTAAACCCTGTGATAAGATTAAGTGGAAAAAACGAAAAAAAAACAACTGTGTTTCCTATTTTCCCATGTCATCATAAATTTAACAAGATTATTATTTTAATGGTAATTGTAGAAGAGAAAGGAGAAGGTCGTCCCATCCAAATATCCATTTTTGATGTATCAAATATTTCGTACGGTTTTCGAATCTTGCGGTGATTGTCCAGGAACATTAAACGCGGATAGGGCTTAGTACTTAAGTTTTAATAACACAAGACCGAGAAATTGGGTTGTACTGGAAATCAACCCCTAACAATTTTGATCTCTCAGAAGGTTTGATGAATATTATTTTAATATTTTATCATTTTTATGAATAGGAAATTATTTTTCAATATTCCCTATGGGGTCTGTGCTATCGAATTTCACAAAGCAATGCGCGATCTACTCTATGTAGGCAGGGCCGGCTTTATGAGGAAGGTAAATGGTGCATCGATACGTCTCTTGCTAGGATCTCGAAAGAATGAAACAGAAAACATTGATTTAATATTTTTTCTAGAATAAGGGACGCAAAGTGGAAATCGCATTCGGACACGCAGGTGTTCGCCACAGCACTGTTTACCGGTGCCAAAAAGTATATAGGCTCTTATGGCCACAATGCGTGAATGCTTTATTTTTGATTATGAAAGTCGAGGTATTTCAGTATTAACCCGAACTACATCTCATGTTGATTATTGCCTTTTCTTGGCCACCCTGTATTGTTTAATTTAAATGACTTCAATAATAAAAATAATAATTAAACAAAATATGCCTAGAGTACATGGCTGGTATTAAATTATCGCAGAAAAATCATATCATGATTTTTCAAAAATAATTACTATTTAAAAAATATAATTCACTTACCACCTTTTTTTACAAAAGAATAAAAATAGGTAGTTAGTAGTCAGAAGTTATAACACGATTCTACTTTGTAGAAAGTGAGTTGACGTTGAATATCATACGTAAAAGTGTACGATTTACTTGTTTGCGACTGTTAAAAGATATTTTTCAAGGCTACGTACTGCAAATTATCATTTAACGATATAACAACTTCATGAATTCAAAGTCAAAAATTTTTATACGCATTGTTATAATTAAATTGATTAAAAATTAGACACATAATTTGGTAGGTAGGTGGTAAATTATTTTTAGAACAACTAACAATACGGTAATTATAACGGCTATTTAGTTCATGTTTTAAATTTTTTTAATTAATATTTTAATTAAGAAGTAGGAAGCATGAAGTAAATACTTTTAAATTTTTGATTTAGCTGCTAAGACTTATCACCAACTCTGTAAAGTAGAACACCACCCCAGTGATCGTATTTACAAAATTTACTGAACATTTACTTTTAGCCCAGAAAAATGTAAACAAATTATTGTTAATAAAAGATAGGGGTAGGAACGTCTTAAAACGTGCATTTTCTAAAACTTTTTGAGGGAATGTTTTATTGCATCCATTTTGTACTCTCTTCGATATTGTCCATAATTTGCATGATTGAAACCAATCTGCCCTTAATCGGAGCAGGGGCGGCGCGCGGGGACTATTATAAGGATTTTAACCACCTAAGTAAATCCTAAAGAGTTAAGTCAGGGAATCGAGTAGGTCATGTTGCAGGTATATTTCAGCGATTTGTTGAATATTCTGAAAACAGCGCAGCGCAGCGCTCGCTTTACGACTCTCCTAAAAAAATAGGACAATCTTTAAAAGACTGTATCCTTTACACGGCCATTTAGTCAACTCAATAAAATGAAAGTGTACCTTCAACATTTACAGGAGAGATAAGGATATAAACGAGGAATTTTGAAAATACGAAAATTTCTTTAAAATAAATATCTCCCAAAACTGTGGAAATTGGGAAAGGTATCTTGAATTTTACTTCAACTGTGGAAACTTCCCATTTTAACAAGTATACAACATCGTCATTGTTTCTTTATAATAGCTTTCTAGAATAATAATTGTATGCAAATGGTCAGGATGATGATCAAGCTAATAATTATCAATTCAGATTAGTGTAAATTATCGCGCAGTAATTTTGATCTAATTGGTAGTCTAACTTCATTTGCTGATGGTTTAATACTGACATGTGGGTGCCATAATCATAGAATTTCGAAGCCCTTTCCATACACGTAATATTTTGGACATAGGTATTACAAAGAGAATGAATAATTAGGTGAGACAATTTGTCTCTCTTTTTTCGGTAAAAAGAAAGATTGACATGCCATATTATATCTTATTCAAGTAAATTACGTTCACGACATTTTAAGTGTCCTACTGGACACGGTTCGTTACGTTCGGCACGGTTTGTATCAGTATCAGTTACAAAATTAAGCCCTTTTGTGTTTTTACCTCTTTTAATAATCATTCAGTAAAGAAATTCGAGACAAAAGATTGGTCTACTGTAGTTGGAAAATCATTGATTTCAATGTGGCATGTCCATTTCACATGAAATTAATAGCGATTTAGTACGGACTGTATCAGTTGAAAATGCCTGAAAAACCTGAAAATGCCACCAAATAATATCAACAACGTAAGTGGATATTGTTCGATAGGACATGAGATTATCCCGACCCGGCACGGTTCGTTACGTTTAGTATTGAAATTCTTTAATGTCGATTAGGCACGGCCAGTGTTAGTTACAAGACTATAAGCTCTACAAAAAATGTTAAATCCTGCATTCTTTCACTTTAAGTTCTCAAAGCAATCTTAAGTGGGTATTTTGTAAGGGAATGAAATTGTCTGAAATACGAACATCATTTAGATCGACCCCAATCCGGCACGGTCCGTTCTGCTTTGAAATGATCAGCGATTAAGCACGGTTTGTATCAGTTAACTGCAAGTGGCACCACATAATATTAATTTCTATGCCCTTCTATTATTATTATTCGATATTTTTTAAGAGTTTGAGGTTTGCCACCAAATGGCACTAATTCAATATCTGTGTTAATAAAAAAAAATATTCGACTATAATAATTATTTTATTTTAATAGACTACAATTAAATATTTGCTGTGACATTTTTATAAAGTAGATCACAAACTGTGATTCGTAAAATATTCAGTTAATGACAGGAATTAAAAAGAAAAAAAAATGTTGCGTGAAAACCTACACATTCGAGTATCGTAGATATCGATCTCCTTTATTATGCTTCATTACATGAAAATTTAAAACTTAAATTTTCCTGTCATTTCCACTAAACCACCCTTAATCTTTTTAATCATTCAGAGATTAAATTGCTACGTGCTTATAGGAAAAAGTAATACATTTCTAATTCAAACGATTGCAATAATATTGCAGTTGACAGGATAAAATATGAAAATCGAATTTCAAACTAACGTGCGGTTTCTAAGACATTCTTAATTTATTATTGATAGGAAAAAAGGTTACAATTAACGATGAAACTTGTTTTCGTTGATTTCCAAGAATTTTTTGAGAAAATATTTAAAAGTACAAGGAGTTGTTTGTAATTTTATTGAACCAAAATTGTATGCGTTGGAGGGAACGGCCTACGCGTAGCGGTAAAATGTCACCGCCTTTACACACAATGTATTACATTATAACCGTTACAAAGATTTTCATCAACCCTAGTTTTGAAAATTTAATTAATTAAAGACAATAGGGGAGTTTTCATAAGCCCTTCCATGTTCATCACTAATTAATTGTTTGATATATGATGCAGATAACCATTAAAACTTTTTTAAATTCAGGCCAATATGTTTTCATTACACTTGAAGAATTTAGAGTGTGTATGATTTAGTTCCATTTTATGGAAATTAAACATATCAACATATTTTGTTCATTGTCAAGTAAATTGGTCTCTTATTTAAATAGATTTTTTATTAAATTAGCCAAAACGTTCAAACCCTTAAGTACTTCTGTAATTATTTTAATTGATAAACATATTTACAAGGGGTGTTTTTTTAAATATTTTCCCTTCCCATCTAGTGATCCACTAATTATGTTCAAACTTATAGCCTTCATTTTTCTTTATATTACACGGCCTGATATGATGCAGTCCTGATTAAAAGATTAAGAATTTTTTAAAACAAACAAAACGGGAATGTCATTGGATCTTTTTCTTACACAACCTAACCTCTAATGTGGAAGAGACAATTCATCGGTTCGGTTATAAGAAGAAGATCAATCATTGGCCAACGGATTCGCCCGACTGGAATTGTTTTCGTACAACCAAACTGCTGATTTTTTTTTGCATTAAAGATGGTATCATAAACAAAAAATAAAACGTATATAGAAACCAATTTTTAAAACCATGTTTCCATCAAACTAATTATTACAAATTTTTTAAAATTAATTAATTTCTAATTTATTTCTATGTTTTTTTTAAATTAACGAAACATGTTTGAAATTAAGTTTATCTCCGCTTTATTGATTTTTATGCGAATTATTTCTACTAAAATATTGATTGATTGATTGATTTAAATAAAAATAATTATAATCAGAATGACTACGCAAATTAACATTCAGTTTGTTACTCTTAACTGATAACGTCTTTATGATTCTGTGAACATTTATCACTGATTACATGCGATAAATTTTACTAACATTCATGTTTGAATATAAATAGATAAGCGTTTGGTTTTACTGAGAAATTGGGTTACCTAAAAATAATTTTTTTGGAATTTTTACTAGTCACAGTTTATGGAAATTCCGATATGAGACAATAATTTATGAATTGAAATAAAAGTACGAGACGCAAACAAAAATTCCAAGTAAATTTCCAAAATTATTTTTAGAAATTTTTTTGAAAATTCCATACAATTTTTAAATAATCATAAATTAATCAAAGTGGAAGCATGGAAAAATATAATCCAAGGGATAAAGTTCATGAAATAAAAGTTTCCACTTACTAGTAATTTTGTCAAAGTGGTCTTGCTGAAGAAAGCTCTGTCAGGTGAGGGGTAGTTTTGGAGTTCGGAAGTGGCGCTTGCAGCAGTGGCAAGGAGACTGAACTAAAGTCACCGGCGGCATGGTACATATCTGATAGCGATTACCGATCCTGCAGAGCTTCGCGCATAAGCACTGGACACCTGCTAGAGCTTTCTCCACCTCCACATATTTTCTGCTGCTAAGACCCAGGACGATCGTTCGGGGAACAAAGCTTGGGATGAAGTAGCCTAAATTAATGGATTAATACATAACGATACTGATCCTATCTGAATTTTTATAATATTTCAAAATAAACATGCGATTAGCTCAAGAAACCTTTTAACCGCTTCTAATAAAATTTGTTGTATTACAAAAATTTAATACAAATTTTTCTGATAACTTAAGGAATTTTTCATGTCACAATTTTTTAACCCCAAAAGATATTACGTAAAATTTAAATGTCCTCAGTTCTATCTCTTAGTCAAGGAATTATATTTGTCTTAGAACGCGTACAACAATACCCGATGATGTTTTGGTATCAAGTTTTAGATCAGGAAACAAAGACAGAAGATTAATAATAAATTTACTTGTTTGGTTTATAATTAATAAAAATTTGTTAGAGGGGTCCATGAAGTCGCTGTCTAACATAGTTGTTCTGCTACTTTACACATGAGGTGCTTCAACAGACGCCACTCTCGGAAAATATGAAAATAGTAAAATATGTTTGTATTTAGAGTGGAAATATTGGTTAAAAAAATAACAGAGTAGAAAGGAAATATCGAAAAGTGCAGAAGTAAATACCCCTTGGATTTCTGTAGAAGATTATGAGATCGAAGTATAGTAAAGGACTCTCGATTTAGTTAATAGTCGGTTCTATGAATTCATTGTAATCTCTAATTCTTTTGGTATTGGGAAATGCACGACTGTATAGAGGGCTATAGTATGGTCAAGTATGGATTATTCCCTTTACATTTAGAACAATACGTACTTGTAGATAAACAGCCAAATGCTCTAAAATATTTAGTTTTCCTGAATAATTGTTCACAGGATCAGATGGTGTTCTTGCAGCTACAGTTTTCAGGGAATGGTCCTATAATTAAAAAAAAAACATTCTCCAACAAAGAATTATTGAAAAAACGTATTGGTTATAATTAGTTTTATCATTTAAGTTAAAATAATAAATTCCTTAATGATTTCCCTAACCACAATTGGTAAATTTTACCATTCACCTTAAAAGTATCGTCCTGTTGCAGAAATTGAAATTCATGACGCAAAATGAGAAGCGACGAATCTTAAGCCCAAGGCAGAAACATGTAGATTCTAAATTTCAAAACGAGACATGAATTTATCATTTTTCGACGAGACGAAGCTACTCACAATCAATCAACACTAATTTTCTTGTTTCATTTCCCTGAGATCTCGATTTTTCGTTCCGTTCTTTTACACGAACATTCTTTTCCCCTCATATTATTATTATATCCCACGAATATTTCGTAATATATGGCAGCAAGAGACTCAATTTTAAATTGAATTCGAGAACAATTAGGAATTTTCTAGAAGAAATTTGGGAATGTTTAATTAAAAATTTTCTCAAAATGTAGGGTACCAAGCAGATGTCCATGCGAAGGAATAAGGTGGGTGTGCATTTCTAATGTGATTTATAAAGTTGTTGAAATTAATTGTCAACAGAGAATATTTGCAGGTAGTTATTCTGTTTTGATATACGCCTACAACTAATCAAACGAAGCTTGAAGCGTGGATGCTCAAAAGAGAGACACGTCTGAAAAACTTTGGTATAAATTTTCCTCTAAAAAATTTTTACTTGGGATTTTTAATTTTGAAGTTCACTGAATGCTTTGAATTTCTTTTGTAAGCATGGTTTAATTTTTTTGACTGTATGGGATGTTTTAAAAATAATGTTTTGAAATTTATTTTTAATACTACTCGTGATTAATAATAATAACGTAATGTTTATTGCATGTGCTAGTTGAGAAAAACCGATTAAGCAAAAAAAGCTAGATTGTATTTTACAAAATATTAGAGAACGGTGGTTAAATATATTTTCTTATGTCAAGTTTATAACTTTAATATAACCGCAAGAAACTTGAAATCGTCATTTAGCTAATACATTTATTATGCGAGAACCCCAAACCTTGTTGGTGGGGGTTGGTTAAAAGTCTCTTTACATAAGTGGGAAGGGATAATATCCATTTTAGATGCTTGCAAAATTACTTCAAAATAACAAAACCTAAATTTACATTTTGCACATTTTTCGTTACAACGAAACGGATTTTCTAAGTATTCGATAAAGCCCCCGAAAATTGTTACGAGAATTGAAAATTCAAGACATAAAGACAATTATTCTTCTCGTAATTTATAATTATTATCTGCCCAATTAGATAAGTTTATTGGGTAAATGATAAGTCTACAGCCAATATTGAACAATTAGTTGGTTGGGGTTGAATGCTGGAGGATTTAGATCAGTTTTAGGATTAACAGACACGTGGGATCAAAGCTGCATAGGAAAAATGTGGGACAAGCGCCCCAAATAGTCGTTTTTTACGACAGGCAGGGGATTCCCTGGGTCTATTCTTCATCCGGAACCCAGACGGATAGAACAGAGAACAATATTAGGGGTAACCTAGCAAGAAATATCGGATCTCACATGTAAGACAAGACAATTTGAGGTAAACAGGAAGAATATAGGACAGTCGTCCCAAATAGTCGCCTCTTACGACAGGCAGGGGATTCCCTGGGCCTATTCTTTATCCGGAACCCAGACGGATGGAGCAGAGAATAATATTAGGGCTAACCCCTGGTTAGCTAACCAGCCTATTCCATATTTTTCATTCCGAGCCTCAATACGTTGATCAAATATCTCGTATTAGAATACCTAAAGAATAGATAAGATACGAACAAGAGGAAACTCAGCGGCATTATAGAAAGAGCTTGTGTGGAAAATTAAGAAGATAAAGTAAACTTCATGTCAATCTCTTTCTCTCTCAATCTCACTCCATCCAATCCTCTATGGTTTTAAACTCTAGCTGGCAGGTCCAAAAGACCCTTGGATAAATATTATTGGTTCACTATGTACAGAAGAGTTCTAAAGATTATCCTGGTATCCTGCAGAATAGTTCGAAAATATTTGGATTTTCCAGCTTTGCACTAAATCAAGAGGGTTTCTTGAACTTACTCTGCAGTTTGCCTTTTCTGGTAAAACCTTTTTGATAATTCTAATAAAACTTAGTAAAAGACATTATCAAAAGTTCATGAGCAAACAATACCCATTTCGTTTATACGCAACTTGTGGATATTTTTTCATATGACATAAGAATGAACAATCTCGCTTTTTTTTATTTCTCTTTTTCTTCACAACAAAACAGAAAAAAACATGTTTACAAGCAATCCGAATGTAGTATTTATGTGTATTTTTGTATCATCCACAGATTTTATCTAATATTGAGGAACTTGATATGACCGATACTGAAAATTTATCAGGTTTTAGAAAACCTACCGAAAATTTGAACACAAAATGTCAGGATGAAAATAATTTCCCCCTCAGTTTTCGAGATTTAGATTAAAAATTCTCTTACTCTAAATTTTGAATAGGAATTCAAAATATTGCATGAGAAACAGAAATAGCTTTCTATTTTTATTATTAAGGAACTTAGTAATTGCAAAATTTCGGGTGAACAATTTCCTCTGCCCCCTTCCTGTTGCGAATAACTCTCGCGATTATGAAGTTCATTAATAGATTTTAATTTTATTACAATCTCTATATCAAATTCTTGATATCTTGGAAATATAGTAAAATAACTTCATTAGTTTGAGTTTATTGTAAAAAAAAGAATGAATTTTTCAGATTTTTTATAGAATTCCACATCTGATTGAATCACAATTCTCTCATTGAATTTTTTTATTACCTTTCTTTATTTCCCAATTGTGTGTAGATGAAACAGTGGCACGCAATCAGGGCAAGATTTAATCAACAGATAGAAAGAGAGCATTAAGATTTTCTGAATACTGTCTGGGTGTCTGGGTTTCAGAACACCTCAGGAAATTGATGTGTCTGCCACCCTTTTGTTAGATGAGATAAGGAACGGTCAGCACTTATCAGAAACCTACTAAAAAATTTGTGTTTCTTCACAAGACTTGTAAGAGTTTCAGTAAAAATAAAATAGTTATCCACATCCATCACATCCTTTATTTAAACACAACCTAATTTTTTATTCTACATTGCTTAATATTTTTGTAATTGCAAATGAATGACTAGAAAATATGATTTTATGGCATTAATATTTCAATATTTGGCACGTTTTGTTCATTATGTAAAACTAAATTAACGATCACACACTTTATTCCTTATCTAACGCTAATCGATTCCCACTAAATATCAGCAAATATAATTCTTATCTAAATCTAAAACATTCACAGTACAATAATTGTCTCAAATACTAATTCTAATCTAATTATTGCTAATTTCAGTTTCGCTTTAATACTAATCTTAATATTTCTGGACAGCACGTTATTAGGACTAGAATTTTACGTACAATGTATGACTACACGAATTATACCTTCAGATTAGATAGTAAGTAGCTCATCAACGGATTCAACATTATCGTTTGTCAGTAGAAACGCTGGCGTAACAAAATTAGAAAATAAAAAGTAGAATTCCTTTCGATTTATGATGCAATTTCAATTGAATTCATGGCAAATCCTTTGACCAGTGAATGTAACCGATTATTTGAGATATCTTACTGCGCCAACTTTAACAATTCTTTTTAATTGAATTCCGCAAGAGTTTATAAAAGTAGCAGAAAAGTACAAATTGCTATAAAAATAAAGCGTAATAGCCAAAAAATTCTATTTAGTGTTTTATATTTTTTTTAAGACCCTTGAAAAAAAATCGATAAATAAAAATACTTTGTGGCTTTTAGTTTTGAAAGAGGAAACCAAATTAATTTCGTGACGACACGTAAAAATAATCAAGTAAGTTTGGAATACCCCAGTTTTTATGAAACTTTAGTAACTTTCTAAGTTTTATTACAGAATAGCGATTTTTTTGTTCTTGCGTTCTGCAGAAAAACAAAATTTGAATGGTTTATCCCAGTGGGCGCTACAAACCACGATTTTTTTCTAATAAAAGTATTTAGTGTTGGGGAGTTGGGGTAGATAATATTTTAGCTACAAATCATGAAAGTTCAGTCAAGTAAACGTTGAACAAACTTAAAGGGTTCTACACACATTACTTTTCAAATTTCTGTTGGCTCCCAGGGTAAATATTCATGGGTCGCTATTGATTGCATAAAAAATCTATTTTTAGATCGACAAGAGAAAATTGTTCGTTTCTAATTATCCGTTTCGAGCAGTTTTGATTAAAACCTGAGATCACACAATCCTAAGGTACATAAAAATTATACAAAGATTGAAATTTAAATTGAAGCTATAACTCAATTAGTAACCTTGTTATAAAACATCCCCCTTATCCCATATGAGTTCTAGCCTCAACTTTACATTGTCCCCAAGACAATCTTTACCATTTCAACGCAGCCATAATCTCTATCTAATTACTTAAGTCGCTTAAAGCCCTTTTATAGCTTTCATAAGGCTGATCCAGAATTTCCACTAGGATTTCCTTCATTATTCCCTGGATTTTCGGTGGGCATAACATGGTGTTGTTGCAGGAATTTAGCGGCAGCAGGAAAACCTTCAAGATCGAATCCGGGTGGTGTAACAATTGCGGCCCCAGCAGCGCTTCCTTGAAGGTAAGCAACTAGTCGTCGTAATTCTTCCAAGGCGTTAGCCTGCATAAGAATGTAGTTCTTCGCTAGAAGAAGAGTGGCTATTTTGGACAACTTTCTAACAGAAGGCGAATGCGCGTATGGTATTACTGCTCTCAATTCGTCTAAGGCATCGTTCAAATCGTGCATTCGCCTTCTTTCCCGTGCATTTATGTTAAGGCGAACTGCTTTTCCTTGCCGATTTTTTCCCTTACCAGAGAGTGTGTTTTGGGAATTCGGTAGAGAACGTGAAGGTTGAGATCTAACATAACAATCAATCAGTTTAACTAATCCAACAAATGGTTACTAAACCATACCTATTACTTCCCCCAGGTTCAGGACTATTTTCATCCGAAGGAGGTGCATGACCTCCTAGGTTCGGTGCACAAACTCCTTGGAAATAAAAGCCTCCCAAACCGACAGTACCCAAAGGGGTACGTCTTCCAGGTACAGCACTTTCTTCGTTTGAATTATGTGAGAA